>JAJPUD010000017.1:276241-336557 GCA_023553655.1 Myrmecobius fasciatus | reverse complement strand
TTTTTTTTAAAGGTGTGAGGTCTGTTTAAGGCAAAGGTGGGACAGCTGCTTTAATTTGTCCTGGGGCAGTTCTGCTGATTGAGTTATTTCAGGAACTGGGCAGTTCTGCTGATTGAATTATATCAGGTGCTGGGCAGTTCTGCTTTAGTTCACCCTGGGGCAGTTCTGCTGATTGAATTATTTCAGGTATTGGGCAGTAAAATTTCACATTTGCTATTTATGCAGCCTGTTTACAGCCACCATATGCTCCTCCTCTCCAAAGCCTTCTGTGTGATGCTCACCTTTAGTTTTTTTCGAGGTCTAGTTGCTGTTAATTTCTGATAAACTAATTCATATCAAGCCATTAGTGATAGTATCTTTCTCTGGGTATCTACATTTTAATAAGGGTTTTTGGAGCTGTGGTCTTTTAATTACCAATGAAAGAATTACAAGCACTGCAACAAAAAACCAAGTAAATTTTTAATAGTTTTTTTGGGGGTGGGAAGCAATAAGAAGTTACCTTATTTTCCTCTAAATAAGACTTCAGTCAGGGCATATAAACTTCTCCTTTACCCCTACAGGATCTCTACCTTTGATAATCTCTGCAAAGATTATCTGCACATGAATGTAGTGGATGCCAAGTAGAAGGTCAGCCTTCATGGACAAGACCCTTGTTTATGTCTTTCAGAGCACATTGAACTATAACACACAGAGTAGAGCACAAATTTCAAAGTGCCAGAGGTAGCACACCTAATAATCATTGGTAAAGAAGTCACCTCAGTATGGTTTCCAAACATGAAATTCTACCTAACCCACTGTTCATCTCCACTGGCTAGAAAGAACTTATATGAATTCTGAGAGATGAAAAAAATCATACTATGCCCAGGGAATATGTGCACTTGGGGAAATAATTAATGATAATTCCACCTAGAAAGGGAAGGAAGGTTATTCCTTGTAAGGAATGAAGAGGACAATATTCTCCTTTATAGTGATATTGTTAACTAGGTCATATTTAACATTTCCCAGGGAGGATTCTGGAAACACGACTGAGTAGATGGGTAAATTTCAGTATCTCCTGATTTTCCCCACAAAAAGAACAAATTTGCTCCTCAGGATGAACATCGACTCCTGAAAAATCAAGAAGACTTGGAATAGAGCAGAGGTCCTCCTGATACAACCCCCAAAGATCCAAAGAAAGAACCAGTGCTGGAATTTACCAGTGTGAAATGTAAATACCTCCAGGCTACCTCCTCAGAAATACCAAGTTGGGAGCCTCAAGGTGAGCTGGGTGTGGCTGGAGCCTCAGCAGAAAGCACAGAAACAGAATATTTGTGGAGTCTGGATCTGAGTCTGGGAAGACTGAAGGAAGCTTGATTGATTAGGAATGCCAGGCCCAGCTATGCTGCTGAGACACAGGCCTGGGCGAAAAGCATCAAGCACATCTGTGAATGAAGAGGCAAGGGGGCAGGGACACTATGGGCTGTGGGCACTTGCTGGAGGATGGAATTTTTGGTTTAGGTTTCTTAGTCAGAGGAGCGAGCTGAAATGAAGCCAGAAACACCATCCTCCCACCTCAGGATTAGGGGTCCTTACACTAATACCGCTTGTTTAAAAAAATGAATGGCAAAGAAGAAAGAACCCCATCATAGAAACATACTATGGGAACAGGAAAGATCAGGGCTCATCTTCAGAAGAGGACATTGAAGTAAAAAGAAGTTTCCACCCCAAAGAGTAATGTGAAATGGCTCCTAGCCCAGAAAGAATTAAGAACTTAAAAAAGAATTTAAAAGTCAAAAGAGAGTCATGAGAGAAAAATTAAAATAAATAAATAAATAAAAACCATCCAAGAAAAAACAGGAAGGTTATGAAAAAAAAATTACCAACTAGAAAAGGAGATACAGAGTCTCAAAGATGAAAATAACTCTTAGAAAAATAGAAGTGGGCAAGGGGAAGCAAGTGAAGCTATGAGAGACCAAGAAACAACAAAACATTATAAAGAATGAAAAAAATAGAACATAATGTGAAACATAAGAAAAATAACAGATGTGGAGAACAAATCAAGAAGAGAAAATACAAGATTAATTGGATTGCCTGAAAGTTGTGACCAAAAAAAAAAAAGAGGACCTTGATATAATAATGCAAGAAATACTCTATGAAAATTGTTGTGAAATGATGGAACATGAGGGAAAGATAGAAATAGAAAAATTCCAGTGATCACCACTTCAATGAGATCCTTTGTGGAAAACACACAAGAACATTATTGCCAAATTTTGAAACTCCAGATCAAAGAGAAAATTTTGCAATAAATAAGAAAAAAACAATGCAAATATGCTGGAGCTATGATTGGAATTGCACAGGACTTTATCAGCAGCCACAATAAAAGACCACAGATCCTGGAATCATATCTATAATAATCAAAAGAACTTTGACCTGTAGCCAAAAATATCATATCCAGAAAAATTATTGAACAAAAAAAAATGGATATTCAATGAACTTGAAGATTTTCAGGACTTCCTATCAACCAAATCAGAATTAAATAGAAAATTTTAATATATAAGAGCCAATATTAAAGGATATTTCAAGGAACTTAGCATGGATAAATTGTTTATGATTTTTTACATAGGAAATTTAGACCATGTGTTTAAGATTGACATCAACAATACAACAGCTCAAAAGAAAGACTGATGCAGGGTTAAGGTAAAAATAGTAATTATGTCATACAAATGAGGTGCAGAAGAAGAATAGGCACAGTGGCATTAGTCTGGGGAGAAGGGTTCATAGTTTTGAAATGGGAATGGGTTAAGTAGGCAACACCACATATATATTATGAAGAGTGTAGCACTCTCAAAATCTATAAAAAAAAAAAAAAATAAGGCGTGAGGGGTGGCAAACACACAGGAACAGAAATGGTGAGAGAAGAAGACAAGGGAGGGATCCATGGGTGGGGGAAAGTTAAATTATAGCAAGACAAGTTAGGAACAGAAAAGCAAAGAGTCAGCTGGGATACAAAAGATGTGTATTTCTATGTGTGGGAGTGTGTGTGTGTGTGTGTGTGTGTGTGTGTATGTATATATCTACAAATGTATATATAAATATATTATTTCTTAATTATAGCCTGCATGGGAATGGGGGGTGTTGGAAATAGAAAAAAAGTATAAAGTAAAAATGGTACAGACAGAGAACCAAAGAACAATTTACAAGGAAGTAAATATGGACACTCATGAATATAATTTCTTCTACTAATATATAAATTTTCTCAAACTAGTATTTGTTGTCAATATATTTTGAATCCTCCCTGATGTTCTGCTGATGTTCTCTTTTGTCTCATTTTGTTTTATATTCCTGTTCTGTTTTTCTTTTTTCTTATTCTGTTTCTTTAAAATAAATTTGAAGAAAAAAAAAACACAATATTCCCCAGATTCTCTGTCCTTTGAGAAGGACCATTTTGACCATCACCATGATCATGGAATGTAGAAGTCATCTTGTTTAACTTTTTGTTTTACAGACAAGGAAACTGAGATGCAGAAAAGAAGTGATTTGCCTAACATTAAGTCATTGACCAATTAAAAGAGTGCTTTCACAATCTCTGTTCAATTCATTCATTTATTCAGAAAGCTACTGAGTATATGCTAAGCAAAGTCTAGGCACTATTGTTCAGTAGTTTTTCATTAATGTTTGACTCTTCATGATCCCATTTGGGATTTTACTGGCAAAAATACTGGAATGGTTTGCCATTTCCTTCTCAACATTCACATTCCTAAATCTAGGTATTGAGTTATGGTAAAGAAAAGAAAAGAAAAGAAAGAAATAGCCTCTGTTCTTAAGGAGCTTAAATTCTACTGCGGGAGGAAGAAAGAGAATGCAGTTAAATATAAATGAAATTTCAAAATAGTAAAAGTTAAGTAATTTCTATTGGTGGGGAAATGACTGAGGGCAAGGAGAACAATAAATGCCTAAGGTAGAAAGTAACATATGAGCCAAGTTTTTGGTTTTTTTTTTAATAGTGTACAAAATCTTTAAAAAAAAAATAATAGCTTTTTATTTTCAAAATACATGCAAAGATAATTTTCAGCATATTTCCTTGCAAAACCTTGTGTTCCAAATTTTTCTCCCTTTGTTCCTCCCCCATTCTCCTCCCCTAGACAGCAAATAATCCAATTTAGGTTAAACGTATAGTTTTTCTAAACATATTGCCACATTTCTCATGCTGCATAAGAAATATCAGAACAAAAAAGTGAGAAAGAAAAAAACAAACAACAACAACAACAAAAAAAAAGGTGAAAATACTATGTTGTGATCCACATTCATTCCCCACAGCTCCCTCTCTGGATACAGATGA
The DNA here is from genome assembly GCA_023553655.1 of Myrmecobius fasciatus. Lineage (NCBI taxonomy): Eukaryota > Metazoa > Chordata > Mammalia > Dasyuromorphia > Myrmecobiidae > Myrmecobius > Myrmecobius fasciatus. The sequence goes on along the minus strand of JAJPUD010000017.1, from coordinate 332,239 downwards.
CTCTCCATCACAAGTTTATTGGGGTTGACCTGAATCACCTCCTGTTTAAAAAAAAAAAAAAAAAAAAAAAAAAAAAACGCCAAGTCCATCAGAGTTGATCATCACCTAATCTTGTTGCTGTGTACAATGTTTTCTTGATTCTACTCCATTCTACTTCACTAAACATCAGTTCATGTAACTTTCTCCAGGTCTTTCTGAAATTATCCACTGATTGTTTTTTTATAGAACAATAATATTTCATAGCATTCATATACCATAACTTATTCAGCCATTCCCCAACTGATCCAGTTTCCTTGCCACTACGAAAAAGGCTGCTATAAACATTTTTGCAAGTGTGAGTCTTTTTTCCCTTTTTAATGATCTCTTTGGGATACAGACCTGGTAGAGATGCTGCTGGATCAAAGGGTATACACTTAGATGAGCCAAGTCTTTTTTTTTTCTTTTTGTTAAGGCAATTGGGGTTAAGTGACTTGCCCAGGGTCACACAGCTGGGAAGTGTTAAGTGTCTGAGACCATATTTGAACTCAGGTCCTCCTGACTTCAGGGCTGGTGCTCTATCCACTGCACCACCTAGCTGCCCCATTTGCCAAGTCTTGAAAACAGTTAAGGATTACAAAAGGTAGAGGTGAGGAAAGAAAGCTTTCCAGGCATGAGGTGGGTGGATAGGCAGCTTATGCAAGAGCAACAAGGTAGGAGATGGGATTTTGTGCATGAGTAATGGAAAGTGAGCCATTTTGACTAGAATGTAAAATGCATGAGGAGTAATATGAAAATATCCTGGAGAAGCTGGAATTAAATTATGAAGAACTTTAAATGTCAAGCAGAAAAGAACCAAAGAGGCTTATTGAATAAATTTTGGAGGGATACACAACTATTTTATAACCAAGATAGGATTTGAACTGAGGTCTTCTTGATTCCAAAATTGTTCACTACACCATGCTACTTTCTTTGGATAAATAGAACTAAATCTACTTCAAGTGTGACTTTGGCTGGTGAGAACAGTGAAAACACTATATGAAAGAAAGATGTCTTTTAGAATAGCTAGAAAAAGGTAAGATTCTTTTCTTCAGACTTTCAAAATGGCATAGAAAATTTCTTGGAATGATTTCCATATATCCAGGAAGAGGGACTCTTCCAATTTCAAAGTTTTTACTCAACCTAAATATTGTGAAGCAATTGAGATTCTTAGGACTAACAATTAATAATAATAGATATAGAATGCGTTAAGATTTGCAAAATGGTTCTCAAATGATATCTCATTTTATTCTAACAACAGCCCTGAAAAGTAGGTGCTATTATTATTCTCATAGCATAGATCAAGAAACTGAGGCAGAAACAAAGAATTGTCTCAAACCAGTTCCAATTGTTCAGCGAAGAAAGCCATATACACTCAGAGAGATATGAAATGTGGACCACAACATAACATTTTCATGCTCTCTATTGATGTTTGCTTGCATTGTGTTTCCTTTCTCTGATTTTCTTTTTTCTTCTTGTAGATAGGATTTTTCTTGCACAACTTGTCAAATATTTTAACATTATTAACATGTAGTGGACTTCCTGCCATCTAGGGGAGAGGAGGGGACTGGGGGTAAAATTTGTAACGGAAAGCTTTGTAAAGATCAATACTGAGGAACTACCCATACATATGTTATACAAATAAAAAGCTTTAATTTAAAAAAAAGAAAAGAAACTGAGGCAGATTTTGTGACTCACCCAGGATGACATAGCTTATAAGAAATGTATTAGGAAAGTTCTAGTGTCTATCACCTTACCTTCCATATTAATATCATCTCTTCTATCAAAATATCTCAAAAATTATATTTCCTTCCTATTGTATTATATTTTATCACAAAAATGACTCTACAATTCAAAGCAGCTAAATAGCTCTGTGGATAGAGCACTGGGCCTAGAATCAGAAATTAAGTTCAAATATGGCCAGGGTCACACAGCTGCTAAGTGTCTAAGACCAGATTTAAATTCAGGTTTTCCTGACTCTAGACCTAGAACTCCATGCAGAGTCATCAAATTGTCCACACATCTATATGTGTCATCTAAGAGTTAAATCTATTTGTTGTTGCTTATTTATTTGTATGGGTGTCTCAATACTAGATTTATTGAATTGGAAAAACTTATAAATGTGTGTACATTTTAGATTTATATTTTAAAAGGTTTGAAATTTGTAAATCATATTTAGTTATTTAATATTTTCCTCAGTTACATTTAAAACATTTTTTTACATTAAAAAAAAAAAAACTTTGGGGCTTCAGATTCTCTCCCTTTCCTCACTCCCAGCTCCTGTTAAGAAATCCCATGTAAAGTTATGCAAAACATTTTCATAAAAGTCATGTTATGAAAGAAAACATAGATCTCCCACCCGAACTAAAAAAACCCTTAAGAAAAATAAAGTTTAATAAAAGAAAGTATGATTCAATCTCTATTCAGACATAATCAGTTTCTTCTCTCGATATGGATAGGATTTTTCATAAGTCCTACAAAGTAGTTGTGGATCATTTTACTACTAAGAATATCAAAGTCATTTATAGCTGGTCATCCCAGAACATTACTATTATTTTGCATAAAGTATATTTCACTTTGCTTGAATTCATGGAGGCCTTTCCAGGTTTTTTTCCCAAGGGCATTCTGCTCATCACTTCCCATATAACAACAATATTCCATGACAATCATACACCACAATTTATTCAGCCATTCCTCAATTGGTAGGCATCCTCTCAATTTCCAATTTGTTGTGTTGTAGCTGAGAACCTGCTGCAAATATTTTTGTACATATAGGTCCTTTCTCACCACCTCATCCCCCATCCCCCATCCCCCTTTTAAAAACATCTCTTTTAGTATTTATGGCTAATAGTGGCTAATAGATCAGAGAATATACATGAATTTATAGCCCTTTTGATCATTTATCATTTGGGGCATGGCTCTTTTTTTTTTTTTTTCAAATTTGACTCATTTCTCTCTAAGTTTGAGAAATGAAGCCTTACCAGAGAAACTTGCTTTAAAATTCTTTTACAATTACTATTGCTAGAGGGGCGGAGCCAAGATGGCAAACAGCAGACAGCTTTCTCTGTGAACTCCTTGGGACCTTCCCTCAAACCCAGACAAAGTGAGCCTCCGAACTGGTTTTTGAGTGAGGGTTCCGCCAAACATTTGGACTACAACACACTTCTATCAAAAATCTACCTTGAAAGAACTCCGGAGAAGGTTAGCCTCAGGGGAAATCGGCCGCTGGTCTCTATCAGACTCCAGCCGGGGCGGAAGTCAGGGCTGTGATAGAGGGGCGGATTTGAGGCACCCAGGAAGCCCCTGGGAGACGCCTGGGCCACTTTGCTCTGCTTGCGGGCAGGTGCTTTGGCAGATCTGCCTTTGGTAAAGGGTGGATCGAGAGCAGCTGAAAATGTGGTCCTAGTGCAAATCTAGCCCGACCAGCCTCAGACCGGAAGTCAACTCGGCAAACTGCCCCAGGGCAAATATAAATTGTTGCAGTTTTCTCTGCTTTTGACCAATATCCCAACTTTAAATCATGAGCAAGACGCAGAAGAGAGCTCTCACCATAGAAAGCTTTTATGGAGAAAAAATAGAACAGCCCCCAGATCCTGACATTATGAAAACAATCCCAGATGAAGCCACAAAGGCAGACTTAAGTTGGTCTCCCTTTCAGAAGGCTTACCTGGATGATTGCATTAAGAATCTCAAAAGAGAGCTAGAAGAAGAATGGGGAAATAAATTGAGATCAGGGCAACAGAAATATCAAAAACTGGAAAATAAGACTGGTGAATTGGAAAAAGAAAACAGTTCACTGAAAAACAAAATCGGTAAATTGGAAAAAATCACCAATTCACTGGAAAATAAAAATGGTGAACTGAAAAACAAAATTGGTGAATTGGAAAAAGACAACAATTCACTGAAAAATAAAACTGGCAAAATGGAAAAAGAATGCATTGAATCAAGAAATTCAATTGGCCAGCTACAAAAGGAGCTAAAAAAGATAACTGAAGGAAATAATACTTTAAAAATTAAAATTGAACAAATAGAAGTAAATGACTCAATAAGACTTCAAGAATCAGTTAAACAAAAACAATTACTATTGCTAACTGTATTTGCCCCCATTTATTCTCTCTCTCCTTTCACTCTGTCCATCCTCAAGTGTTTTGTTACTGACCACTCCCTCCCCTAATATGTCCTCTCTTTTATCACCCTTCCCTTTTCCCTATTCCATTCCCCTTCTATTTTTTTTTTCAGAGGAAGATAGAATTCTATGTGCATATTGTTATTTTCTCTTTGAGTCAATTTGGATGAGAGGGAAGGTTCACTCACTCACCCTCTCCTTCCCCCTTCTCTTTCACTGTAAGTACTTTTTCTTTCCTCATTTTTTATGGCAGATAATTAAAACCATCCCACTTCTCCCTTTCCCTTTCTCCCAGTACATTCCTCTCCCCACCTTAATTTCATCATATATATATATATATATATATATATATATATATATATATATATATACATACATACCATGGTAGTTTGAAGGAATATGTATATATATATATGTATATGTATATGTGTATATTCCTTCAAACTACCATGGTAATTTCTTGAAAGATGATGTCCGGGTATTTTTTTTTTTTAGATCATGACTTTCAGGTAGACCCATCATTTTAAAATTATCTCTTCTGTGTCTATTTTCAATGAGATAGTTTACATTTTCTTCTATTTTTTTCTCTTTTTTTTTTGTTTTGTTTTACTGTTCGTTGATTTTTGATAAAGTCATTACCTTCCATTTGCTCAATTCTAATCCTTAGTGAGCTTTTGTACCTCCTTTCTCAATTGGCCAATTTTGCTTTTTTTAGGTATTCTTCTCTTCATTAGCTTTTTAATTTCCTTTTGCACCACTCTCAGTTCTTTCCCTGATTTTCCTCTATCTCTCTTATGTGGTTTTCAGAATCCCTTTTGAACTCTTCCATGATCTGAACCCAATTCTTATTTTTCTTGGAAGCTTTGGATGTAGGAGCTTTGACTTTCTGTGTGTGTGTTTTAATATTCCTTGTCACTAAAATGACTTTCTTTGGTCAGAAACTTTTTCTCTTGTCTGCCCATTTTCCTAGCCTATTACTCAGCTTTTAATTCTTTGTTAATGTAGGGCTCTGTTGAGACCTGGAGAGACTTGCACAAGCTGATGCTGAGCGAAATGAGCAGAACCAGGAGATCATTATACACAGCAACAAGACTATATGATGATCAATTCTGATGGACATGGCTCTCTTCAACAATGAAATGCTTCAAACCAGTTCCAATTGTTCAGTAAAGAAGGCTATATACACCCAGAGAGAGGGATGTGAAATGTGGACCACAACATAACATTTCCACGTTCTCTATCGATGTTTGCTTGCATTTGGTTTCCTTTCTCAGATATTTTTTGTTCATGTAGATATGATTGTTCTTGCACAGCAAGATAAGTATGGAAATATGTATACATATATTCGACTTGTCAAGTATTTTAATATAATTAACAAACATGTAGTGGACTTCCTGCCATCTGGGGGAGGGGTGGGGAGTAGGGGGGAAAATTTGTAATGGAAAGCTTTGTAAGGATCAATGTTGAAGAAATACCCATAATGTATTATGCAAATAAAAAGCTTTAATTAAAAAAAAAAAGTAGGGCTCTGTTTCCAGGGTAGAGGGTGCATTGTCCCAAGCTTCAGGTATTTTGTGCAGCTGCTTTAAGAGCTCCTTCTATGGACTTGACTACAAGCACTTTTTTCTGCCCTGGACCTGTTAGGAGTGTCCCCACATACTGTAGTTGTGAGATCTAGTGTGCTAAAAAAAAAAGTGAGTCGGGCTGGCTGGTGCAGTCTGCACTGGTACTGCATGCTGGACTACCACCCCATTGCCATAGACCCTTGCCTCTGACCTTCCAAGCGATGCGTGGAGAACCTGGGCCAAGAGGTCCAGAAGTACTGCAATTTGTTCATATTCAGAGGTCCTGCTTCTGCTAGGACTCGGAGTGGGGCTGGGGCAGCCTGTTCTGGGATTGTATGCTGGGCTCCCACCCTGCTTGCACAAACTTTTTCTGATGACCTTCTGAATCCTCTTTGATGTCTCTGGGTTGAGAGGTCTAGAAGCCATGAGTAATGCTGATTCAGAGATTGGAGCTCGAGCTGGGGGCTGTATTTGGGGCTGTACTGATGCAGTCTTCACCAGAACTGCATGCTGGACTTCCATCCTAGTCTCACAGACCTTTTCTGTTTACCTTGTAAGTTGCCTTCAGCTGGAAAATGTTCTATTCCATCTTTTGGGATTGTTCTAAAATGTGATTAGAGTAATTATTTAAAGGAATTTGAAGCAGTTTGGGGGAGAAGTTAGGTGAGTTCCTGCCTTTACTCCACCATCTTGGCTCCCCCTCCTCTATCTATTTTTGCACTGTTTTCCTCTGTGTGTTTAAGTATTTCTCTGTATGTCTGTATACTGATAACCATTGATATCTATTTTTATACATTCCCATTTTATGTATTTTTATTAGTTATTATTCATAATAATAGTTGACATTTGTATTGTGTTTTAAGGTTTTCAAAGCCATTCATACATCTGCTTTTCACTTGATTCTTACAATTTTTTTTTAAGATAGCTACTACAGGTGGTAATATTCCATTTTAAAGATTTTCATTTTATTATGTTTTTATTTTTATTTAAAGTTTTATCAATATGTATTTGTTCATTTTTAGTTTTCTATTGATCTGTGTATCAATCATATCTATGAACATTTATCTGTCCATGTCTATATATAGGTGTATATTTTTATAATACTAAGCTTTTTATAAGGACCTAGGCAAAACTGTCAAATAGAAAAAAGCTACCATTATGTTTCATTCCTTTTTGGATCCCCTTAGTCAACATATAAACAAACATTTATTAAGCATCTACTATAATTCAGTCCCCATTAGGATTATTCACTAAGGTACCCAGTATTCTTATCAGTGACTTATATCCTCTCTACTTTGCCAAAACCAAAGTCTGCCTTTCCTGGGTAAAGCATCTTCCATATTCCCACCATCCAAACTGTGTAGTGGGGTGAATATAAATGCTATGACTTTGCAGAACATATCTCCCCTAATAAAGAAATCTTAGAATTAGGCCTAACCTGAATTCTGGAGCCACAGACTGAGCTAAAGAGTTTGCCAACAAGAGACCATGAGATTGTACTTTATTCTCTCTTTTATTGTCCTGATCATAACAGGATGAATCAGACTGATTCTATCTTGACCAGGGGGCTCCACTATCTCAAAGATTATAAACTACAGAGAAATGCATTTTCCCCAATAGGAATATCCCATCTGATCTTTATCAATTATTGTGTCACTTCAGACTTTCACATTCTTCCCTCCTCCCTTTTCTTTTTTTTTTTTTTTTTTTTTTTTTTTTACCAGGGAAGCTCCCTGATCCATTTTCTATTCTAAGCAAATCTAAACAGTTATTTTTTTAAACACTCAATCTGTACTTTAAGAAGGCAAAGTTGCTGCCAGCCCAAGAAATCTTCTTTATCACATTAACATTTTTTTTTTCTTTTTAGTCTGGCTACTCCTTTTGAAGTACCTCTCCTCTCACTCCCATCTTATAGAATCTATGATGGGTAAGATTTTCCCCTAGGTTCTCATGAAACCAAGGCTAGGAAACTCCCACAACAAAACTCATCTATCTTATGTTCAATTTTCTCAAAATTTTCCCCTCTACTAACATCATAAATTAGTCCATGCTAACTGATTAGCTTGGGATGATGAGTCTATTGTACTGATGAGTTTATTGTACTCATATTCATACTCATCACAAGTAATATATTTGCATTTCAGTGAAAACTCTCAAGTCACAATAATGTGATTTAACATTTTGATAATTTCCAAAAGATAAACTAGTAGAGATTTTCTTTGGGATTAAAGAAGGAGAGAGAGTAGGGATCTATCTACTTGTGTACCTCAGTGACAGGAGGCAAATATTCTATTTCTAAAAGGTACTTATTCAAGGAATCCATAGGACCTAGGAAAGGTTCAAAGTTGTGCCAAAGATGGGAAAAGTCTTCATTTTCCTCCTAATTGTCTTAAGCCACAGATATATAGGAAGTTCTGACAAGGGATGGGAAGCCTTGTTTCATTACAATTGAGTGTGATTCATAAAGTGAGCTAAATTGTATTGTTTGTGCTATTTCAATGATGTGGCAGGTAAAAGTGGTTTTAACAGTGTCACCTAAATGCTAGTGTAGACATGAGAACTGAACTTATAGGAATTCCAGATTCTTTTTTCATAAGAGTTCTCTTATCTCATACTTATCAGATTGGCTAAAATGATAGAAAGGGAGAATGACAAATATTAAAGAAGATGTGGAAAAACTAGGACACTAATACACTGTTGGTGGAATTGTGAACTGGTCCAACCATTTTAGAGCGCAATCTGTAATTATGCCCAAAGAGTTATAAAAGTGTATTTACCCTTTGACCCAAAGATCTCACCATTAGATCTGATCATGAAAAAAGAAAAAGAATGTAAAAATTCTAAAATATTTATAGCAGTTATCTTTGTAGTGGTAAAGAACTGGAAAATGAATGAATACTCATCAATTGGGGATGGTTGAACAAGTTGTGGTATATGATTGTGATGGAATATTATTGTGCCATAAGAAATGCATAAAATAATGGAGAGTGAAATGAGTAGAACCAAGAGAATAGTTTATACACTAACAACAACATTGTTCAAAAAACGTTTGAATGACTAAGTTACTCTGAGTATTACAAATACTAAAATCACCTGCAAAGGATCTATGAAGGAAGATGTTATTTATCTTTAGAGAAAGAACTGAAAAACAGAAGTATGCAAACATGATTTTACTTTACATATGTATATACATATGTGTATGAGTTAAATGATGGCCTTCTCTAATGTGGGGTGAGAAGGAAGGAAGGGAGACAATATAGAACTTAAAATCAAACAAAAAATGAATTAAAGTAAATTTTAAAAATTTTTCTCCCAGAATCCAACTTCTACTATAGTTAGATTATTAAGCAATTACTATAGTGAAGAACTTGCTAAGTCCTAGAGAGACCTTGCTCTCAAGGAGCTCACATTATAAGGAGATCTCATATTAGTAAAAACACACTTGGGGCAGCTAGGTGGATAGAGCATCAGCCCTGAGGAGGACCTGAGTTCAATCCAGTCTCAGACATTTAACACTTACTAGCTGTGTGACCCTGGGCAAGTCACTTAACCCCAATTGCCTCAGGGAAAAAAAACACAGTTAAAGCACATACATGGAATTTGGAGATAAGTTCCCTGGGAGAAATACTATGTTTGGCAGTGTATTTTACAAGAAGAGGGGAGGAGGGTAAGAGTATTGGAAAGGTAGGAAAGGACCAGTTTATGAGAGGCTTTAAGTTCCAGAAAGCAATGCCCTCATGCTGTAATAAAGTCAGGTATTTGAATTCGCCACTCTAGTTCCTGCATCACTGCACAAGAATTAATACACATCATCTGCTAAAACTTACCTATCATATATTAATTACCAGCATAGCATTTAACTTAAACGAACTGCTGGTCCATCCTAGCGGCAATATTCAAGCTATCAATTTTATGACATTGCTCAGGAAAATACAGCGATATATCATCCTACCCCAAAATACAAAGGTCAAATGATATTAATTATTGCAACTACACAATTCACTGGAGCTAAATGGGCATTCTTGATTATGGTGCCTTGATTGAGAACTAATGCCTCATTAATCTTGAACGTATCAATCTGAGAACATCAGTAAAGTCAAATAGAATAATGACCAACATTTGAATGAATACAGTCTGGTTCTTGCAAGAAGTCCCCACTAAGCATAAGTCTTAGACATCTCTGTGTTTTCTGCTGGAATACAAGAGCTCATAGGCATATGTGCATATACACACCATTTTCAGACATTTAAGCTCTTTCTTTCTTGTGGTTTTCACTTATAAACTGCAAAGAGAAAGAGAAATTGATGGATTTATATGGCTAACAGCACAGTAGAATAACATTCACTTTGAGGTATCTGTCACCACATACCTATGCTTATTCATCATGGATAAGTGGAGAAAGAGAAGAAGATGAGCAAGACAGAAGGTCAGTGGTTCAACATTGTGGGCATAGTGCTCACTGTATCCATTTCAATTTAGATGGGGCAGCATGCTCAGGTCTGAGAGAGCTGCTAAGTGAGGAGAAGAGGATCAGCAGGTGCAAAACCAGAATTTTCACCTTTCCCAAACCTGTTTTCTAAGCACAGACTTATGAGTGCAGAATTTTGCTGCTTTTCAGCAAGCCCTATAACCACATGCCTTGTACTTTATCTACTGTAGCTCAATGTAATTTCTCATCAGAGCCTAGCAGAAACAGTCAATAAGCCTATGTACAGGCAGAATAAATCTTCACTGATTTTTGTCTATTTGGGGAGTGGAAAGCCAATCTTAGTTTCTATCTGAATTATGGAATATTATCCAAAGAAATGCCTTTGCATTGCTTCCACAGTTATTCAGAAAATGCAACTGGTCAACAAGCCCTGCAGCTGACTAACAAGAGAATGAGGCAGGGTCCAGCTTTAATGAATAGATAAGAAGTATTTGTGATTGGGTAGGGTCAAGTCCCAGCCTAACAGAGGCTGCTCCTAGATTTGCCTAGACTCCAAAATCTTCTGTTCTCCAGCCCAAATGTCCCCAGTTTTTCAATTCCACCACAAATTACATAGTTTTCAGCTTTTAAGTCATTTATATCACCTTCCTTTGCAATGCTCCAGCATATGTTTTTTCTAAATATTTTTATCTTAATATCTTTCCTTAAATGTGACATCCAGAATTGAACAAAATAGTTGCACTCTGACAAGGGCAAAGGAGAGAAGGATACCCATCTCTTCTATTCTGGATGGCCTGACTCCATTAATATAGTCTCACACTATTTTGGGTATAAGACTATACTAACTAACCACTAGCATTAGCTAATGGGTAGAGGGGGTTGTCCTCAGAGTCAGGAAAACCAAGGTTCGATCATAACTATGACATATCTGATCTATTCTTAGTCCATGGGCAAGTTACCTAATCTTTCTCCACCTCAAGCAGGTCTCAAAGACTAAGTTATACATAAGTTACTGATCATGGATAGAAACTGAAATAAGAGTTTTCTCTCCCATCCTCAAAAAAACAAGTAGCTTATTTAGTGACCATGTCATACCATTGACTCACTAAATCTACAGTATATTCACATGTGATTTTTTTTAATATATATTCAAGTATAGGACTTTAGTTTTAGCCCCATGAAATTCCACATTATTAGCTTTGGTCCACTGTTACAGCTTGAGATCTTTTCAGATATTAACTCTGTTATCCAATGTGTTAGCTGTTCTTCTCAGTTTTATATTATCTACAGATTTGATAAGCATGCATTCTGTGCCTTCTAAGTCACTGATAAAAATGTGGAAATGAATAAGACCAAGGACATATACTTGGATCCTTCAACTAGAAGTATATTTCCATGTTGACATTGATGCATTAATCATTAGTCTTAGGACCTAGTAATTTGACAAATTCAGAATCTATCAGACTTTTATCTCATCTGGCCCAAATCTCTCCATCTTGTCCACAAAGATATTATGAGAAACTTTGTCAAATGTCTTGTCCCAAACATTATATCTATTTCATGTTCATGCTCTATAAGTCTATTAACTGTCAGGAAAAGGAAATGAGGTTAGTCTGGTATGACCCATTCTTGGTGAACAAGTCTTATGTCTCTCCCCTTTCTGATCCATCATCCACCCAGGTGCCAAAATTATACTTGTAAGTAATAGATCTGACCATGTCACTACCCTACTCAAGAAGCACCACTGACTCCTTATTATTTTTAGCATAATATATAAATTCTTCTGTTTGGTGTTAAAAGTTGTTAATAGTCTAGCTCCAGCCTACTTTTCTAAGTTTATTTAAAATTACTCAATTGTCAATTACTTGATCAACATTAACATTAGTTAAGTTTAGATTAATTAGATAAGTTAAGATTAACATTAGTTAAGTGCCTACTATATTAACCAGCAGCATATGAGGTATTGAGAATACAAAGACAAAAAGGAAACAGTTCTTACCTTCAAAGACCCTATAGTGTAGTGAGGTGAAACAACATTAATACTTAAAGGTTTGTAAAAAAAAAAATAGCTAATAAGAGAATTTATGGGGAAGGTATTACCAGCTGGGTGTTGGGAATCAGGAAAAGTTTAATGCCGGCAATTATACTGAGTTTTGAAAGAAACTAAAGATTCTAAGTAGAGGTAATGATGGAGTACATGGCAGGCATCGGGGCAGATAGGGCAAGGTTATGGGGGCTTAAAATAAAGTATCATTTATGAAAGCCAGTTTAGCTAAATTGTAATAAGATTAAGAGAAAGTAACAGGTTATAAAGTGGGAAGGTAGGATGGGGCCAGGTACTAAAGGACTTTAATTCTACATTACAGCCAAGCTGCCCTACTTATTAATTCCCTTTTCCTGGCATCCCATTTCCAATCTCTGGGTCTTACCACAGGCCTTCCTCCATGTCTGTAATGAACTTCCTTCTTTTGTTTTTGTTCTGGAAATAGTAATCAAATAAATATTACCAATATTGCTGGAATAGGCAAGGCAAAAAAGAGGCATGTGACTATATCCAGAATCTTCATGATTCCTTAGACCAAAATACCTTTAATTGACTACGACTTAATAGCTGTTCTGTCTTCCATAAGGATATAAATTCCTTTGGACATAGAACTAACTTTTATATTTTTCACTCTGTTGCTTAGCACAGTCCATATCCTTTAAAGGACATAGCGAGTACTTAATAAATGCTTTTGAATTTTTCATTAAAAATTTTATTTCTCTGAATTTTTAACATTTATTATTTCTTACTATTGATGATATTTGATTAAATTCACAATGATATTCTATTGCAGTCATATAGCACATATTTTATTTATTTCCCCAATTGATAGTTTCTACTTTGCTGATATTTCTTTGCTATGGCAGAGAGCTTCTGTAGATAATTGTTACATACGTTAGACCGTAGTTTCTGTCTTTTATTTCTTTGAGTATAATGCCCTAGAATCACTTCATTAAAGAGTGTGAGCAATGTAGTCACTTTTCCTGCAAACCCAAAGCAGTTGCACTACTTCACAGCTCTACCAATATAATATCACCTTATCCCACTCCAACATTGACTATTCTCATATTTTGTCACTTTTGTCTATTTGTGTGATATGGATTGAAACTTCAGAGTTGTTTCACTTTGAATTTATCTTACTATTAGTGATTTGGAGTATATTTTACTATGGATGTTTATATTGTAATTCTTCTTTTGAAAACTGTTCCTATACTTTGCATATTAGGGAAGCTTTCTCCTTTATAAATACTCATACATGCTCCCTTAATAATAGATTCTAGGGGCAGCTAGCTGGCATAGTGGATAGAGCACCAGCCCTGAAATCAGGAGGATCTGAGTTCAAATCTGATCTCAGACACTTAACACTTCCTAGCTGTGTGACCCTGGGCAAGTCACTTAACCCTAATCGCCTCAGCAAAAATAAATAAATAATTGGTTCTACAATTTTACCAGGAATGGAAAAAATTTAAGTAACATAATTTGAACAATCTACTTCTCAAATTGCCATCATTTCTACTCTGCTAACATACTTCTTCATTGATAAAATTAGATCAAAAATTGCAGTCCCTTCTTCTCATCCCCCTCAAATACCAAATTGTTATGTGTTTTGTGAATTTACCCTATGAACCTTGAGTTTTTCTATCTGACGGACAGCTAAAACATTCTATGTATGTTTTCTCCTCATTAGAATATGAGTTTATTGAGAGTAACATTTTTTCTATATTTATGCCCAGTGTTTTGCACATAGTTGGCTATAAATAAATAAAATAAAATAGCATAGTTTCAAATTCTTTATCAATTTATTCACCTTTCTCTGGGCAGATTTTTGCTCATTAATGTCCCTCCTAAACATGGTAGCCAGAACCGAATACAATAAATACACCAGATGTTTTTTTAATCACTGGAGAATAAAGCAGGACTGTCATTTCCCTCCCTCTAGGAGTGCTGTCATCTCAAGAATCTTAGAACATTTTGCCACACTGCACATTCATTCATCCTCAAGACAATCCTTTGCCATAGGGAAGGGTTAGCAAAAACAGAAGCAAAGCAATCAGCCAATCAGTCAAGAAACTTCTATGAAGTCTTAGCAACTGTCAGACACTGGACCAAGTACTAAAGATGCAAACAGAAGCAAAAAAACAGTTCCTATCCTAAATGAGATTATATTCTAAGGGGGGAGGGAGTTACTGTTGTTGATGAGTTGTTTAGTTGTGTCTGACTCCATGGGGGGGGGGACATATAAACTGATGCAAAGTAAAGTGAGCAGAAACCAGTACTGTCCATTGGATTTTCTTGGCAAAGAATCTAGGATGGTTTGCCATTTCCTTCTTTATCATTTTACAGATGAGAAACTGAGAAAAAACAGAGATTAAGTGACTTGTCCAGGCTTACAAGCTAATAATAAGTGTCTAAGACTTGATTTGAATTCAGACCTTATTGACTCCAGTTGTAGTGTTCTACTCCAGATCCCTGTAGCTGCAAAGCAAGAATAAATAATGAGGTAGATACAAATTATAGAGAGAAGAGATCAAATGTAATTTGGCATGGAAATGAGCTGAGCCATGAAAGAAGACAGAAAAACAGAGTCAGAGATAGAGTCACAGAGCATCCCAGATATAGGAGCTAGTCACTGGAAAGAGAAATTGATGATGGAATATCCTATTGAAAGAATCACAAGTAAGCCAGTGGATCTGGATGGTCGAGTGAAAAAGGACTAAAATATTAAAAAAAAAAAAACTAGAAAGGTAGGAAGGGTGCAGTTTGAGAAGGTCTTTAAACAACACAACTTCTTGTCCAATCTTAGAGGTAATAGGGAGCCATGGAAAGTTATTAAGTGGGGAGTGGGTGGTAGGTGACATGAGCAGACCTAAGCTTTAGGAAAATGTGAAAGAAATATGGACTGGAGAAGGGAGAGATTTAATGTAGGAAGACCAATTAGGAAGCTATTCTAATAGTCTAGGGACAAGGCAATGAGGGCTAGAATTTGGGCTATGGCCATGAGTGAAGACAAGGGCAGGGGGCTTATATAAGAGATGGTATGCAGATTCAAATGACAAGATTTAGCAATGGATGTATGGAGTGAGTCAGAGTGAGGAGTCAAAAATGCTTGGAGCCAAACTAAGTGAACACGTATAGGGTAGCAGCGATATTATTTTGGAATGGCTGAGCAAATAAATTATTTTGTCTATTACAAATATCCAAATAAACTATAAAAGAACATATGAAGAAAGACACTATCTGCATCAAGAAAAAGAAATTATAAAGTATATATAGAATAATTTTACATATATATCTATATATACATATACACGTATGCAGATATGCATATCTATATATGTGTGTATGTATATATGTATATTTGTCTAATGGTAGCTAACTCTAGGATGGTTGTGGGAAGGGAGGGAAAAAAGGAATTTACATGGTAAATTTATATATTTAAAAGGAATAGCAAGTTGTACATAGTAAATTTGCAGTTTTGTGTATAATCATCTTTTTCATGTGTATTATGATATGGAAATAATTATTTTATTCCATAAATAAAAAATACAACTAAAAAAAGAGAAATGGCCTATGGTATAGGTGATGAGGGCTTGTACAAAGTTAGTTGTGGTACGTGTGGAGAGGAGATGGATATGAGAGATATTGAAACCCCATATTCTTCTCTTCTGTTTTAGTAACTAACAGCCTTCACTGCATGGAAGCACCAAGTATACGTAATTTTATCCATGCTGTGAGACTGTCATTGAGTCTGTCTATGCACTGGATTTTTGGATTTGAAAGTTCTACAAATGTACGGGTTAGGAAACAAGTTTCAGCTGGTGGTGCTGAAAAGCGGGCACGGGCAGAGGCATGGTTTTGCACATATCTTGTCAACAATAAGCAAGGGTCTCCAGAGATAGCCCTCTGCACAAACTAGAGGCTAATGGCCATTTCCAAATTATTATTGTGATGATGATTATTTCTTAATACTTTTTACGTGCCCCAAATGCCCTAATGCATTTCTACTCTATAATTAAAACTCAAGCTTGAGCTTCCAAGACTCAGCAACACTCTTGTTTTAGAAACACAGAGATATATAAATTGTGATAAATTAATGAAAAGTACACACAAAAATAAGGTTCATTTCCATTTCCCCCCCCCACCCTAGCTTTTGGCTCATCCCCAAACATTTGTTAAGTAACTATTATATTCCAGAAACAGCTAGATGCTAGGGATACAAAGACAAAAATGAAACAATTCCTGCCCTCAAGGAGCTTGTATTCTATCAAGGAGAAAGACTATATACATATTTCAGAATATATAGGGTGTCCCCAAGATCTTAATGCAATTTTAAGATATTAAGACATTTGAGATAACCAATATACAGACAGATATATACACATAGGCATTTATATATGTTTACATGTTTGTGTGCATACAGGTATAAAGAAATATATGCAATATACTATATGATAAATTCATAAATACATACATAACATATAAAAGACTTTGGAAGGTACTTACATATGAAGGAGCCAGAACAAGTCTAAGTAGAAGATGAGACTTAAGCTAATACTTAAAGAAAACTAGGGATTCCAAGAGGTGGAGTTGAGGAAAGTGTGCATTCCAGACATGGAGGATAACCTGGGCAAAGAAAAAGAGATAGGAGAGGGAATGCCATTAGAAACAGCAACAAGATGAGATTGACTAAAATGGAGAGCAAGTAAAATTGGCAAAGATAAGATGGAGATAGAATAGGAAGAGTTTTAAGCACCAAGAAGATTTCGTATTTTATCCTAAAGGCAAAAGGGAGCTATTCAAGATTCTTGGGCAGAAGAGTGGCAGTTATATGTGAACTCGAGAAAGATTATTTTATTAGCTATGTGAAGGAAGGATTAAATAGGCAAATACTGATAGCAGAAAGACCAATTAAATGGCTATTATAATAGTCCAAGTAAGAGATGATGAGGTCCTGAGCAAGAATGGTGGCCAAGTGAATGGAGAAAACAACAATTGATGAAGATATTTAGGGTTGGTAGGGAGGGATCAACAAGACTTGACAAGAATGTGGAATATGGAGTATAATGGAATGGGAAGAGTCAAGAATGAAGTATGTATGGTAGTATCCTTGAAAAACCAGGACATTTTATAAAGGGACAATTAGGGGAGTGAGATGAATAAGGAGCCATCCATTAGGCAACTGGTGATAATTGGAAGGGAATTCAAAAGAGAGAGAGATTAGGGAAAGCTACCTTGATTTGAAGGCCATATGAGCAAATATGTCAATCATATTGAAAGAACTGAGGATAGAACAGTAAAAAGCATCCCAAATTAAGGAGCCAGAGATGGGAGGAAAGGAGACTGATCAAGAGTGATCAGATAAAGAAGAGAAGAACCAGGAGAGGTCAGTGTCACAAAAGACAAGGAAGGAGAGAGAACCTAGGAAGGAGGTAAACAAGCTTGAGAATAGTTGTGTAGAGTTCAAGGAATATAAGAAAAAGTCATTGAATTTAGTAATTAAGAAATTTGGGTAACCTAAGAGAGAGGAGTTTCAGTAAATTATGGGGCAAACATCCCTCTAAAAATAAACAAAACTAACCTTAAGCTTAATGGAAGTGAGAAAGGGTAGGCTTCAGAAGTAAGTGATAGTAGTAAAAAGTAGTATCAGAGCAAAAATCCAAATGAGATTCACTGGTTCTAAATCTAGTCACTTTCATATAAAACATCTGACTGAAAAAAGTAAACAAAATTATGTTGAAACCTGAATTATTAGAGAACCTTATAATGTAATCATAAAGTAATCATTTTGAATTAGTATAATGCCTATGCCCAAGTCCATATTTCATTTATTCTGAATATCACATTCTTTTAACTCTCATTATTTTAATTATGTTCAATTAAATGCATTTGCATATACTTTATTATGGATATTAGTGAAGAAAAAACTTGCCAAGGACTTAAATGATGAACAGATATCCCATATTATATTACATTTGCATCTTTCTAAAATTGGATTTAGCTGCAGTATATTTCTCAATATTGGTCCTAAATAAGCCATATGTTTGAAATGAAGCCTGAATTCTATTTGAGTTTTCAGTGAACTACAATGTATAAATCTTCTTTTTTAAGTCAATGTAAGTATCAACTGATCACATTTATTTCAATACTAATTGATCCACTTTTTGGAGGTCCAAAGAACTGGAAACCAAGTAGATCCTATCAAATGATGGAAATGATGAATATGAAGAACATAGAGAAGCATGGGGCAGGGGGACATATAAACTGATGCAAAGTAAATTGAGCAGAAAGGAAGCATGGTTTGGCTCATGTTTACAGTAATCCCTGCTACTGGGGAGACCGAGGCTGGTGTATCTCTTGAGCTCTGGAGTTCTGAGCTGCAGCTGACTAAGCCAAATGAGACTAGCCATTAAGTCTAGCACCAATATGAGGAGATCCTGTGAGTGAGAGGCCATGAGACAGGCAATAGAGGAATGAATCTGTCCAAGTCAGAAACTAAGTAGATCAAAATTCCCATGCCAAAGTATAGTCAGGTATGTAGAGTGGCCATTTTATTTTCAGCCTGGGCAAGATAAGGAAATCTAGTCTCAAAAAATAAAATAAAGCAAAACAAAACAAAACAACCCAAAAGACTGGTAAATAGAGCCACAAAGATAATATTCAATGATTACAAGATTGTAAAAGGAAAGAACAAAAAAAAATCTAAACTGAATGTCATGTATATACAATGACCAAATTTGGCCCCCCAAAAGATACCACTTTTATCTTTTGAAGAAGTAAAGGACTGTGGATATGTAATATTGTATATACTGTAGGATTGTATTGATTGGTTTAGCTGAACTACTTTTTTCTCCTTTAAAAAAAATTATTTGGGTGAAGTCATGGCTCTTTGCCCTAGATAATATCTGGCACATAGTAGGCACTTAATAAATGTTTACAGATTGATTGAAAAAGAGAGGACAAACTAGGGAATAGAAGCAATTTAAAGAAAAAATTCAATAAAAATTGAAAGAGATGCTCTTTATTTACAAAATAATCAAAATGATAACCTGAGCTCTTTCCTTATGTGTTGTTATTAATTTATTCCTAGTTTGGATAAATGGAGTTTCTTTCCTTACTCGTAATTTTAGGGAGCTTAGATAGAAACAAATCCCCATCCTCCCATGTCTGTTTTTCTCCACTATCTTTTAATGACGAAATCCTCATTCTTAGCTAATTGGAACACAGGAACAGTTTCTGTACTGGAAACAAAATATTTTCTCATGAAAATCTTGGATGTGTGTATTGGATGAGGATGGGAAACTGCGGAAGCTGGAGGCTGGAGGGGATCTCAGTGTAGAACCTGAAAGAGAAATTACCTGAAAATACCACCATTCTGTCTCTATATCTCTGTGTGTCTGTCTGCTTCTCTGTGTCTCTGAATCTCGTCTCTCATTCTATTTCTGTCTCTATTTCTCTGTCTCTCTCTGTCTCTGTGTGTTTCTCTGTCTCTGTCTCTTTGTGTCTCTGTATGTGTGGTGGGGTATGGGGTGTGGGGAGATATGTATTGCTTCATCCATTAGAATATAAATTCCTTGAGTCCAAGATTTTTTCATTTTTTTCTTTGTTTCCTGAGTACTTACTACAATGACTGGAAATTAGTAGCTGCATAATAAATGCATATTGAATGGAATCTTCTTTAAGTGTTACCATTGTGATTTGTTTTTATATTATAAATAATTTCAATTTGTTCCCAGCCTGTAAAAACTCTCTTGTAAAAAGCACAATATTAAGCAAAACTAATAGTATAATAACATCTTAAAATGCATGTAACACTTCATAACTATAGCCCCTCCCCAATCTAATTTTAATAGTTTAAAAAATGAACATAAATATATTTTCCCCTCCCAGGGGAAGTTTCCTCTATTCCAGGGGTGTGAAAGAAGAAAAATTAATTCCTTGTAACATATATGCCTTGTCAAAAAAACCAAATAACCTCATGGTTATATTAAATATCTATCTTATTTATCTACCTATCTATATACAAATATAGGTTACATATACATATACATATATGTATGTGTGCATATACATACTCCTTAAATACTCCTTATCTATTTGTATTATGTAAATATCATATGTGTTATATATAATATGTATATATATAATATAGTTGTGTAATATACTATATTACATATATTATGTATGTAATTATAGAACCTAAATATCTTTTTTTATTAAAGCTTTTTATTTACAAAACATATGCATGGGTAATTTTTCAACACTGACTCTTGCAAAGCTTTCTGTTACAAATTTTTCCTTCCTACCCCCCGCCCCCTCCCCTAGATGGCAGGAAGTCTAATACATGTAAATTATGTTAAGATACTTGACAAATCGAATATGTGTATACATATTTATACAGTTATCTTGCTGTACCAGAAAAATTGGATCTACAAGAAGAAAAAAATCTTGAGAAGGGAAACACAATGCAAGCAAACATCAATAGAGAACGTGGAAATGTTATGTTATGGTCCACATTCATATCCCTCTCTCTGGGTGTATATGGCTTTCTTCAGTGAACAACTGGAATTGGTTTGAAACATTTCATTGTTCTCTAAGATCTCTTTGGGATATAGGCCCAATAGAAACACTGCTGGGTCGAAGGGTATGCACAGGTTGATAACTTTTTGAGCATAGTTCCAGATTGCTCTCCAGAATGGCTGGATCCGTGCACAGCTCCACCAACAATGTATTAGTGTCCCAGTTTTCCCACATCCCCTCCAACATTCATCATTATCTTTTCCTGTCATTTTAGCCAATCTGACAGGTGTGTAGTGGTATCTCAGAGTTGTCTTAATTTGCATTTCTCTGATCAATAGTGATTTGGAGCACCTTTTCATATGACTAGAAATGGTTTTAATTTCATCATCTGAAAATTGTCTGTTCACATCCTTTGACCATTTATCGATTGGAGAGTGGCTTGAATTCTTATAAATATGAGACAATTCTCTATATATTTTAGAAATGAGGCCATTATCAGAACCCTTAAATGTAAAGATGATTTCCCAATTTATTGCTTCCCTCCTAATCTTGATTGAATTAGTTTTGTTTGTACAAAAACTTTTCAACTTAATATAATCAAAATTAACTATCTGGTATACAATTAAGAGTTCCAAGAACCTAAATATCTTACATCTATAAATTATGTGTAAAATTTTTTATCCTAAATCATACAAGTTATATATACCACATAACTTAACAAATCAACTTATAAGGTCTAAGGCAGGATTTGAATTCAGGTCACCTAATTCCAAAACCACTGTTGCTTCCACTCTATACTCTGTCTCTCCTAATATCTCAGCCCCTCTCAAAATCCTGATAAGCAAGGTTTTGTGCCAGTAATTGCACCTGAGCTGACCCTTGAATGGACCAAGGATTTCTGAAAGTCCCCCCAGATTAGAGGATAGCTTAAACTAAAGTATAGAAGAACATTGTGGATGAGAACAGTAAATAGAGATACACACACACACACACACACACACACACACACACATACACACACACTTCTATACACAGACCCCATAAATGTCTTACATATTTCTTACAGTTTTCAAAGCTTTTTTTGCTTCCATAGTGTTATCATATAAATTATTCTCTTGGTTCTGCTCATTTTATTCCTCATCATTTTACGTTGTTTCTAAAATTGTTCACGCTTTTATTATTAATGATGTTATTTTTCTGGATCGGTCATCTAGTCAATAAATATTTATTAAGCATCTACTATGCACCATCTACTATGTGCTGGGCTAAGCACTGGGGATACAAAAACAGACAAAAGACAGTCCTTACCCTCAAAGAATTCACAATATAATAAGGATTCTATTTATTTCACTTTGCATCAGTTCATACAAGTCTTTCCATGTCTTTTTGAAATTATAAATTTCCTTATTTATTACACAACAAATTGTGATATATGGATTATACTGAATTGAAGCATTTGTTATTCTAAAGATCTTGCCCAATGGCACCAGAATGGTAGGAGTACATAGGAATAAAAACAGTGAGCAAATCTATTCTAGAATTAACTGTCTGAGTTTAGCAATCTAAAGCTACTTTTTGTTTCCTATGCTCAAAAATATGTAAAAGAATTTCTTCTACCTCCATGTTGCCACCACTTTCCTTTTCTTTCCTTTCCCTGCTAATCTACCATTTTCCTCTTCCTCTAGATTGCAATGTATATATATCTACCAAGAGGTTGTAGATTTAGATTGAAAAAACCTATAGAAGCCATCTCCTCCAAACCTCTCATTTTAGAGGTGAAAAAACTGAGTCCTATAAAGTTTAAGTGACTTCCTTAGCACTACAGAGCTGATAAATGTTTAAAGCAGAATTTGAATCCAGATTCTTTCACCCCAAAGACAATGCTCCCTCCATCCCCTCAACATTCTGCCTTTCCTGACTCCAGGTCTTGTCATGGACTGCATAACTCCATTAATATTCACCTTTGTTGATTGTTTTGTTTCACATAGTCATTTTAAAATAGAAAAGCAGTTTTTCAATGACAAAATCTTTTTCTTTGATGGAGAGGCATCTCATCTACTTGGATATGCAATAGCCATCAAAATATATTGAAGTGTGTGTGTTTTTTTTTTATTTCTGCCCACTAAGCTTTTAAAATGACTGAAGGGTCATATTTTCCTAATTGCTAAATCCAGCTATATATACACAATGGATCTGTGCTTTCAGATAGTACTAACATTAGCAATTCTTCTGCACTGCCACTCTAGGTTTAGAAAGGACTTGCTGGCTCATAATGGGCGAGTGTATGCCTGGGGCTGGCAGGGACGATGACAGCATGGAGCTGATTGGGAAGATAAAGGATGCAGGTGAGTGCCAGATTTTTGCTGATTCTTTAAGGGACAGGAAGAGCTTTATCATTTGTGTGATTTAGGAGCTGCTAGTCCAATTGGATAATTGCTTAGTTGCAGACTTTGTTTTCTGACTTTTTACTTTTTTCCTTTGGAGAGCACAGTGGTTACTTCTACCTAATTCAAACTATTTCAATCTAATTAAATCTTAGGCAAGGGAGGAAAAACACTTTAAGTCAAAGACTAGAAACTATGAGAAGACAAGAGAACTGTGTTGCTGGCCTACCATTCTAAATGCTTATTGGTAACAATCAACTAGGCTGGATGGAAAGCAGACTTGGATACTTCTGTTCTCACTCTCTTGCCCCCTGGTGAAAAAAAACAAAACAAACATTCCCTTCTTCATCTTTACACATGGAGAATAGCATTTGGCAGAAAGTCTGTTTCATTGTAGGTACTTAAAAGTGTTTGTCAATTGATTGCTACATGTACCTTGATACTCGGTCATACTAATCTGGGCCTAAAATTGTCTTGCAAAATAATGATCCAGAGCTGGAGGAGTGCAGCAATATGTGGATGATAATTTTATGATACATTTCAGTCTGCAGAAACAAGTCACTTAGATCCTATTCTTGTGGTCCATACCTTAGCTGACTATAAAATAAAAGGTGTTATGTACCCCTACTAACTAGTTTGGTAACATTCTAATTTAGGCAGATGTTAACCTTCACACATTGCTTCCACTTCCTTTTCTCTCACTCATCGTTCAATTCTTTGCAATCTGGCTTCAAATCTCATTACTTAATTAAAATCATTTTCTCCAAATTTATTAACAATCCCCTTATTGCCAAATATGATGGTTTTTTCTCAGTCTGCATTTTTCTTGACCTCTCTGAAGTATTTAACTCTATTGACCACCTCTTCTCTTTTTTTAGGTTTTCATGACATTTCTCTCTTGGTTCTCCTATTTGTCTTACTGTTCTTTCTCAGTATCCTTTGTTGGATCACTCATATTATGATCACTAACTATGAATATATTTCAATATTATATTTTGGATTCTCTTCTTTTTTATTTTATATTTTTTGATTTGTTGATTCTATCATTCTTGCATTTATGGGTATAATTAGTATCTAAGAAAATGACTCCTAGATCTATGTATCTATGTATGTATGTAGCTAGCTAGCTTACTTTCTCTCTACATTTATACACTCACATACACAGACCCAGACTCTCTCCTAAGCTTCAGTTCCACACCAATTACCTATTACAACTCTCCAACAGATGTCCTATACCCTTCAAATTATGTATAAAAGAAAACTCATTATTTCCCCCCAAAAAAAACCATACCCTATTTCTGTTCATGGGATAATGTTCTGTCCACTCTTCCAGATTTGCACATATGCATTATTTTGGATTCTTTCTCTCCCTTACTCCACATATTCAATCACTTGCCAAATCTTGTAATTAACTATGATGATGATAATAATAATAATAGAAACTAGAATTTGTATAGCACTTTAAGGTTTGCAAAGTGCTTTACAAATATTATCTCATTTTATCCTGACAACAACCGGGGAAGGTAGATACTATTAATGTCCTTATTTTATAGATAAGGAAACTGAATTAAACAGAAGTTAAATGACATGTGTGACATCAGCTACTGTGTGGAGCAGGATCTAAATTCAAGAATCCCTGACTCCAAGGCCAGTATCCTATCCACTATGCCACACAGCTGCTTCAATAATTCCTACCTCCACAATATAGTGCAAATCAAAACCTTCTTACTTCTCATATGACCACTAAAACTTAGTCCAGGCCCTTATAACATCTTATGAGGACCATTGCCTCAACTCTCTGCCTCAACTGTTTTCCCTCTCTAATGTCTTCCCCACAGCTGCCAAGTGATTCTCTATAATTATGTCTGACCATGTCACTTTCCTACTGGATAATCTCCAGTGGTAGTCTATTTATCTCTCAGACCAAATAGGAACTCTTTTGTTTGGCATATAATATCCTTTACATGATGGCCCTAACTTGCCTTTCTATCTTTATTATGCATTAATCCCATTTCCATATTCTACAGTCCATTCAATGTAGCCATCATACTGTAAATATATATATATATGTATATGTAGATATATACATATATATATATTTATATACCACATATAGACCATTTCTCCATTTCTCTATGTAGTTGCATTGATTATCTCCTTTACTATAAAGTGTTTTGTCTTCTATTTAATTTCTTAGAATACCTGTTTTCCTTCAGGACTCAGTTCAAGCATCAACTCATACATAAAATGTTTCCTGATCTTCCCAGTGGCTAGTGCCCTTTCCCAGCAAAACTTATATTTATTTTACATACATGCACATAGACATATATGTATATGTGTGTATGTGTACATACTTATATATGTATAGCATGTATACTTGCATGTATATACTTGCATAATTACATATTTATACATGCACATTTAATATCCCTCAATGGAATGTAAACTCTGAGAACAGGACTCTTTCTTTTTTTGAATTTGCATACCCAGTGATGTTTTCAGTGACCTCATTTGGGGTTTTCTTAGCAGATAAACTGGAATGGTGTGCTGTTTCCTTCAACTCATTTTGCAGATGAGGAAACTGAGGTGAACAGAATTAATTGACTTGCCCAAGGTCACACAACTAGTAAGTATTTGAAGCTTGATTTAACTCAGAAAGTTTAATCTTCTATTCTAGGCCCAATACTCTATCCACTGAGCCACCAAGTTCTTGGCATATTGCCTGGCACATAGTAGGTCCTTAACAAATACATGTCAGTGGATTGGAAGGTATTGTGGAGTTCTGGTACTAGACTTGGTATCAGGAGAACAGGTTCAACTTCTGCCTCAAATACTTTGTGATGCTGGGAAAATCTTTTAATATCTTTATGCCTCAGTTTCCTCATCTGAAAAATAAAGTGATTGGATTAAATAGCATACAAGATCCCTTCCAGCTCTCTATCTTCATATTGATTGAAAGAATGAATGGAAGGAGAGAGAGGTAGACTGCATGAGGAAGGTGAAAACCATTTATAAGCTTGCTGTCATACTTCAATTTGGAGACAGGACATCAGCCATCATGCTTTTGAATTGTTTTGAGGACATATTATTTCATTCAAATTCAACTCACTCAACACTCATTTAGTTTCAACAACATGTAATTTACTCTACTTTCCTTGACTTCAAGAACTGGATGCATCATAAAGGCAGTCCTAGGATTTAGGGCTAGAAATCACCTAGCCCAATCCTTTAATTTTGGAGAGTAGAAAACTGAGGTTCAATGAGGTTAATTAACTGATCTAAAGTCACTTGTAAGATCAATAGCAGAGCTTAGATTTAAGCTCAGATCTAAATGCAGTGCTCTTTCCACCCTGTTCATCTAGACAGATGAGGAAATGAAGGCTCAAGGAAGGTTTAGTTATTTGCCAAGAACTACACAACTAGTTAGTGGCAGAATCAGGACTAGAACTTGGGCTTTCAGACTGCGTACCCAGAACTCCATGGTATGTTTTTACTGTAAGAATGCCAGAATTGGTTTTCCACTTTAGCACCCATTCCACACACACACCCAGCTGTGTCAGAGTGCCCATCCCAACTGGTCTGATGGCATTTTCAACTGATTCCACTCCGCCCCCTTGGGTGTATAGACCTAGGTGGCTTAGGATGCCTTAATACCTTGATGGTTCTGCAGATAAGCTCCTTGCTATGCTGTGACCTGGTCAGGTACTGCTATTGAAGGGGAAAATTTGATTTAGAGATGGCATTCAGCTAACCAAGAGAGATGCTAACAGCACCAGCAAAAGTTTAAGCACTTTAAACACTTGACCTTTATTTCCCAAGTTAAATAAATAGATTTGCTTCTGTCGGCTGAGATTACAGAATTCAGGTGGCTTCCCCATCTTTGTATTGATGGAGTTGATGCAAAAAGAATGGTTTTGGGTTTCCAAAAAAGAGATGTTCCATTATAGCCACCATGCCATAATGGGATAGTGGAGAGTAGGATGGGACTAGATACCTACCCATACACCTGGTGGGAGACTCCCAAAAAATAAAATGTTATTTTGTAATCAGAAGATGAAACCCTCAGCAGGACCTCTCCATTTCTGGTGATGGGAGCTCCCCACCCCCCAACTCTTCCCTGTATCTCAGGGAAGGGGTACCTGAGCTGGTTTTTAAATAAGCAACTTATTCTCTCTTCCCCATCTGAGGTTCTAGTTCACAGTAAGCAGCAAGACTACTGCTGCTCCCAGAAGCCCCAGGCCCTTTCCAGTGGCAAAGGTGAGCTTACCAATCACCTGGTCACCATGGAAACAGAGTACTGTCATGCTCTCTCTCCAGTGACTTGGCAAGCGAGACTAGGTATACGTGTCTCCATTTCAAACTAATCCTCCCTGCACACATTTCCCTTGAGGAGAATTACCAGAAATCACAGAACAATATGTTTTCACATTAACCACCAAAGGCAAGGGATTGGTTTCTCTAACAGCAGCTCCAGGGCTGGGCCAGCCCACAAGTGACCAAAAAGGCCCCAAAATGGATTCTGCTTTTAGATTATGGGCTTCCTCAGAAGCTAGGCAGATCCATCTGTTGCTAGAATCCTCTTCATTAAATTGAAGCACAGGAAGCAGAAATACTGTAAGCATCTCATGCATAGAGCTTAGCCCAGTCAGAAGGAAGGAAGCCAAGATTGAGGGGTGAGGGCCTGGGTTCTATTACTGCTTCTACCAATTACTAGAAGTGTAGTCATGACTGCTAGCTTTAGCTTCCTCATCCTTAAAATAGGGGTAGAAATGCTCCAAAATCACAGATTAAATAAAATTGGTTATAAAAGCTTTGAAAACCTAAAAGTTTTGGGGGAGAGAAACTAGACCTGAAATTTTCTTGGTGTAAGGAAACTCGGGGAAACTCCCCTGACCAATACAAATTACAC
This sequence comes from Myrmecobius fasciatus, assembly GCA_023553655.1. Classification (NCBI taxonomy): domain Eukaryota; kingdom Metazoa; phylum Chordata; class Mammalia; order Dasyuromorphia; family Myrmecobiidae; genus Myrmecobius; species Myrmecobius fasciatus. The sequence goes on along the minus strand of JAJPUD010000017.1, from coordinate 304,250 downwards.
CTTACAGACTTAGAGAGTTGTTCGAAGGGCACTGAGAATTTAAACCTGCCCAGATTCACTCATGCACTGAATGTTAAACACCTGAGTACTGTTCTAAACTATAAATATGTTAGGATTATAAATACTACTGTTAGCAGTGGAGCCATTGACTTTGGAAAGAGTAATAAGATTCTGAGAAAAGGCTATGGGCTATCTCTGAGCCCCAAGGGCTGAACCTTAATCAGTATTGAGTCCTGCAAGGAAAGGCCAATATATGCTTGTATATTTAGAAAATATTGCCTTTATCCTTTCACCCACAGCCATAAATGATTAACTTTGGGCAAGTCACTGCTTGGGTCTTTTCGGTAAATTCGGGGGTTACACTATGTGGTTCTGAGGTTTCTTCTACCTCTAGCTCTAATGATATTAAATCATTTTACTTCTCTGGGTCTTAATTTACTCTTTTCATAAAATTATAAATACACACATACTTATATACACATGATATAAGATCTGTGATTCACCGATATCTAATTCTTGGTGAGAAACTCTTTCCACCATGCAAAAAAAGGCTATTGCTCTCCTGCTCAAAATCTCAGAGCTTCCTGGGACAGTGAGAGATTAAGTTACCCGACTAGGGTCATACAGCCAATTAATTTTAGAGGCTGATCTTAAAGCCAGATCTACCCCAAGGCATCTCTGTAATAATAGCTGATATTTGCAAAGCACTTCAAATCTTATAAAACACCTTGCAAACATGATTTCATCTGATCCTCACACCAATCTATTCTGCTGAACAATGTGAGTATTATTCTTTGATTTTTATAAATAAGGAAATGGTTCAGGGAGATGAAGTAACATCCTCCTGGTCACACAGGGAGTCAATGTCAGAGCTCAGATTAAAAGCCAAGTCTTTCTGACTCCAATTTCTGCTCTTTATTCACTACAATCCATTGTCTTTTCACAAAAAAAAAAAAAAAAAAAAAAAAAAGGTGGACTGCATCAGTTGGGGAATGACTGAATAAGTTATGGTCTATTAATATAATGGACTATTATTCTGTAAGAAATGATGTGTTGATTTCAGAAATGCCTGGAAAGACTTGCATGAACTGATGAGTAAAGTTAACAGAATCAAGAAAACATTGCACACAGTAACAATAAGATTATGTGACAATCAACTGGTGGCTCTTCTCAACAAAAAGGTGATTCAAGACAATTCCATTAGACTTTGGATGGAAAATGCCATCCCCATCCAGAAAGAAAACTATGGAGGCAGAATGTGAACTGAGTATAATCTTTTCACCTTTTGTTGTTGCTGTTGTTTGCTTGGATTTTTTTTTTCCTTTTTGTATTTTTTCCTGTTTTGATCTGATTTTTCTTGCGTAACATGAAAAATATGGAAATATGTTTGAGAGAATTGTACATATTTAACTTCTATCAGATTGCTTGCTGTCTTGGGAAGGGGGAGGTACAGAAGGGAAGGAGAAAAATTTAAAACACAAAATTTTATAAAAATGAATGTTAAAATTTTTCTTTTACATTCATTTGGAAAAATAAAATACTATTAAAAATGAGTGGGTTGAACTAGGAATCTCAAAGATCACTTCCATTTCTACTATTTCATGAACTGATAATTTTGCACAGACAGAGACTACCAGAAACATACTCTTTCCAGAGAAAGGCCAGCCCTCACTCAGTATGCAGCCAAAGCAGCCCACATAGCTTAGAAACCACATGTGGACTTTTTGTCAGGAAGAATGAAGTGGTCTAAAGAGATGAAAACAGAAACAGCAAAGGAAAATAAATAGATCCTGAAGTTTCTGGTTTAAAAAAAATACAACAAACATCCAACTCCATATTATCTACAATCCTGTTTCCCTCCCTACTCTATAACATTAGCTTTTGAGTAATGTAAGAGCAGAGCACCCTGCTCTGATGATGTATTACATTAATACATTATCAGAACCAGCTGTTGGTCTAACGATATGGAAGAAGGATGAAGGGCTTGTGTGATATATTGCTAAGGGGAGTGCCTTCGAAGAATCAAGCAGATCCCATAAAGGATAGCAGCATGCCTGAGAAACCCACAGAACTACCCAGATTGATTTATCAGGGACCTCCCTCTTCACCATCAAGAAAGAGGAGTCTGCTAGGCTAGTGGAATTTATCAACATAATTATGCTGAATGATTTATTAAGTGGTAAATAACAAAGGCATTGAAAAATGTTTAGTTTCAACTCAACTTAAATTTTTAAAAAATATTTGTTCATACTTAAGTTTGTGAAGTATCATATGTGTGTACATACATGTATATATACACATATAATCACACACATACATTTGTGTATATACAATGTATTTTTAAATTGGATCACAGGAAATCTATAAGGGTAAATAGCACATGTTCCTATCCTTATTTTCGTATAAAGAGCAAGATTAAATTACTTTGCTCAGGATCATAAATAAGCATCAGAAGCAGAATTCAAATCTACATCTGCTCTTCCAATTTCAAGTCTGATATTATTTCCATTACACCCTGCTACTTTGGTCCAGATGTATGTTGCATATGTATACCCTCCAAAAAAAATCCTATTCCAATGCTGTATTATAGCATGGAAGGGACCTTAAGATCTTATTATATACCATACCAGTAGAGTTTAAGTTCTTATAAGTTCTACCATGTCCAAAGGGTATTGAATACAATCCTGGGTTTTTTCTTTTCTTTTCTTTTTTAATATCCCCAGCACTTCAGGCACAATGTTTGCCAAATAGTAAATACTTAATAAATGTTTATCATCTGATCAATTGTCAGTGTCAGAATATTTCTGACAACTGAAGGCTAGCCTAAGTGCATTCAGATAGAAACAATACCTGTAGCTTGGCCAACAGGTAATATTTGTGACGATGGCAATTCAGAAAACAAAGAAAATAAAAAGTGCCCTTCAGTCCAGTTTGGCTTCAGTCTTCAGTTACATAGTAGAGTTGCATAAATGGGGACACAGTGCATAAGAACTATATAGTCAAGGCAATGAACAAAAAAATTCAATTGGCCAATTACAAAAGGAGCTAAAAAAAAGGTAATTGAAGAAAATAATACATTAAAAATTAGAATTGATGGGCAGCTAGTTAGTGTAGTGGATAGAGCACCAGCCCTGAAGTCGGGAGGACCTGAGTTCAAATCTGGTCTCAGACACTTAACACTTCCTAGCTGTGTGTCCTTGGGCAAGTCACTTAACCCCAATTGCCTCAGCAAAAAAAAAAAATAGAATTGAACAAATGGAAGTGAATGACTCAATAAGACATCAAAAATCAGTCAAACAAAACCAAAAAAAATATAAGAAAAAATATGAAATATCTCCTAGGAAAAACAACTGACCTTGAAAATAGGATTATGGGAATTCCTGAAAACCATGATGAAAAAAAGAACCCAGACACTATCTTCCAGGAAATCATGAAAGAAAACTGCCCTGATGTTTAGAATCAGAAGGTAAAATCACCATTGAAAGAATTCACCGACCACCTCCTGAAAGAGACCCCAAAATTAAATCCCCAAGGAATATTGTGGCTAAATTTCAGGACTATTGCACTAAGGAAAAGATATCGCAAGCAGCTAGAAAGAAACAATTCAAATACTGAGGATCTGTTATTAGAATCACCCAAGATCTATCAGCTTCCATATTAAAGGATCAAAGGGCCTGGAATCAGATATTCCAAAAGGCAAAGAAACTTGGATTACAGCCAAGAATAAGCTATCCAGCTAGAATGAGCATTATTTTCCAGGGAAGAAGATGGACATTTAATGATATAGGTGAATTTCACCTATTTCTAATGAAAAGATCAGATCTGATCAAAAAATTTTACCTCCAAACACAGAACTCAAGAGAAGCATAAAAAGGTAAAAAGGAAAGACCTCTTGAGAACTATATTTCTACTATATGTTTACTTAAAGAATGGGGATATAATTTAATTTTACTTTGATAATATGAAAAAGAAACTAGAGGTGGATGGGCTATCATACTGGAAAAAGAGGGGAAAAGTGGTAAAATAAGGTTTAAAAAAAGGAGATAAAAATAAGGTAAAATCTCATGGAGAGGCAAAAAAAAAAAACTAACTAATATAAATTGAGGGAAAGAAGGGAGGGGGATGAGCATTGTGTGAATCTTACTCTCATCAGATTGGGCTCTAAAAGAGTATATCAGACACATTTGGTTTCACAGAGAAACCTGTCCTTCCTTATAGGGAAGTGGGAGGGAAAGGAGGAAAAGAAAGAGATAGACTAATAGAAGGGAAAATAGAAGAATTAGGGGAAAGGTGTAAAAAAAGGGGGAGGGGCTCTAAATGGGGGAGTACTGTTTGAGGGAGGTGGTCATCAAAAGCAAAATATGGGGGAGGGGAGAAGGGAGAAAGGGGAAAGGAAAGAGAAAAACATAACTTTGGTAAATAAGATGGCAGGAAATACAGAATTACTTATTTTAACTGTGAATGGGATGAATTCTCCCATAAAACAGAAGTGGATAGCAAACTGGATTAAAAGTCAGAATCCAACAATACGTTGTTTACAAGAAACACATCTAAATCATAGAGATACATACAGAGTGAAAGTAAAGGCGTGGAGCAGAATCTATTATGCTTCAGGTGAAAAAAAAAAAAAAAAGCACAGGTAGCAATCCTGATCTCAGATCTTTTACTTGTAAAAGCAAAGACAGATCTAATTAAAAGAAATAAGGAAGGAAACTATATTTTACTAAAGGGTACCATAAATAATGAAGCAATATCAATACTAAACATATATGCACCAAGTGGTATAGCATCCAAATTCCTAGAGGAGAAGTTAAGAGAGATGCAAGAAGAAATAAACAGGAAAACTATACTAGTAGGGGATCTCAACCTTGCTCTCTCAGAATTAGATAAATCAAACCATAAAATAAATAAGAAAGAAGTCAGGGAGGTAAACAAAATGTTAGAAAAGTTAAGTATGACAGATCTTTGAAGAAAATTGAATGAAGACAGAAGGGAGTTTACTTTTTTCTCAGCGGTTCATGGAACTCATACAAAAATTGACCATGTGTTAGGGCATAAAAACCTCAAAATTAAATGCAGAAAGGCAGAAATAGTAAAATGCATCTTTTTCAGATCATGATGCAATGAAAATCACATGCAGTATAAGGCCAGGAGAAAATAAATTTAATTAATTAAATAATTAAATAATCTAATCCTAAAAATGAATGGGTGAAAGAGCAAATCATAGACACAAAGAACTATAAAGTCAAGATATTACTAGTAAAAGCAAACCATATTAATGTTTACATTCTTGCTACAAATATTGTGACAGAAAGAAGTTCCAAATAAATGAAAGGATGGCTTAGAAGTGCTCTATGGAGAAGTAAATAAAGAAGCTTGCAGAACAGATTCCGTTGTGCCCCTAAAAGTAACAAGAAATAAATTTGTGGGGACACTTGGTCATATTGCCTTATAGTACTCATAATGAAATCTAAGTTAAAATGCCCAACATGAACATTTTTACAACAGATGGTTCAATATCTATTATGGAATATGAAGTGGAGAAATTCTAAAAACAAACAAACCCCCCCCAAAACTCAACAAGATCTTGTAAGTCAATGTATTTTCAGGTTTTTCAAAACACACACACATATGTACACATATGTATATATGCATTTATACACTTTCATATATGCATGTAATATGTGTAACATATATACACAAATATTGCACACATGAGTTTACTTCTTAATCAGGACTTCATTATAAAGATAAAGAAAAATATTTTGTAAAATATGGTTCAGTATTAAGTAACAAAAGAAGGCTAGACTCAAATGACTCAGAAGCCTTCCACTTCCATATGATGAATATTTTTCTCCAGAAGAATGTCAAAAGGCATGGTGAGAGCCATTTCTTAATTAGCTCTTTGCAGACAAACCATTAACTTAGTAGAGGAAAGGTTAAAATCAACACTGAACTAAAAGAATGGATGAATCTGAGAGATACTTCAGGCAATTAGAATAACTTCAACCTGACCTATTCAAATAGCTACTGACACAGGAAATTGGAAAGGGAACAAGGAAAAGATATCAACATAAAATGTTCAATTTGCTATATAAATATAATCAGTATAAAATAGACTCCGTAATAACATTCAGTGAAGATTACAGACACCACTTCAGCTAGCAAACATTGATCTCCTTGTGAAGAGGAAAGTCATGTCATAAAGGCTATCCTGAGCAGAGTTCACAGGGAAGAAAGATCTCATATATTGAAGTCCTCCAAATGTTCCTGTTTACAAATGTTATTAAGCATATACTACAAATGAACATTAAGACAGGCCAAAAGTTGAACAAGAGGAAAAGAACAAACTTTGAGAAGAAATTGTGTACACTTTGAACTATTTCAATCTGTTCACCCAAATAAAAATCTATCTGCTTAAATGCCAATTCTGATGACAACATATTGTTGTTGGTCATAGAGCCCTACAATATCTGAAGAATCAAAAGCAAGGGGGACCCAAGGACTATAGAAAGCTCTTTAGTATACATGAACAATATATTGCAATGATGTCATGCTCACAAAGCACTTCTTTTAGTTACTTCCAAATTAAGTATGGGTGTTTGGGAGGTGATAATTATTCAAATCATGTTTGAAGCCCCAATCAGTGTGTCACTATATTGCTAAACATATCCCAGAAGCACATTACGTCCAGTGACCAAAAAAATTTAATTTGAATATAAAACATCATAACTAAGAAGGGATCAAATAAAAGTTAAACATTCTCAGTACCAATAAACAAAGAAAACTAAATTAGCTATATTTCCAAAGGAATTATAATTTAATATTCATTCAATGCTTCTGTCTCAAAGCTTAGCAAGAAAGTGCAGTCATCTTGTAAAATGCTCTAAGAATTGGACATAGCATATACTGTGATTAGTTTTTGGCTAGAGTGGAGAATGTTGGAAATTTCTACCTTGTATTTGTAAAAGACATCATGGTATAGATGAACTTGTAGGTTTCAGCACATGATAACTACTGCTCCAGGATGGGTGCTTTCTTTATTTTTACTCCCTACTACATCTCTGTATCATTGTTCCTACTTGCTCTATTCATAAACTTCTCATTTTAAAGAACCCTCTAGAGCAGTGGTTCTCAATGACTGAATCCCTTTCAAAGGAGTTTTGAATTCAAAACTTTAATATAACATTCTCATATATAACTATAATATGACAGTATAATAATATTAGGATAATTTAATGTCTAATGTGATGTCTTGATAAATAAAATCTATACAAAAAAGCTCTTTGGGGGAGTCAAAAAATTTTAAAGAAAAAGAGAAAAAAGCATCTATTGAATACCTTCTATGTATCAGATATGGTACTATGTGCTTTACAAATACTATCTCATTTCATTCTTACAACAATACAGGGAGGGAGGTGACATTATTTTATGGTTGAAGAAATTATAAGTAGAAACCAGATGAGGTTAAGTGACCTCTACCATGACCACAGAGCTAGAAGGTGAGTGAGGCTATATTTGAACTCAGTTCTTCCTGATTTAAGATTCTAAAAGAAGTAAGAAGGGGCAGCTAGGTGGCGCAGTGGATAGAGCACCAGCCCTGAAGTCAGGAGGACCTGAGTTCAAATCTGGCCTCAGACACGTAAGCTGTGTGACCCTGGGCAAGTCACTTAACCCCAATTGCCTCAGCAAAAAAAAAAAAGTTAAAAAAAGAAAAAGAAGTAAGAAGAGACTATATATTGTCACCTTAATTTTTTTTAGCTTTTTTGCTGAGCATATCATGAAAAAATCTGGGAGATATATCAACAATCTCAAATGTGCAGACAATACTTCTCTTGATGGCAGAAAATGAAGAAGAATTAAAAACCTCTTGATGAGGGTAAAAGAGGAGAATGTAAAAGCTGGCTTAAAGCTTATCATCAGAAACAAAAGCCTAAGATCTTTGCAACTGGTGCCAATATTACATGGCAAATAGAAGGAAAGAAAAAGGAAGCAGGATCAGATTTTATATTCTTGGGCTCAAACATCAGTGAAAATAGTAACTTTAGCTTTGGAATTAAAAGATATTTGTTCCTTGGAAGGAAAGCTATGGCAAATCTAGACAGCATACTAAAAAGCAGAGAGAACAAGGATCTGTATAGTTAAAGCTATGGTTTTTCTAGTAGCAATGTGAAAATTGGACCATAAGGAAAGCTGACTTCCAAAGAATTTGTGCTTTCAAATTGTGATGTTGGAGAAGGCTTTTGAGAGTCCCTTGGCCATCAATGAGATCAAATGAATGCTGAAAGAAATTAACTCAGGGTATTCGCTAAAAGGTCAAATAGTGAAGCTGAAGCTTAAATACTTTGGCCACATAATGAGAAGTCAAGACTCATTGGAAAAGGCCCTGATGTTGGGAAAGAGTGAAAACAAAAGGAAAAAGGGACCACAGAAGAAGAGATGGACAGTGTCAAGGAAGCAATGAACATGAGCTTGGACAGACAGATTTTCAGAGATAGTGGAGGATGGAAGGACCTAACTCCATGAAGTCACAAAAAATCAGATATAACTAAACAACTTTCTGACTATAGATTCAAAGTTGGAGGCAACTGGGGTTAAATGACTTCCCCAAAGGTACACATTTAGCAAGTATTAAGTGTCTGAAACAGATTTGAATTCAAGTCCTCCTGACTTTAGGGCAGCTGCTCTATCCACTCTGCTATCTAGCTGCCCAATAAATGCTCTATTTTTTGTGTTATCTAGAGAATTAAAGAGTTCTAAGATAAATTTTTTAAAATACACCAAAAACTTTAGAACAGTTGCTAAAAACTAGAGTTCTAATCTGATGATGTGACCATGCTTTAAGCTTAGCACACTCCCAATAATTGTGGGAATGGAATCTTGAGATTCTCTCCCATGAATAATGTTCTCTTTGGTCCCACTAAATGTGAAAAAGAGAGAGAAACATATGCTAAAGAGCTAAAAAAAATAATATGAATCACATCAAGCAGGAAATGTATAATCAGGGGAAAAAATCTCTTTTATCTCCAAAGAGATTTTAAAAGAGGGAAAGGGACCCACATGTGCAAGAATGTTTGTGGCAGCCCTTTTTGTAGTGGCTAGAAACTGGAAACTGAATGGATGCCCATCAATTGGAGAGTGGCTGAATAAATTATGGTATATGAATGTTATGGAATATTATTGCTCTGTAAGAAACGACCAGCAGGAAGATTTCATAGAGGCCTAGAGAGACTTGTGTGAACTGATGCTGAGTGAAACGAGCAGAACCAGGAGATCATTATACACAGCAACAACAATATTACATGATGATCAATTCTGATGCACATGGCTCTCTGCAACAAAGAATTGTTTCAAACCAGTTCCAGTTGTTCAGTGAAGAAAACCATATACACCCAGAGAGAGGGATATGAAATATGGACCACAACATAACATTTTCATGCTCTCTATTGATGTTTGCTTGCATTGTGTTTCCTTTCTCTGATTTTCTTTTTTTCTTGTAGATAGGATTTTTCTTGCACAACTTGTCAAGTATTTTATCATTATTAACATGTAATGGACTTCCTGCCATCTAGGGGAGGGGAGGGGACTGGGGGTAAAATTTGTAATGGAAAGCTTTGTAAAGATCAATGCTGAGGAACTACCCATACATATGTTATGCAAATAAAAAGCTTTAATAAAAAAAAAGAAAAAGAAAAAAAAAAAAAAAGATTGTCCAGGGTAAAAAAGCTAGTGGAAGAGATGATGTGAACCGGATCGAGTAACTCCAGATGCAAAAATCTTTCCATTATTACAAACAAACTCATAATGTGTATTATGCTTGTATGTGTATGCAGGTATGTACTTTTAAGCAAATATCTGCATGCTATAAAATTTTTAAATTTGGAATAGGAGAAAGAATAAATGAGAAAAAAATCTTAGAAGGTATGTTTTGTTATTAAATATGTTCTTACCAGATCACATATAATAGCCTTATTTGTCTTTTTTGCAAAGCCCAGTGTATTAAGGAGGAATGACAAAATAAAAAAAAAATTTAAAAGGAGGGGAACAAAAAAACTTTCAAATATCTCATTATACATCAAATATAAGGGAAAGGATATTCAGTTGAATGGGACTACACAGATGAGAAGATAACAAGGGCAGGCTGCTTTTAGTGAATTAGCAATAGGAGAACACATAGAATAATGACAAGTGTGCTAGAGGGCCTCTGAAAGTAAGTGGGTTATTTTTCACCCCCTCAATATTTCCTCTTTACTCTCCTTTCCGGAGGTAACTAAGAGGTATTGTTAATGGAATATGGGACCTAGATGGAATCAGAGTTATGTAATGATTATATAATTGTAGAAAATTAAGTTTACCCTTTTCAGTCTTAGTTTCCCCATTTGTAAAATGGGAAAAATAATAATACCTACCTCTGAGGATTGATGTCAGTATTAAATAATTGTAAAGTGTTTTGCAAATGTTAAGGCACTGTTTAAATACTACTTTTTGTAGCCCTCTGAAAGAGGGCTAAGGTTAATGAAACACTTGAACTTGGCCAGGAATAATGACTTTTCATTAACTATGCTGAAGTTATTTCATTCTAAGAAAACCATCTTTAAAATTTCCCATCAGGAGGAATTTCTTGAAAAGGGGAACTACACACATTCAATATGCTGTCTTGTTTTTATATATGTTCCCAAACAAGAGGCATACCCTCAGAGAGCTGGTTGTTCCAAACCTAGAACAGTCTGACAGCTCTTGGTTCTCATCTTAGGGTTCTGGGAGGAGGGAAAGGGATGACCTTGACCATTGTTTATATTGAGGGATATTTCTATAGTTGCAAAGGCATTTGAAATCTGACAGTAGCTTTGTATTACAATGTCTGGCCACAAGGACTTTTCAACAGGAAGCAACTCCCTGAACCACATTGGCTTAACTCTTAAAATAAATTGCCCCATAACAGAATGGGCAGTGTTGGATTGTGGCTGGGGTTGGCTCTAGAGACAGTTAGTTACAGAATAAAGAGCAATGATTTATTTGGGAGGCAGGGTGTAGTTGAGGAATTATTCAGAAGATGCTAGTTCAAATCCCACCCACCAAAGAAAGATAACCTTTGAATAAGCCATGGCATATAATGGGATAAAATTATGTTGTCTTGTTAGAAATAATGAAAGGGATGGTTTCAGAGAAATCTGGTAAAATCTTTATATGCTGGTACAAAGTGAAGTGAGCAGAAGCAAGAGAACTAGCTGTATAATAGCAACAATATTGTAAAGAAAAAAGAACTCTGAAAATCTTAGAAACTGTGATCAACACAATTACCCAATCATAGTTCCAGAGAACTCATGATGAAACAACTTAACCATTTCCATATAGATAGAGAAGAGTGCACATAGTATTTAGTAAATATTAGTTGAAAGTGCAGTTAGGTGTGTGTGTGTATGTGTGTGTGTGCATGTTTGTATGACAAAGATGAGTTTTTCTTGCTTTTTAGTGGGAAAGGGGTGGGGAGGAGGAGTAAGAAGAAAAGAATTCAGACCTGAAAATAAAATAAAATTGAATAAAGATGAACTCAAATTAAAAAAAATAATAAACAACTTGGCATGAAAGTGTTATAAAGACTAGCAGGAAGCTAGGTAGCACAGTGGATAGAGTGCTAGATCTGGAATTCAGTTATACAAATCCAACCTCAGTCACTTACCAGCTATGTAATTGTGAGAAAGTTATTTAATCCTGTTTGTTTCAATCTTCTCAATTGTAAAATGAGTTGAAGAAGGAAATGGCAAATCACTCCATTATCTTTGCCAAGAAAACCCATTTGGAATCACAAAGAGTAGGATATGATTGAAATGACTCAGAAATAAATAGAGGCCAATTATCATTACCCCACCTCTTCCATTTATTATTTGTATAATTTGGGCAAATTTCTGGTCTCCAATTTTCTTAACTGTAATATATGGAAAGGAAGGTTGGGGACAAAATATTCTCTAAGTCCCCTCTAAGTCTAAACTCACTATCCTATGAATTAATAAAAAGCGTTAATGGGCAGACATGAATATGGTGATCTTGATGTCAACTGAAAATCTGAAATCTTCTTCTCTGAGAGAAGAATGCTCCTGGGCACTCAAACCTTGATGCAGAATTTTGAGGATGTTTGTGCCTTTACTCAGAGGATAGAGAGCTCATTGGAAGTACTGGGGACCAGAAAAAAGAGTGATGATAAGGATGATGATGAGGATGATGTTGATAGCTAGTATTTATATGGTACTTTAAGGCTTAAGGCAAAAAGGTACATATTGTATGTATGTATAAGATACATATTGCATCTTATTTGATCTGCATGAAAATCATGTGAAGTTAAGTGCTACTACCCCAATTTTACAGATGAAGAAATTGAGGTTAAAAAAGAGAAATAATTTGCTGGGGGTAACACAGCTAGTAAATTTCTAAGATAGATATTGAACTCAGGTATTCTTAAATTAAAGTCCAGCACTCTGTTCACCAAGATACTTAACAGATTCAGATTAAACCAGCCCAAAGACCTTAATTTAGTCACTAATTAGCTAGGTGAACCTAAACAAATCGTTAAATTTCTCCATAGGTCAACTTTCTTATCTTTAAAATGGTAACATTATTGTCTTCTCTCACTCACATGATTATTGTCTGTATAAAACTAAATCTTAGATGTTGTGTTGTGATTCATCCTTCTCTCTCCAAAAGGACCAAAAATGACATCAGGAGGGTGATGTCTTGACTTTTAAAAGAACCTTGAATGACATTTAGGTGATTTGAATGCAGATTGCTGCTCCTTAGAAAGAGGTCTTTGTTAGTTGTTAGGGCTGAAAAGATTGACTTTTAGTAGCTGAGTTTCTGGTCTTTCCAAACTTATCTGAGCTGATTCTTGGCTGACAGATACAGAATCCATTTTCAGATCTGTACTTAAAGCCAAATTAACTAATTGCAACTAACTTGGAATCACTGCATGATCTCAAAGTCCCAATAGAATCAGTGGAATACAGCAGAGTAATGAGACCAGAGCAAATTTTGGATTTTCTTATTTACTACCTATGTGACCTTCCTGGGCCTCAGTTTCCTCATCTGCAAAATGGAGTTAGGCTTGTTTGACCTCAAAGATTTCTTACATCCCTAAATGTATGATCTTTTAATCTGCTTGCTGTGATTCAAAGCTTTTTCATTTACCTGAACTTAAATCCCATTTACTACTTATGGGATATTCTTGGGCATCAGTTTCCTCATTTGTAAACTGAGGGGGTTGAACTAGATAGTCTGTAAGATCTCTTCATATTTATAATCCTATGATCTCCCTTCCATAATTAAACACTGGAGTAGATATTTGTGGAATTCTATACAAGTGCTAGGTATTATTAATGTCTGTTTCTTAGATTCTATTCATATATTTCTCAACTTGTATCACTGACAGTTGTAAATTAATTACTTACTAGTCTCTCCCTTTTTTCCCTTTCTTTTCTCTTACCTCTATGCTATCCAGTAGAGGGGTTGCCTCAGGGCATCTCTACTCCTTCTGCCTCTGCCTAATCATTTCTCTCAGTGTGATAAAATAGGAGCAATATTCTCAGGTTTGTCTCTACCCAGGGGACAGCTAATAGACTTGCACACCAGTCGGCCGTACACCCCATGTGTATCCTAATCCCTAAAGTAAAACTCACTTTTCATCATGGAAGGTGCATCCTATCTGATGACATGAGATGCTTGACAGCTTGCAAGGCAAACATGTTCCAATCACCCCCACATTCTCTGCTGAAGCACAGACCCCAAAGGGAATGGTGATTCATGTAAAACCTTGTTACCGCCTGTGCAGAAGCCTGGGAAATTGGAGCCGGATGGGTTCCTTCCAACATTAAATTGCAATCTCAAAGACAAAAACCAACCTCCCTACCACTCAGGAAACCAACCAGCCAAGACCAAGCAATGCCCAGGAGTGAACCATCCAGGTAGCAGATCAACCAGAATTGAGAAACAGGAAAAGAAATAACTCAAATGCATATAGCCCTCCTGACACAGTACACGGCGTGCTCAGAATGAGTCCGGTGTACCAGACTCCAGCGTCAATTAACGCCTGCTCCAAGCAAAACTGGGTAAAAAGTGGATAACATTTTCATTTGGTATCCTCCCACTTTTTTTATATCTCTCTCTGACTTTTCTGTTCCTGTTTGCCCTCTGAATGGAACTCGTTCTCTAAGCTTTATCACGGTAGAAAGTTATTCTCTTATTAAAGTATAATGGTAGGAATTCAAATTTTTATTGTATTATCTTCTCTGCATATATACATGTATAAATATGAAAAATAATATATAACTAAGCCTATATTTATATTGATATCTAAGTATACATACACACAATACATTACAATAGATATTTGAATTAGCATTCCATGAGAGGTGATCTTCCCATTTGCCAGACATGTTAAACTATCTCCACATGTAGACATATTGGGGAAACTGTTTCCAGGAGAATGATGATAATGAGAAATTGAAGTGCTCCGATGAGATTATTGAGAATACGTTTACATTCTATAACTGGTTTTGGTCTGCTAACCGTATGGGTAAGAGTAGTCTTTTTCAAATGGTTATATACCTAAGAATTGGGAAATGTACTGGCTCATTTTGTCTGTGTTCTGCTTGGGGTTAAACTCCTCAGCTGATCTGACCAAAGAGAGGCAATGCTTTGAATCCAGAGGCCTTAGGCCCTTCGTACCAGGACTGAAATGTACCCTGATGAAACAGTCCCCTCTCTTTGGGCTTTGCATTTGTTCTTTTCCCTTAAGAGCCTTTGCTCTTGGGAGTTCCTAAAGGTTAGAAGGGCTCCCAAAGTACCAGCATTCCAGAGTGCATTATTTGCAATCAGGTAAGCATCAGGGCCCAGGGACAAGGATGGACCTGAGGGATCTCGCCAAATGATGGCTGAGATGAAGACTTATGTGACTTTAGTGTTATATCCAGATGTGAGCTTGGTGAAACTAATATTACATTGGAACTAAGATAAGAGTGAACACATTTTCTTCAGAAACCAAAAAGTATGGAGAACAACAGTATTTATTTATTTATTTAATATATATCCTTTAGATATTAAGGAAAATATTTATATTGTGTTCTTGCTGCATCTCTGAAGTAAATATCCATTTGGAAACTAATAAATGCTTGATTGTATGACATTACCCCTATCATCAATATTTATGTTTTAATAAAAGACTGTAAAAGCACAAAAATCCCAGAGGAATGAGTTTAAATGATGGGATCTCAGGTGTGGTATAGGCATTTTGAGAAATTTGGGGGCACTAGTAGGCCTCCTAAATTGCATCACATAAGTAGCTACCTATTTTGAGTGCTCATAAGACTGGTTTGGTATTTTTTCTCATTTCAGGTCTTTAGGAAGGGGAATTTTATGTCTTTGAAACCTACTTAATACTGGTATAATGAAGTTAAGCTTCCCAAAATTATATGGGAAGAAAATCTAACAAGAAGAGACAAACTAATCTGTGAATATCCAAATGGGGTTTTTCTCAGAGAGGGGCCCTATACATAACTGTAAAATTATAGAACTGTCTTTTCTAAACATGGCACTCTGGAAAACAACATACAAAAACTGACATTTATATAGGCCTTGAAGATTTACAAAGTGTTTCATATATATAGTATTGCCTCTGACCCTTATAACAGCCCTCTGTGGGAAACATTAAACATGTCATTGTTCCCATTTCACATATTTCAAACGTGCACACATAAACATGTATATATACGTGCACACAGAGGCAAGTTACATGACTTACTGTGGATCACATAGCAAGTAAAATGTTTGAGGCAAGATTCAAACTCAGAACTGCTTGACTCAAAGCCCACCAATCTGTCTACTATACCACATTGCCTCTCTGCCCTCTCTAGTTCCTTTCCCTCTGTGTTCCCTGACTCTTGGTTCACTTTTTTCAGAAAGAATTTGGTTCTCTTTACATGATGGTCATTTAACACAGTATAGCCTGTAGGTACCAAGATTTATTAATAGAGGAGACAAATTTGGATAATCTAAAGAGATAGTACATCTGAAAGAGGGCCCAGAGAAGCTAAATACAATGGGGAGATATCCTGAGTTGAGACAAAGGGACCTTCCCTTCATTTCCAATCCTGAAGTCTAGTCAACAAGAAAGTCAATAAGCATTTATCCAGTGCCTACTATTTTCAAGGAATTGTACTGAGGGCTGAGGACACAAAGAAAGGCTCAGGAGAGTCCCTGGCATTAGAGACTTCAGTCTGAGGGAGGAGACAACTGGCAAATACCTATTTATAAAGAAAATAAGTACAGGATAAATTGTAGACAATCTCAAATGAAAAGCATTGATATTAAAGGGATTGGGAAAGGATTCTTGTAGAAGGTAGAATTTTGACTAAAACTTGAAGAAAGTTGTTTCCTGGGGAAGCCAAGAGCTTAAGATGAGAAAGAGAAGTGATAATTGAAAGCAAAACTCTTTCCATTCATGACCCCTTTTTGTCCAGGAAATTTTCACATGACCGCAGGCATATAGGTATACAAGTTAGGTACACAAACCAAACATTTACTGATAATAAATCATAATTTCATGACCCCCACATTAATTATGTAACTCCCATATGGAGTCATAACTCATGGGCTAAGAAACTTTGATCTAGATGACTGGGTAATGAAAATTCAATTTACTTTTTATAATCATAGAGTGCTATGGCTGAAAGAAGGCTTTAAGATCACTTTGTCTCATTTACAGGTAAGAAAACTGGAGGCCAGGAAGAAAACTTACTTTTCCAAGACCACAAAGGCTGTGAAAGATTAACAGCTAAATACAGGTTTTCTGAGTCAGGATCTAAGTATATCTTACAGCACCCAATGCTGTGTCTCTTGAACTAAACAAAGTGGTGTGGAATGCTTGGGACTACCACCCAGGTCAGAAGAATTCTATCACTGAACCACTAATACACAGATGTGCCTAATGAGGACAAGATACCAACAATCTGGATGAGATTGTACCATAATGGAATATACATATAAAAGGGATTGATGCCTACTTAACAAATTAAAACACAGTTCTTTACATAGCAGTCATTTTTTAAAATGTCAAATAAAAATTGATCTAATGAGGTAATTTCAAATACAGTACTAGGCAACTAGGTAAAATAGCAAATAGAAACCTGGGTTTGGAACTAGGAAGACATGAATCCAAATCCATCTTCAGATACTTACTAGTTGTCATCCTGAGGAAGTCACTTAATCTCTGTCTCAGTTTCAACTGTATAATGGGGTTAATAGGAACATCCATTGCATAGGTATTGTGAAGATCAAATGAGATAATATTTGTAAAGCCCTTAGTATAGTGCCAGACAATAGTAGGCTCTTAAATGCTTATTTCCTTTCTTTGAAAGCACTATATAAATGCTAACTATTATCAATACTTCTGTTGTACAACTAAGCTTGTCTCCATAAAGAAGGAAATTAAGGGTTTTTTTTTTTTATTCCCAAGGATTTTTAGTGCTTTGAGAAAATTGTCCAAGCTGAAGGGCTCCTGACTCAGTATCAAGGGAGGAAAGGTTCTGGAGTCATCTGAATGATGATTCAATAATTAAGTAGCACTCAATATGTCTATAAATATGTGGACCTGTTCAATTTTTATTACAAGCAATGTGTAGATTTGCTTTACTTAGTTGAACTTTGTTGTTAGATTGGCTTAATTGAAGCACAGGGGAAAGGAGGAAGTCATTGGGAAGTGACATCAGTGTAATTTTAAAAATCAATAAATTTTTATTTTATTAAAACAATAAAATCTTAAACCTCACTATCTACCATCTAATGATGACCACAGAGGCCTGATTCAAATGAACACAAATTGGAATAACAAATTCCCTCGCTCCTGAATTTCTGTCCAGCTTCCAAAATTGTGCAATAAGAAACCTTGCTAAAAATGAGCAGCACATAAAATAGACAGAAACAGTCTCTAAATTCCACCCCAGGGATGATATTTTCTTTTGGAGGATTTTATCCTGTTAGAGATCAACAAGGAGACAAGTAAATTTAGGAAATGGAAGGGAAAAAAAAAAACAAAAAATATCCCCAATCCTCTAATCCAGACAGAGTACCAAGACAGGACAAAGTGTGCCAACAGAACAGATGATTCTATAAATATTGTATTAGATAATAAAATGCAAGAAGCAGCCAGTCACTCTGAACACCTTGGCCAAAGTTCTACAAATCAAAATGACAGCTTCAAAATCCTGCTAAGGATGTATCTGGCATGAACAGCCCTGAGTTGGGCATAGTGGTAAAAACATCAGCTCCACAAGAAGTCCCTATAGGGAATGGAAAAGGGAATATCCAGCACACCCATCTTCTCTTGCCAGTTTCAGAAAGGAATGCTGATCCAAAAGCATAGGGGTATGCCCCTTATACTGGATAAACTATGAGGTGATAGAAGGAGTGTTAAGGTCAAGGAAACTTGATTATAGTTCTGACTCAAGTACAGACTTGATGTAGAGCTATAGGGAAGGTCATAGATTCAAAGATGGAAGAGACCTCAAGGGTCACATAAAAGTACACATACAGAGATAGAAGAGCCTTTGGATTCCATTTATTTCAAGATTCTTATTATATATACATAAATATATATTATATATATACATTCAATTTATTTCAAGATCCTCATTACACACACACACACACACACACACACACACACACACACACACACACATATTATAAAGGAGGGAACCCAGATGAGTTAATTGGCATTCCCAGAGTCACACAACAAATAACAAAGTTGGGATTTGAACCCAGGACTTCCCAGGATTCAACACTTGTATGTGCCACATTTGAAGAAAGGCTCAAGTCAAGATTTAATGGTATTGGTGAAGAAAGTGAAAAAAAAAAAAGATACTTATTCTTTGTCTAACAGGTATAGAGAAATTCAGAAACAAGAGCTTGGCGAAAAGAGCCCCAGGGGCTCAAGTTTCAAACAGGAAAAGAAGCTAAATCTGAGAAGGGACTAGAAAGCAGCATGAATTAAATGAATTCAAGGAATGGGATTACAATGACTTAAACAAGATCATATGGCTCAAGGATGGGGTGGGAGGGATGGAACCAAGAGTCAGTCCCCACACTAAGACAATATTGCAGAGAAGCCAGCTCTAACACAAGGAAAGATGGGGTATATTTCTGACAGGATGAATCATGCATGTGATACAAGTCATAAAATGGAAGGGACCAGAGATATCATTTACCCCAAAGTCTCCCAACCATTTTTGTGGTTTCATAGATCCCTTCTGCTATCTGATGAATCCCTTCTCAGAACAATATTTTTAAATGCATAAAATAAAATATTCAAATGAAGCCAATTATATTGAAATCCAATTATTAATATTATATATATTTACATGTTACATATTTATGTTATATTTTATATATTTGTGTTATATTATATATATGTATTTATGTGTGTTTATGAAGTTCCTGGATCCCAAATAAGAACCTCTTATTCCATTCTATTGTATTATAAGAAATGATGAGTAGTTGAATTTCAGAAAAAACATGGAAGGACTTATATGAATTTAATACAAAATGAAATAAGCAGAACCAAGAAGACAATCATACACAACATCAGTAATAGTGTACAATGATTGATTAACTACGACTGAATTAGTTTTTTTTTAGCAATACAATGATCCAAGACAATTCCCAGAGACTCATGATGAAAAATGCTATCCCTATTCAGAGAAAGAACTGATGGAATCTAAGTGCAGATCAAAGCATACTATTTTCACTTTCTTTATATTTTCATACTTTTTCTTTTGTTCTGTTTCTTCTTATGCAACATGGTTAATATAAAAATATGTTTTACATGATTGAACATATATAACCTTTGTCATATTGCTTACCATCTTAGAGAGGAGGAAGGGGAGAGACAGAGAAAAAAAAAACAGAACTCAAAATGTTATTTTGAAAAAGTTAAAAATTGTCTTTACAGGTAATTGGAAAAAATAAACTAATATTTAAGAAAATAATGAGTTCTCATTCTAGGTAAACTTTCTCATTTGATGGATGTGGAAACAGAGGTTTTGAGTTAGGCAGTAATTAACAGAGCCAAGATAAGAATCCAGGTTTCCTGACTCTAAATCTATCCCTCCATCTATGATATTCATACTACTTAGGACATAAGAAAAGATGGGAGAAAAGGAACATCTAGAAAGATGGAGTACCAATATCTCCAGGAAAGAGGATGTGATAAATGTTCTGAATGTAGCAGATTGACTAAAAAAAATCAAATAAGCAAACAAAAACTAAATGGCAAAATTTTGTGAAAATCAGAGAAGGAATGATGATTGTCATCCAGAATCAGAACAAAGATGCCTCTTACCCATTAGAACCAGAAAGACTTTGATGGAGAAGAGAGAGTAGCATCAAAATTGGAGTGCCTTTTGAGGCCATGCTATGAGTTTACTGGAGTTAAAACTAAGGATTAGGGGAATGGGTAAGAAAATAACTAAGACTAGACCTCCTTGTATGTTTGCCAAACCACATCTACTGTGACTGAAAGAGCCCCTATGCTCCTATTGGCATAACCCTAAAAGAAAGATCAAAACATATAGTATGAAAATAGGCCTGAAGATAATTTGCCCCATCCCTGCATGATTTCCAGGGAGACCATACATACCATTACACTTCCAAGAGGCAAGACCAGTGGTCCTATAGAAACTATTCTCCCTAGCAAATAAAAATAGGAGATCTATATTCTGGGCATCTTTTCTAGGATGAGTAATTCACAAAAGAGGAATGGCCAAGAAAAAATCTAAAATGCAGCAGTACCAGATCAATACCTTGCTTACCAGAAATTTCAACTTCTTTGTTTTTCACTCTGCAGGATTTGAATGGTGTTAGTTTCATTCACCATAAACCTTATGTCACCTTAATCCGGTTAATCATTTCCTTAACTAATCCCCAGAGTTGGCTTTGAAATGTAATTCAGGGGAAACTGAGGCAAGACAGAAATTAGGTTTTTAATATTTTAATAGTGGAGAATTTAGACTAGCCACAGCCAGCCAGCTGAATGGGACTCTTGTTTCAAAGCATCTAGCATTCAGCAAGTAATTCCAGAGACTTTTATAGGGCTCCAGCTATCAGGGAAACAAAGACACTGGGTGAGTGGAAATTCCATGAAAGGATTATAACTTAGTCCTGACAGATTGGGGTCAGGATAAGGAGATTGAGCAGGAGACAGAAGTCTGAGACAGGAGATGCTCCAGCATTTGAGAAACCATCTGGAGTTTTATGATTCTTTGGAATGTGAGAATGGCCAGAGCTTTGAGGCCCCAATTCTCTCAGTCCCAATGGGGCAAGAAGGGGGGTGACCACAATATTTTATTCAGGGTATAGCATAATAACTCAGGGAAACTGAGGCATTACAATTCAGGGAAACTGAGGCAGGAAATCTGAGGTATTATACTACATGGGGCTCCCTCCCTTTTCTACTCTGTTGGGAAGGTCTGAATCAGGAGTCTGCTGGTAGAAGTATAACAAATAGATCTTCTTGGGGGGAAATGTACAATGACATAATTTTAAGCCTAATCTGCATTAATAATTTTCCAATTTTTTTTAAGGCTAGAAAACCAATAAAACAATAACTCAATCCCTGATTTGTGGTTTGCTGATTTTGGAGGTGTAAATGCTCAAACTGAAAATTTAACAACCAGCTCTTGCCTGAGTTGGTTCCAGAATGTGCCTGGACTGAATGCTGTACATCCTTCTCTCACTGACTCTGTGAGAAGAATTAACAAAAGTAAAAGGGTTCAGTTAGAGAGATGCAGAATAAACATAAAAAAGAGTCAGAGAGTTTCCTATAAGTCTATGAAAGGTTAACATTATTACATCATAGCCTCAGAGATGTATCAAAGACTAGATTTGAATCCATGTATTTGTGAAACTAATGTGAATCTTTATCCATTATGCCATGTTGCCTTTGCTATCAGTATTTTAAAGTAAAATGTCAAGGATGAGTAAAATAATCTTTTTTTCAGGATTCTTAAATGTGAATTTAACTGTAACAAAGTTTTCTTATTATATAGGAAGATGAGGAGTCAATTAAATCAGAGAACTTTGGTTTAAAAAAATCATAGACTTGAATCTGTAAGAGACCATGAAGATATTCTAATTTTGATTTTTCAAATGATGAAACTAAGGCTTATAAAGGTAAATTAACTTGCCTGAAGTTTCAAGTAGAAGATTCAAGATTTGAATTCAGAGATTTTAATTTCTCCTTTAATTACTGAAGGAAGAACAAAAGTAACATTTATTTGGGCTTTACCATGTATCACTTGTTTTTAAGTCCTGAGGATATAGATAGAAAAAGAAAATGATCCTTGCTCTCAAGGGACTAATAATCCAATTGAAGGAAACTACATACACAATATGGTATGTATTAAAGCTGTTATATATATCCTATATTGAATATTATAATGCTACATCCTGATATATTTCTTTGTAGTACAGAGTAGGATTAAAATAAATACATAAAAGATAGGTAATATATTCTTACTGCCTCATCCCATCCTTGGATCCAAGTGTTAGGAAACATGGTATTTTTTCTAGTTACTTGAAATGAATATTGGATAACTCAAGACTAATATAGAAAAGGTAATTGGTGACAGCTTGTAAACAGTTGGGGGCACCAGAGAGCCAGGTCGGGGGCTTGCTGAAAGAAGAGCTACATCACAATTGGTACTGTGGGTCACGGGAGTGGGCATTACAGGGCTCTGCAAATAAGTGATGGTGTTTCCATTTATGTGAAAGAAAGTAAATCAGGTATAGACAGAGCTTTTGTTTGGAACTCTGGTGGTTTCCTGTAGGGATGGCTCAAAGCAAAATCAAGAAGCTGGAGAAATTTATCAACTCTTTTCCTCCTTTGTCCATCTTGCTCTCTGTGACCTCCTCCCTTGTGGATCTATCTCACATAGGTCTCAGGTGCTGATAAAGTGATTCTACTTAAGTTGGCCTTTGAGATAATTTCCAACTCTTAGACTTTATGGTTCTGAGTGTAGAATCATTTGATGACAGAATTTTTGAGATGGAAAGGGCATCTGACAAAAGTGGAAATTGAGCATAAGTTGTTATTCTTGAGCTACTTTTCTGTGGTTTCTTATATAGGCTTGTCCTCCCAGAGCTGTACCATGTATTTTATACCTTTTCTGACTCCTTCCTTGCCCCCTTCAATTAAAACTTACTAGTCCTATGTCTCCTCTCCAGAAATGTTTACTCACATATATTACTGTTAATGATGCATTAATGTGGTCCTGAATGGATTAAAACCTCACACTTGTTTATCAAGTTTAGTAAAACTTAACACATTTTAAATAAGGAACTATAGCTGATATGACAACTTTCTAATCACAAGAAAAGTACTTTATGCCTTTTCCCCTCTGCATAAAGTCACCTGGGTCATCTATGCAAGACATTAAACTTTTCCACTAATGACCCCTTTTTGCTTGAGAAATTTTTATGTGACCCGGGGAATATAGGTATGTGAAATAGGCATACAAATCAATGATTTACTAATAATAAATCATAATTTCACAACCTTCACATTCAGTTATGTGACCCCATATGGCATCTTGAACCACAGTTTAAAAAGCTTTGATTTATAAAAATTAAAAGGCCTTTTTGTGTCAACTTAATTCAATTAGCATTTATTAAATCCTTAGTAAAACAGGTGTGGCACTACTTACTCTGATATTCAAAAGTATCTTTGACCTCATTCACACTGAAGTTCCCTTTAAGTATGCATTTGGAGACTGGCCACATTGGCCCTTCTTCTGTAATGCTCATTCATACCCTCCTTTAACTTTGCTTTCAGACCAATATGCTGCAAGTCTTCTTTACTTTCTCCTGACACTGAGAGGATATCACTAGAGTACTCTGAATATCCATTGTCATCATCCCCTGTGCTTACCATGTCACCAGCCCATCTTCTCTTTCTATCTTAAAATGACTGTCTTTTCTTCCTCTTCTTTTTGAAAATTTCTCTGAGGTTATTTTAGGCTGTGGTGCATTCATACCCATCATACTCCTCTTCATTGTTATCATTGTTTAAACTCCATTGTTCTCTGTGATTATATGTTAATTTCTAATTCTTCAGTGATATTCCCTATCTAGAAATAGGCTCCATCCAAAAAGAATTTATATTCTGAAGGGAAATGTCATGTACCTAGACAAAGAAATACAGAGAACCTTTGGGACAGTAGGGATGACTAATAACTAGAGAAATTTGGAAAGGTATATACTTGATCTAAACCTAGAAGAAGCTAGGGGTTTCAGGAAGCAGAAGCAAATAGGGTGAGCATCCTAATCATGAAAATCTGTGAAAAGGCACAGAGATGAGAAGATGGAATGTAGCTTATGGGAAATAACAAGAAGCCAGTATCAAATATTTACTAAGTTCCTAATGTGTGTTAGTAACTCTGAGTAAAAAGGGGGGAAAGGATAAAACACAATGACTGGATCTCAAAGGTTTATACTCTGATTAGAAACAAAGAGAAGAAGCACAATATAATGGGCCTATAATAAGGTCCAGATGATTACCATAAGTAAGAGATGCTTTCACAAATAGTTATTAAGCATTTACTATGTGTCAGGGAATCTGCCCTCAGGGAGCTCACAAGCTATGGGGAGGGGGTAGAATAAGAACTAAAAAGACATTTAAGATAGTTAGAGGGAAAGATAACCAGTACAAGAGCATTATGAAATCCTGAAGTCTGGTAGGAAATGTAGGAATGGCCATCTTGGCTACCCTCCTTAAATGGAAGATCTTAAAGGTACTCTCTGATGTTTACCCCCATCCTCTACAAATCAGAATGGGGAAGAGGCTATAAGAGCAGGCATTATTGAGCAGATGTGAGCTTCAGAATTTATGGGGTTTTGCAGGAAGATGAGTTACTGGAGACAATTATAAAATCCAAGGGAACACCAGAAGAGTGTGTGATCATGGAAGTTATCTTAGAGAAAGAAAAATTCAATTTAGTCTCAAAAGATACATGGGACGAGGCAGCTAGATAGTGCAGTGGATAGAAATCAGGAGAAACTGAGTTCAAATCTGGTCTCAGACACTTAACATTCCCTAGCTGTGTGACTGTTGATCTCATTTGATCTTTACAATAATAGTACTGGAGGAGTAGTGTAATTGTTGTTATTCCATTTCAAAAGATGAAATTTAGGAGGAAGCTAGGTGACGCAGTGGATAGAGCACCAGCCCTGAAGTCAGGAGGACCCGAGTTCAAATCTGATCTCCAACACTTAACACTTCCTAGTTGTGTGACCCTGGGCAAGTCACTTAACCCCAATTGCCTCAGGGGAAAAAAAGATGATGAAATTTAGGCATAGAGCAATTAAATGATTTGCTCAAAGTCAAAGTGCTAGTTAAATGGCAAAGTCAAGATTCCAACCCAGGTTTTCTGACTTCATACCTGGTGTTTTGTTTTGTTTTATTTGTTTATTTGTTTTTCTATTATGTCATATTGCTTCATGGATTCATGTATGGTAATTCTAGCTGAAAAGGTTGGAAAGGTGAGTAAAGACCAGAATGTGAAGTGCTCTGAATTTCACTCTAAAAAGTTTGAATGGACTGATGGACATGGCTCTCTTCAGCAATGAGATGATTCAAACCAGTTTCAATTGTTCAGTGAAGAAGAAAGCCATCTACACCCAGGGAGAGGCCTGTGGGATCTGAGTGTGGACCACAATATAGCATTTCATTCTTTCTGTTGTTGTTTGCTTGCATTTTTTTACTTTCTCAGGTTTTTGTTTTTCTTCTTGATCTGATTTTTCTTGCACAGCATGATAACTGTATAAATATGTATGCATATATTGGATTTAACATATATTTTAACATATTTAACAAGTATTTGACTACCTGCCATCTAGGGGAAGGGGTCGGGGCAAGGTGGGGGGAATTTGGAACAGAAGGTTTTGCAAGGGTCAGTGTGGAAAAATTACCCATGCTTATGTTTTATAAATAAAAAGCTTTAATAAAAAAATAAAAAAATAATATAAATTTTATAAAATTATATAGTAGGGACACATTCCACATATCTGAGCACTGAACAACACCAACAAAGTGATGTTTTTGAAGGAAAAATTTAGTAGTTTGTGATGGATGGATAAAGGGAATAGAATTAAGTTAGGAAGTTAACTAGTACTATAGGCTTAAAGTGATGAGGGCTTGACCTAGGTCAATAATCAAAGGAAGGCAAAAAAGTGGATGAGTTTAGACATACTTTAAATGAAAACATAACAGGACTTTGTGAATGACAGGATATTAGACAAGAGGGAAAGAACAGAGTCAAAGGTGATTCTGAAGTTTCAAATCTGGATGACAGTGATGTCACTGACAGAAATAGACCAAAAGGAGGAAGAGATTTTGGGGAAAGGATGATAAATCCATTTTTGAATATGTGCATTTGAGACAGCAGAAGAACATAGAGTTGAGGGTGATAGGTATGAAGGCATGAAAGTAGACTTGCTGGTCTAGATATCAGAAGGGAGGACAGACCTAGATATATAAAGACTTATGACTTAAACTATGGGCATATTTGAAATTCCAAGGGAAAGAAACTATGAATTCTATAAGCCTAAGTTTTTAGATATATGCTGAATTTGAAGTGATGTGATATGGGAAATGAATAAGAGTAATTGATTTATACTGGAGAATATATTTAAGGTTTGCTTAGAATTATAAATAAAGGCTGAAAGTCAATCAATTAACTTTCATTAAGAATTAGTACTAATGTCCTAAACCAAAATCTATTATTCATATGGATCTTTTACCAAAATCTCTTATTTTTTTTAAAATGACGTCAAATCCCTTGAACATAGGTCACCTGAACGGAGTTTGGACTGATAATTCTATCCTCCTAAACAAAACTTCTTTTTGAGTTCTCTCTGGATGGTAAACATTCTAGAGCTTATTATCCAATTTATCAAACTTTTGTTAAGTTCCTAACATGTTCAAGGTACTATTACATGATTATGAGACATGGAAAACAATTGTCTCTAAAGAACTGAAAATGAGTATCATTCTTAACACATTAATGCATTGTTGATGGAACCATGAATTTGGTATAATCATTTTGAAAAGCAATTTAGAATTGTGCAGATAAAGTGACTAAAGCATCCATACCCTTTGACTCAGAAATTCTATTGCCAGGCATATGCTCCAAGATAGTTGGTGATTGACAAAAAAGAAAGATTAGAGAAGCAATTTTTTTGGTCTAGTAAAGACCAGGAAGCAAAGTAAATGCTCATTTGTGGGGAAATGGATAAACCAGTTATAATATATGAATGGAATAAATAGTATTTGTTATAAGAAACAATTAACATGATGAATATAAAAAGACTTCCATGTACTGATGGGGCAACTAGGTGGTACAGTGAGTAGCATGCTGTCCCTGGAATCAGGAGAATCTGAGTTTAAATCTAGCCTCATATACTTATTATCTGTGTGACCCTGAGCAAGTCATTTAACCCAGGTTGCCTCAGTTTCCTCATCTGTAAAATGAGCTAGAAATGGCAAATCACTCCAATATCTTTGCCAATAAAACCCCAAATGATGCTATAAAGACTCAAACACAACTGAAAAATGACTGAAAAACAATTAATCATAGGTACTATATTAGAGAAGTAGATGGAAAACCAATGATATCTGACAACTGGTTGGATATCGGTACAAGGGCAGAAGGAAATATTAAAAAAATAAATCCAAAGAGGGCGGAGCCAAGATGGCGGAGTGAAAACGTGACTCTCTGCGTCCTCCTCTGATCTTCTCTTTTTTTTAATAAAGCTTTTTATTTACAAAACATATGAGTAATTTTTCTACATTGACCTTTGCAAAAACTTTTTTTTCCCCAAGCTTTTCCCCTCCTTTCCCCCACCCCCACCCCTAGATTACCTACAGGTAATCTAATACATGCTAAACAGGATAAATTATATGACAAATACA
>JAJPUD010000017.1:219911-271241 GCA_023553655.1 Myrmecobius fasciatus | reverse complement strand
AGAAAAATCAAATTGTTAGTCTCAAGAATGATAAAGGAGAACTTTCCCCCAATGAAGAGGAAATTAGAGCAATAATTAGGAGTTACTTTGCCCAATTTTATGCCAGTAAGCTTGATAATCTAAATGAAATGGAGGAATATCTACAAAAATATAGATTGCCCAGGTTAACAGAAGAGGAAATAAATTATTTAAATAGCCCCATATTAGAAAAAGAAATAGAACAATCTATTAACCAACTCCCAAAGAAAAAATCTGCAGGGCCAGATGGATTTACATGTGAATTCTACCAAACATTCAAAGAACAATTAATTCCAATAGTGTACAAACTATTTGAGAAAATAGGGACAGAAGGTATACTACCAAATTCCTTCTATGAGACCGATATGGTGCTGATAGCTAAACCAGGTAGGGTGAAAACAGAGAAAGAAAACTACAGACCAATTTTCCTAATGAATATTGATGCAAAAATTTTAAATAAGATATTAGCAATGAGATTACAGAAAGTCATCCCCAGGATAATACATCTTGACCAAGTAGGATTTATACCAGGAATGCAGAGCTGGTTCAATATTAGGAAAACTATCAGCATAATTAATTATATTAATAATCAAACTAACAAAAACCATATGATTATCTCAATAGATGCAGAAAAAGCATTTGATAAAATCCAACACCCATTCCTATTAAAAACACTAGAGAGTAGAGGAATAAATGGGCTTTTCCTTAAAATGATTAGTAGCGTCTACTTAAAACCATCAGCAAGCATAATATGTAATGGAGACAAACTAAAACCATTTCCAATAAGATCAGGAGTGAAACAAGGCTGCCCACTGTCACCATTACTATTTAATATTGTATTAGAAATGTTAGCTTTGGCAATAAGAGAAGAAAAAGAGATAAAAGGAATTAGAGTAGGTAATGAAGAAACCAAATTATCACTCTTTGCCCATGACGTGATGGTATACTTAGAGACTCAACTAAAAAAACTATTAGAAACAATTCACAACTTTAGCAAAGTTGCAGGATTCAAAATAAATCCACATAAATCATCAGCATTTTTATATATTACCAACAAAGTTCAGCAGCAAGAGATACAAAAAGAAATTCCATTCCAAATAACGGATGATAGTATAAAATATTTGGGAATCTATCTGCCAAGGAAAAGTCAGAAACTATACGAACTGAACTACAAAACACTTTCCACACAAATAACATCAGCCCTAATCAATTGAAAAAATATTAAGTGCTCATGGGTAGGCTGAGTGAATATAATAAAAGTGACAATACTACCCAAACTAATCTACTTATTTAGTGCCATACCAATCAAACTTCCAAGAAATTACTTTACAGATCTAGAAAAAATAGTAGCAAAGTACATTTGGAAGAACAAAAGGTCAAGAATTTCAAGGGAATTAATGAAAAAAAAGGCAGATGAAGGTGGCCTTGCTGTACCAGATCTAAAACTATATTATAAAGCAGCGGTCATCAAAACCATTTGGTACTGGCTGAGAAATAGAGCTGTCAATCAGTGGCGTAGGATAGGATATCAGGACAATCTAGGCAATAACTTTAACAATTTAGTGTTTGATAAACTCAAAGACCCCAGCTTTTGGGATAAGTACTCATTATTCAGCAAAAACTGCTGGGAAAATTGGAAACTAGTGTGGAAGAAATTAGGGCTTGACCCATACCTAACACCACATACCAAGATAAGATCTAAATGGGTTCAAGATCTAGATATAAAGAGTGATCTTATAAGCAAATTAGAGGAACGTAGTATAGTTTACCTCTCAGACCTGTGGAGATGGAATAAATTTATGTCCAAAGAAGAACTGGAACTCTTAACTGAACACCAGATGGATAATTTTGATTATATTAAGTTTAAAAGTTTCTGTACAAATAAAATTAATGCAGACAAGGTTAGGAGGGAAGCATCAATTTGGGAAATCATCTTTACATTTAATGGTTCTGATTAAAGGCCTCATTTCTAAAATATATAGAGAATTGTCTCATATATATAAGAATTCAAGCCACTCTTCAATAGGTAAGTGGTTAAGGGATATGAACAGACAATTTTCAGATGATGAAATTAAAACCATCTCTAGTCATATGAAAAGTTGCTCCAAATCACTATTGATCAGAGAAATGCAAATTAAGACAACTCTGAGGTACCACTACACACCTGTCAGATTGGCTAAAATGACAGGAAAAGATAATGATAAATGCTGGAGGGGATGTGGGAAAGCTGGGACACTAATACATTGTTGGTGGAACTGTGAACGGATCCAACTGTTCTGGAGAGCAATTTGAAACTGTGCTCAAAAAGTTATCAAACTGTGCATACCCTTTGACCCAGCAGTGTTTCTACTGGGCCTATATCCCAAAGAGATCTTAGAGGAGGGAAAGGGACCCACATGTGCAAGAATGTTTGTGGCAGCCCTTTATGTAATGGCTATAAACTGGAAACTGAATGGATGCCCATCAATTGGAGAGTGGCTGAATAAGTTATGGTATATGAATGTTATGGAATATTATTGTTCTGTAAGAAACGACCAGCAGGACGAGTTCAGAGAGGCCTAGAGGGACTTGCATGAACTGATGCTCAGTGAAGTGAGCAGAACCAGGAGATCATTATACACAGCAACAACAATATTACATGATGATCAATTCTGATGGACATGCCTCTCTGCAACAAAGAATTGTCTCAAACCAGTTCCAATTGTTCAGTGAAGAAAGCCATATACACCCAGAGAGAGGGATATGAAATATGGACCACAACGTAACATTTTCATGCTCTCTATTGAGGTTTGCTTGCATTGTGTTTCCTTTCTCTGATTTTCTTTTTTTTCTTGTAGATAGGATTTTTCTTGCACAACTTGTCAAGTATTTCAACATTATTAACATGTAGTGGACTTCCTGCCATCTAGGGGAGGGGAGGGGACTGGGGGTAAAATTTGTAATGGAAAGCTTTGTAAAGATCAATGCTGAGGAACTACCCATACATATATTATACAAATAAAAAGCTTTAATAATAATAAAAAAAGAAATAGTTCATTAAACACATAATAAAATATGAAAAATATAAATAAATAAATAAATAAATAGATAAATAAATAAATAAATAAGTAGATAAATAAATAGATAAATAAATAAATAAATAAATAAATAAATAAATCCAAAGGTCAATGGCTTGAATTGTAGTGATGCCCTCTAAGAAAAGAAGTAATTTTAGAATAGAAATGAGTCTGGGAAGAAAAAAATGAGGTAGATTTTGGACATGCTGGTTTTCAAATGCTGACGGAACATGCAGATGGAGCTGACTAGAAGGGGGTTGGTGCTGTAAGAACAGAGGTTTCAAATGACATGAATACTACATATTCATGTGGAGCAATCCACTGCATAGAATTGATCTTTGGATTCATGGAGCCAGAGAAAAGTACAAGGTCAGGGAGACAGAAGAAAGATGAAGGAAGATAGCTCTCAGAGGAATTAGTCTTCTTTGGCTTAACTGCAGAAGGCAAAACAAGGAACAATGGATAGAATAAAATAAGAAAATTCTGATTTGCTATTAGGAGAAGATTCCTAATAATTAAAGTTGTCACAGGATAGAATATAACTGGCAGTTCCCAAGAAAAGTCTGAATGACTTGCATTTGAGTGTGTCAATGTTCTTGCCCAGGTATGGATTAGGCTATATGGTCTCAGAGAGCCTTCTAACACTGTCGATGTGAAGGCCTAAGATTCCAAGGTCAGAGCCTTCAGAGTATGGGCTTCTAGATGTGACAATCTAGAAATCAATTTTATCTTTAGAGAGATCAGATTGTGTGGAATAAAAATATTTTATTCCATATGGTCATCCTAAAGAAGGTTATAATATCATTGCTTCATAGAAAATAGACTTTGGAATCAAAAAACCCTGGCTTTGAACCCTGATTCCCATATTTATTCTCTATGTGACCTTAAACAAGTCACATTACATCTTTCTGATCTGAGAAAGAACTGATTAGAACAGACAACCTCTAAAGTTCCTCCTAGCTCCAAATTCTCTTTAAAGTCTGGTGAGATCTAGCATCTCACCTTCAAGCATAATTCAAGGCTTTACCTAGATACTCTTTCCAACAGCATCCCTTTATTTTGGCTTTCATTTACTCAAGCTTCGTCTCTACTTTCTTTCCCTACTCACCAAATACCCTAACATTTATAAAGGTCAGTGATCATGCACTCTTCAGATAAGAGAATGTCTGTATATTTACCATGTTAAAATGGAAATTAAGAAGGGAAATGCTTTATTTCTTCACCTATTCCTATTCAAAATTTACCTGGCTTAGCTATTTACACAGTCTAGATTCACTAAATAGGTCTATTCCTATAGTTGTTGTTTTTTAGTTGCGTCTAACTCTTCATGATCCCATTTGATTTGGGGATATTTTTTGGGTTTGGGGGAGCAAAGGTCCTAAAGTGGTTTGCCATTTTCTTTTCAAACTGATTTTTATGGATGGGGAAATTCAGAGAAACAAGGTTAAGTGATTTTCCCAGGGTCACACAGTAAGTGTCTGAATCCAGATTTGAACTCAGATCCTCCTGATTCCAAGGATAGCATGGTATGCACTGTACCACCTAGTTGCCCCATCAGTACACGTCTTTCTATATTCATCATGTTAGTTGTTTCTTATAGCACAATAATATTCCATTACATTCATATATTATAATTGGTTTATCCATTTCCCAACAAATGGACATTTACTTTGCTTCCTGGGCTTTACTAGCAAAAAAAAGTGCTTTTCTAATATCTTGATGGATTTCAAGTCTATATTATAATTGGTCTATCCATTTCCTAACCAATGAATTTTCCTAACTCCAGGCCCAGCATTCTAGCCATTATAGCACCTGGCTGCCCTACATTTTAGTTGGTGTCATATAGACCTTGGTCCTCAGTACCCACTGTCTTAAATTTTTCTTTTTTTTTTCTTTTCTTTCTTTTTCTTTTTTTTTTTTTTCTTTTTTTTCTTTTCTTTTTTTTTTTTTTGCTGGGACAATTGGGGTTAAGTGATTTGCCCAGGGTCACACAGCTAGGAAGTGTTAAGTGTCTGAGGTCAGATTTGAACTCAGGTCTTAGTGACTTCAGGGCTGATGCTCTATCCACTATACCAACTACCTGCCCCTATCATCAAGTCATTTTCTTTCAAGGGTTAACAAGTCAGTATTCAAAGTCTCTAATGAAGTGGTTTTGTAATATTACTATACTTACCCCCATAGCTAATCCTAAATTTCTCTCCCTAAAATTAGTTATGAAATTTTTAGAGGCAAATGTCACCAAGGTCTTGATTAACTACCCTCTTCTCCTCTACTCCATCCCCTGCACAACAACATTATTCCTATAAGTCAAATAGATATAAGGGGAGAGGGGGAAGAGAAATAGCAAAAAGCAACAACCTGAACAATACATCTCTGCTTTCATTTCACAAACTAAGAGACTAAAGTTATTAGCATATTTGCATGCAAGCGAATCCTGATCTGAGTGATCTGTCTGATTCCAGTGGCCATGGTGCCTGTCATTACATCCTATCAGAGAAATAAGGTGACCCAGTGGATAAAAGAAAGATTTGGGAGTTAGGAAAATTGGGTTCATGTCCTTCTTTTGCAACACACACTCCATGTGATTAAAAGAAAATTATTTAATCCCTCAGAGTCCCTGGACAACTCTTTCAGATTATATAAATTACAAAATTGTTAAACTGTATGAAGAAGGAACTCAAAACCAGAAGTCCCTTACAACAGTGAAATTGTGAGTCTAGACCAGGAAAAAGAAGTGAGGAGGAGGGTACTCTTTAATAATTGCATGAGTCACTTCATAGGTAATGGAGATACTTAAGAAATGCTAAATAGCCACAATGGGGCTATATCAGAGAAATCAGGCTTCCAGTAAAGTTGAATGACTTCTCAGATTCCAACTTTGGTATTCTAGATTATCTTTCCCCATTCTTAGAGATGTGAATTGTACTACTGTGAGAGTGTGATTTAAAGAACCTAGTAAGTGGTTTTTAACTAATATTGTTGTGCCTTAGTTCCCTTAATTTTTCTGCCCCAATTTCCCTGAATTGTTTTGCCTCAGTCTCCCTGGAGGCAACCCTCCCTTCCTGGCCATTAGGCCTATCAGATAATTAGGGTTGAGGAGCTATGGCCACTGGCATTCCAAAGAGTCTTAAAACTCCAGATGGCTTGTCTCCAATTTTTGGACATTTTTGTGGTCTCAGACTCACTCAGTGTCTCCTAGCTCCTTATCAAACTTTATAATCCTTCCTCCATAACCCCAACCTGTCAGAACTGAATTTATGGTCCTTTCCTGGAGCTTCTATCTCCCCAGTGCTCTATCCCCATCCCTTGCCTTTGTTTCCCCAAGTGCAGGAGCCCTTATAAGCCCTGTAAGATTGCTTACTCCCTGCTGGATGCTTTGAGACAAGAGTCCCATTCAATCCCATGACCATGGATTCCAAACTCTCCACTACTATCAATAAACTATTAAAAATCTCTAATCTTTGTCCTGCCTCAGTTTCTCCAGCATTGTAATATTAAGCCTTTATAAAAAAAATTATGGTTTTGAGACTATTTACATATTTTTATACCAACTTTTCTAGATAAATATTATAATCCTCATTTTTCCGTTAAGGAAACTAAGGCAAACAGAAGTTAAGTGACTTGCTCAGAGTTACACAACAAATAAATGTCTAAGGTAGAATATGAATTTATATCTTCCTAATTCCAAGTCCAGAATTACCACCACTATACCTACTAGTTGTCTAATTTACTGTGAAAAGCAACAGGCTTCTCTCTACTTTCTTTAGAAGAGAGGAAAGCAAAATTGCTCTTGGGATGAATGTTGTTTGGCCATATTGGGGATGAGGCCACTTGATAATGATTTCCAGTTTAGTTTTCCATTTAATTGTTTTATGGGCAATGCTTTGTCAACAGCCTATCAACTTCATTGATCTCTGCATTCCAGGAAATAATTTGCTGTTGTGAAGTGGAGCCTTGGCTGCTGCTCTGCATAAAATAGACTGATTAAGCAATATTAATGTACTTCGGAGTTTATAACAATGACAAATAGGAAAACAAAGAGGGACTGGGCAGCTGAAAAATCCACAAGTCTTCCAGGGAAGCAAAACTTCTTCCTTACTTCCTAAAAGTGCTTGACAGTGAGTAAAAATGTTTATGGACATCAAAGATATAGCCATTTAAAAATCTTTATTATTAATAGTATATTTGAGTAATTGTAAAAATGCAAGGGAAAATATAGGTGGAGGATATATTTAAGCTTCAGTGAGGCTCATAAAAATTCAAAATTAATGTGCTTACATCTGCATGCAAAGAGTTTGTAATATAATTGCCTCCTCTAAAGGATTTCCTTAAGCCATGAACCCACTAAGGCCCTCAGCTTCCTGGGAAAACAGATCCTTTATGAAACTGACCCAGGGAACCCTTAGTCCTTTGCCTAAGGATTTTTTCTTACTCTAATCTAAACCTCCTCATATCCTAGTTTCTAGCTCATGGCACCAGACTCCTCTGATTCTTAGTCCCTGAGCCAATTTGATTCTCCATGTTGAAAGACTAGAAGTACCTTAAATCACTGATTATCTGTCTTCTTCCCCCCACTTTCACCCCTTGTCCTTTGGCACTCTATTTTTTTTTTTTTTGCCAATGCATCATCAAGGCTCAAGGTATCATTTTCAGAGGGTTTATTAGCAAGGAATATATGTGGGGAAAAATTGGAAAGATTATACAAAGTAAAGAGAATGAGAAATAGACATAAAAATAAGATAGCCCAAAGCATTCATTCTTACTCATCCCTTTATCTTAATTTCCTGATGGAGTCCTCAACTCTTACAATAGCATAAACACTGGATAGTGATTTTATCCAAACCAAAAATGATCTCATTCTCCATATAAACTACTTTTCTCTGAACTTCACCCTATCTCATTGATTGTGCTTTACTCAGCCAGTTGCCCTCAGATTTACAATCCACTCTTATCCAATTATAATCTCCTCTTTCTTACTGGAATTTGCTTTACCAATATATTTCTCTATGGAATCACTCTCTACTGGAGTTCTTAGCCTGGAACCCATGAATTTTTTAAAAAAAACTTTTTGATAAGTATTTCAATATGATTGGTTTTCTTTGAAATCTTATGTATTGAGAGCTGAGGACCTTCCTCAATTTTTCTGCCTACCAAAGACCTGGTCTTTTTGTTAGAGTCTTACTCAGCCTATCACTAGCCAGACTATACTTTTGCTGTTGTCTGAAAATACCCATATTTTACTGCCTCTACTCCTTTATTCTAGCTGTTCTCAAGTTGAAATATCCTTCACATAGAGTTCTGGTATCCTCTATCAAGAAAAATTGAATAAGGTCCTCAGCTCTCTGTGTGTGACAAACATATAGGAGCACATATAGAAGAGTATCATGAGATGGACAATCATGAATGGGTTACAAAAGTTTTTGATTTCCCAGCTTTTCCCTTTTGTTTTAATTTTTCTCTCCCAACATGATTCATAAAGGAATGCGCAAGTAAAAAGTTAACATTCATGTATAACCAAAAAAATTTAAACAATAAAAATTTTTAAAAAAAGGAAAATCAATCTCTGCATAGATTTATAGCAACCCACAACTCCCATAGAAGAATATCCAATGGTGCTTTTTATTTGTTTCTTTGAAAGGAATAAGGTGGGGGGAGGGGAGAGAGTGGGGCTGAGGATGGGCAGGTAATCTCAATTGAATAGAAAGCTTTGAGGTTTGAATTCTAAAAAGAAAGTAGTTAGGACATTTATGAAAACACCTAATAATGAAGTAAATATGGGCCTATCACTTGTATACTAATTTACTAGGGGGAAAAAAAAAACGTAAAACTCCAAATCAATAAAACCACAGATCCATTTAAGTGACTGGGAAGGTTATTGAACTTTCTGAGCCTCATTTTCCTCATCTCTAAAATGGGGATAATGCTACATGCATTATCACCTGCAATAGCAAAGTAGTTCTGTGAAAAGTGCTTTAGAAATTATAAAGCTGCATACAAATGTGAGCATTTATAATTATTGATCGCTATTTTCTCAGCAACTATTTTTGTATGTCTTATCTTCTCTATAACACTGTAAATTCTCAGGGGCAGAGATGCTCATTATACCTATCACTTCTGGGCATTTTATTCAAAAGTCTTAAACATTCTAACTGCATAGTTGAATGGCTGAATTTGCAATGCAAGCTGCTATTCTTCAAAATAAGAATGAAAAGAAGCAACTATTTTGGGATTTAGATTCGTGATGCTCTTCCTTGCATACACACACACACACACACACAGGTATGTGCAGCAAGATTTTAACTAAAATTGAACTCCAAATAATTGGAATAAAAGAGTAAAGGGCTTTCCTTAGACATTTGAATTTGTATTAAACTAAATTAAAATTTTAATAACATTCAACCTTTTGTTCCTGGGAAGTGTCCTCAGGCAAATAATATTTGGGAAAAATCTTTGTCTCTGGAGGACTCAGACTCCTGGGATTTTGCAACTTTAGAGGAGACCCAGAGGTGGCAAGAATTTGTAAAATGTCAACACTTTGTCCTTTGGATCCTGAATTGATTTGGAGGAGTTTGGAGAGCACTGGAGTCTACATCCAGAAGACTAAAAGAATCCAGTTATACTACAGTGTGCTGCAGTCCGCCTCTAACCAATAAAGAATTATGACCATTCCCATGGGTGTAAGAAGAATGTTGGCCTTTGCCCTATCTACCAAGAATTGAGTTTACTAAGCAAATGAAATGGACAGAAGAGATTGCAAAGGGCTATATTCAAACTTTTTAAGAAAGGGAATTATTTTTCTAAGAACTTCAAGAGTATGCTAATGATTTGCATGCAAATGATGCTAATAACAGATAAATCTTATCTGTTTATAACAGTAAGACCAGCACTCCATTCACTACCTGGTTAGGAGTTACCCCAAGCTACTAAATGTGTTAGTAGGGGTTTACTTAAAATCATTCTCTAGGAATTTTTACAATTCAGCCTCTTTACTAATGCAGATATATCACTGACTCTAACCTTCATCAATATGTTATTCCAACTTACTTAGTTTTCTCAGAATTATAAAAGAAAATATGCAATGTTCAAATGTCACCTTTTGCAGGAGGATTTTACTGGAATCTCCCTATTCCACCTCTAACTTCCACCCTCCCTTTCCTACATTACCTTCACATACTTAAATAAATGATATAGATAGATGATAGATAGATTAGATTAGTTATCATATGTGCCCAGATATTTGTAGATTGTCTTCTCCTTTAGATTGAATGCTTTTTGAAAACAGGAATGATTTTGTTCATTTGTTTGTTTTTAATTTTGCTTTTCTGTGAGTCTCCAGCACTTAACACAGAGCCTGGAATATATTAAAAGTTTGATAAAATGCTTGCTGTCATCAATTTTAATGTTACTAATAATTGTAAAGATCCAAAGTCTTCTTCAGAAGAACCTTTTGAAGCTAGCTTTTATCCAAAGCTTCAGTTTACCCAATATTTAAAGTATTCTAATTTTAGTTGCATTTTAACTGCTCCTTCAAGTCAGTTTTCCTTTGAATTCAGGCTTTGGTTTGCAGAAAGGAACAGCAGAGTCAGTCACATGGCACTAGTTTTAAAAACTATAAACAGAATGGGCTATTTTCTAAGTCATAATTTATTTATTTATTTTTCTTTTTTAAAAATTTATTTTATTAAAAAATCATAGAAAAACAGAAAAACAGAAAAGGAAAGCAAAACAAAACAGAACATTGTCAAATGTCCAGAAAAACTTCAGGGAGAATTCAAATTATATAACAATAAATTACCAGTTCAAGAAAGGATGCATAATAGTAGAAAAAATTATATTTATGAGTATCCATCTTTTTTTGCTTCCTTGTAAGTTATCCTTTGCTGCATACTTTTTTTAGTTCATCTTATACCCCTGTGTCCCAAGGAGGCTAAAGTTAAGCATAGATGTTATATACATATATAGACATATGCACACAAATGTATATGTACACATACACATTGCCCCTCCTACATATATAGATATAGATATATACATTCATACCTACACATAGACCCAGTCACATATACATATATCTATATACATATATGCATAGAACAACATAGATACACATATACATACACATACACACATACATTTTGTGCATTTACTCATACGAAAACATGCATCTAAAACAATATTAATAAGCCTGACACATAATGTAGATTTCTCTCTATATTAAATCTTTAAACTTGACTTGTATCTTCTTTCTGGTCCCTGCTGACTTTTCTGCTTAATTCTGCTCTTCAACTAACCTGCTATTATTTAAACTCCCCCCACCCATGGATCCCTCCTTTATCTTCTTTATCTTTTGCTTGCCCCTCCACATATCCATCTCCCCCTTATTTCTTTATAAATTTTGGAGGGTGCTGTACCCTTCAAGGTATAGCTTCATGTAGTATTGTCTATTTAACCCATTCTGGATATGAGTAGGTTTTTAGAACTCTGAGCTCTCCTCCCCCCTCTGATATTTCTGTGTCTATTCTTTTTCTGCATTTCATTTGTATAACATAATTACTATTTTTACCTTTTACTAGGCAGTTTTGGTTTTTAGAATCAGATCATATTCGACTCTGCTTCAATCTTTCTTTTGAGTTACTCAATTGCTAGTGTCAATCTTAAACATATGATATATATTTCCATGTTAAAAAACACAAAAAATCTGTTCATTAGTTTCATCCTTGAAACTAATCTTTGATATTTGGTTCTTATATGTTATATTTTCTACTGAATTCATGTTTGATTGAAAGAAAGTCCTGAAAATCTGCAAGTCTGTTGACTGTCCTTTTTTTTTCATTCATCATTACAGATAATTTTGCTGGATTTGATATTTTTGGCCACAGGCCTAGTCCTCTTGATTGCTGGTAGATATGCTTCTAGGACCTGTGGTTTTTTATCATGGCTGCTGATAAATCCTATACAATTTTAATTGTATCTCAGGTGTATTTGATCTTTTTTTCTTGCTTCTTGCAAAATTTTCTCTTTGATTTGGAGGGTTTTGAAATTTGGCAATAATATTCTGAAGTATTTTCCACAAAGGATCTCTTTGAGGTGGTGATCTGTGGATTTTTCCATTTCTACCTTCCCCTCATGTTCTATCAATCCAAGACAATTTTTCTTGGGTTATTTCTTTCATTATTGTGTCATGGTTCTTTTTTTTTTTTTCCAGCTTTCATGTAGTTCAAGTATTCTTATATCTTTTCTTCTTAAGCTATTCTACAGATTTGTTATTTTTCTTAGAAGAGATTTCATGTTCTAGTTTTTCATTCTTCATATTCTGCTTTGTTATTTCTTGGTCCCATAGCTTCACTGGATTCTCCTTGCCCAATTCTAATTTTCCTTTTTTTATTTATTTATTCATTTATTTTTTTGCTGAGGCAATTGGGGTTAAGTGACTTGCCATCACACAGCTGGAAAGTGTTAAGTGTTTGAGGTCACTTTTGAACTCAGGTATTGCTGACTTTAGGGCTGGTGCTCTATACACTGTGCCACCTAGCTGCCCCTCAATTCTAATTTTCAAGGAGTTATTTTCATCTTTAAGACTCTGTATCTCCTTTTCTAGTTGCTAAACTTTTTTTCAAAATCTCATTTTTCTTGAATGATTTTTATTTGTATTAATTTTTTTTTATTTTGTCCTCAATGTCTCTCATTTGATTTTTAAATTATTTTTTGAGTTCTTCTATAATTTCTTTCTGGGCAGAGAGCTATTTCATGTTACTTTTGGGGATAGAAGCTTTTTTTTACTTCAGTGCCCTCCTCTGAAGATGAACCTCAGCTTTCCCTGTTCACATAGTACGTTTCTATATGGGGTGCTTTCTTCTTTGCCAATTCTTTTTTTTTTTTAAATAAGAAATATTAGAGTAAATATCTCTAATCCTGGGGTAGGAAGGATGGTGCTTCTGGCTTCACCTCAGCTGTCCCCTCTGACTTTACAAATGAAGACCTCCAGCAAGGACCCAAAACCAGCAGCAACTCCCCTCCCCCAAATTCCTCTGCATTCATGGGTGTGCTGATTCCTTCTCACCCAGGGCTATTTCCCACAGCACAGCTGGGTCTGGTGTTACTAATAAAGTGAGGTTCTCTCAGTTTTCCTGGACTCAGATTGGGATTCCACAAGTAGTAGGGGAGTCTGGAGTTCCTCCTGAGGCTCTAGCCATTCCCTGCTAGCCCTAGGGCTTCCCACTAGGTGTTTGTTCAGGTCTAGCCCCAAGGTGTTTGTACTTCACCCTGGTTAATTCCCAGTCCCAGATCTTTCTTCAGATCTAGGTTGGTCCTGGAGGATCCCTATTCTGCCCTCAGTCTTGATTTTTCACCAGTTTATGTTCATCCTGAGGCACATATTTGTTCTATTTGTGGGGGAAACCTGGAGAATTTGAAATTTGCTGTCTTACTCCCCCATCTTCTCAGAGTCCTCCTCTTAAACCATAATTTCTGTTGAACCAATGGGAAGTCACAGGATCAAGGGACCTTGGAGACCACAAATCCAACTCTCTCATTTTATAGATGAAGAGCAGTTAAATGACTTACATACAGTCACACAGCTAATACATGTTTGAAGTTGAATCTGAACTCAAGTCCTTCTGACTCCAAGCCCAACTGGAAGTCTCTAATGCTTCAACAACAACAGGCTTTGAAGTTTTTTTCTTCCTCAGAAAGGCCTTGCAGTTCCCTGTATTTGGGGTAAAATCTAATGTACTCTGTCTTACCTCACAAAGCCAAGGATTATTTAATAAAAGTGAGAGCAATAGGATTCCATCTCAGCCACACATGATCATAAGAAAATGTTTTTTGTTTCTTAGAGCATCAACTTCCTAATCTGCAAAACAGCAATTATAATACTACTACACTGCTGACTTTAGCAGATTATTGTAAAGAAATAGTTATTCAAACCTTAAAGTATTATGAAAATGTGAATATTGGGCAATGTGGTTTAGTAGATAGAATATTGGACCTGAAATCAGACTCATCTTCCTGAGTTTAAATTCAATCTCAGAAACTTACTAGTTGTGTGATCCTGGGCAAGGCACTTAAACCCTGTTTACCTCAGTTTCCTTATTTGTAAAATGAACTGGAAAACAAAATGGCAAATCCCTCCAGAATCTTTGCCAACAAAACCCTAAATGGAATCATAAGTGAAAAAAAATTTGTTATTATTATTATTTAAGAACTTTCCATCAGAGAACTTGCACTGGACTCCAGGCATACTCCAATATCTCACTAGATATATAATTCTACCATTAACTAACTTTCTTTCCTCTCATATTTTGTCCTTCATATGCTCCTTTCATTTTTCGGCTTCACAAAAAAAAAAAAAAAAAAAAAAGACTCTTCCTTCCTAGTGATCTTCAGGACTCCTCTTCTTATTCTCCTTCTCCATCCTCCAAGATCATATGAGACTAGGCAGAAAAATAGATATACTTTTCATTTTGGGGGATCTATTTTGCCTAATTCATCAAAACATCCTTTCTTTTTTAAAGTTCACTCTGCTCACATATATCACTCATTCCAAATTCTGGATGCAGTTTGTTAGGAACCCCCAGGTTATTCTTACTATTTTCTGAAAGAGTTAATTAGATAGCAAATTTTCTTTCCATATAAAATCCCTAATTTATATTTGGTGACCTCAAGAGACTTATTGATAATCCTTTTGAAAACTGGTTCAAAAATCTCAGCTCCTATAATTTAAACTTTCACTTTGACTCACAACACTGCTACATCCTTGACCACACTCTGGCATTCTATTTCTTTGATCAAAAGCTCTGGTATTCTCTATGTAATCATAGCTTCCTATTCTTCAACTTTTCAGATGCCTTTCTCCTCCCAAACCTATTTTTCCTCTTGACTAGTTTTTAGTTTCTCTGTCCCTCATTGCTGTCCTAGCTCCTAATTTTGCTTTCTTTCCTACAGAGTTTTGACCCTATAGTTAACTATTTCAATATGTACTGTCCTTTCCTTCTAAATCCTTTGCCCCTTTGCTAACTTTGGACTATTGCCATCATCCACTTCTTCTATTCTAGTCACATGTTGCTCAACTATGGCAAAGGAATTCATACAACCAGGCTGATTAGGTCTACTACAAATTTATGTGATGTAATCTTAGATAGACCCTCACTATCATAATACAATTCTTTTACTCTTCTGCAGTTTACTCTCAAATTCTATCCCTGGCTCCTCCAAAAATTTATCTTTTCTCCTCAAACCTCTCATACTATCTTCTCTCTTCACTTTTACAACCATAGACTTCAACTCACATTTTAAGAAAAAAAAAGTCATGTTTATTCCTTTGAGTTCTCTTGGTATATCTCATTCTTTCATTTTTTACTCTAGTAGCTAATGAAGAGGTGATATTTTGCTTTGCTAAGGCCAACCCTCCATTACTCATATACTTGATTTTACCCTTTGCCATTCTCTACCAATTTGATTAGTTCCTAATTAAATAGTTCATAAGGTATGTATAAGTACTAAGGCAGATTCAAAGATTAAATAGATCACTCTTTGCCCTTATGGGACTTACAATCTAATAAAATGCTTAAGAAAAAATTAAGATGTATATTTGTATTCTCTCAAGGCATTCTATATTGTGTCTTAAGAGATAAGCTTAATGGGGTGGGGGGGTTGATCACTCAGCTTTTGAGTACACAATTTTCTTCTTTAAAATAAGTTTCATTGGTATCTTTGATTTAGATAGCAATCATTTCTAGACTTTTACTCCTTCCCTTAGAATATAGGAAAACAGTGAAGTAAATACAATTGATTTAGTGACTAATTTCTAGCTGTGTGACCCTGGGCAAGTCATTTAACCCCAATTGCTTCAGCAAAAAGCAAAAAAAAAAAAAAAAAAGATTTAGCGACTAAATGTAACAATATATGCAATCTTCTGTCATGGACTTCTGACTTTAAGGTTAGCTAGATACCCACTTATCTTCTAGTT
The DNA here is from genome assembly GCA_023553655.1 of Myrmecobius fasciatus. Classification (NCBI taxonomy): domain Eukaryota; kingdom Metazoa; phylum Chordata; class Mammalia; order Dasyuromorphia; family Myrmecobiidae; genus Myrmecobius; species Myrmecobius fasciatus. The sequence continues at coordinate 255,200 of JAJPUD010000017.1, read as the reverse complement.
CTTTGTTAAGATTTAAAAAAAAATATCTGAATATTTTGGCACATTTTAGACCTTTGTTTCTCTCCTTGACTTCTTTAGGGATATAATCTCACCAGTGGGATTGTTAGGTCAAAGAATATGGACAGATTGCTACTATCTCTGCATAGTCTGGTTTGCTTTTATAAACTATTAGATGAATTCACAGTACCATCAAATCAATCAATATAACTTTCTTTCCACAATCCTTGTATAATGGATTGCTCTCAATTTTTTTTCATTTAAAAATTGGGGAGATTGTGAAATTAAAACTCAGAGTTGTTTTCATTTGCATATTTCTCAATATCAGTGACTTTTGGATTCCTTTCTTATGATGGTTAACATTATATAATTCTTTTAAGAGCTATTTATTTCATATCCTTTGACTACTTATCTTTTGGGAAATGGCTTTTTATCATATTAGACATTTTGGATATCAATTTTTCTCAATTGTATTTAATTTTTCCACACAAGAATTTTTTTTTTTTTTTTGCTGAGGCAGTTGGGGTTAAGTGACTTGCCCAGGGTCACACAGCTAGGACGTGTTAAGTGTGTGAGTACAGATTTGAACTCAGGTCATCCTGACTTCAGGGCTGGTGCTCTATCCATTGTGCCACCTAGCTGCCCCAAGACAATTTCTCTTCTAATTATATTGATTTTGTTCATGCAAAAAATTTTAACTGTATATAACTCATGTTTATTTGCCTTTTTTGAACAACTTTATATACATCTTATTTGGGTAAAAATTCTTCCCTTAATATAATCAGAAAAGGTACTTCCTTTCTTCTTCTTATTTTTTTTTAATTATATGACCTTCTGTACCAGGTTGTATATTTAATTTTAGCTTACTGAGATATATGATGTGAGCTACTGTTCTAAATCTGATTTGTACAAAAGTGCTTTCCAATTTTCCCAAAATTCTTGTCAAATAGGGATTCCTTCCCTATTCATTTTATTTAAGTTCTCAAGAGTTTGTCAGATTTTGGAAAACTCTTGACAGGTTTTTGTTTTTTTTTTTTTTGGTTCTTCTTTATTGTTTTTGTTCCACTAATCAAATTCTTAATTTTTTAAGTAGTGCCAAATAGTATGGATGATTATTGATTATTATATTATTTGAGATCAAGAAGTTCTACTTCTCTTACATTACTTCTCTCCCTACCCCCCAATTATTTCCCTTAAAGTTCCATGCATTTTGTTTTTCCAAATAAATTTCATTACTATTATGCATAGTTCTATAAAATATCTCTTTTTATAATTTGATCAGTATGGCAGCAACACAATGATTTAAATCAGGCAGTACTGCCATTTCATTATATTGGCACCATGAGTACTAGATAGATCTCCAAATATTTAAGTATCCCTTTATTTCTATAAAAACTGTTTTATGTTATACCTATATATCTACCTATATGTCTTTTTTGTGTCTTTGTAGGTTATTCTCTAGAAATTTTAAGCATATTGCAGCTAATTTGAATGAAATTTCTCTTGTTATTATTTCCTCCAGTTTTTCTTAATATTAATATAGAGATGCTCATGCTTAATATAGAGATGCTCATGATTTTGTGGACTCATTTGTATACTGCTATGTTCTGAAGCTATCAATTGTTTCAGTTGTTTTTTTCCCCACTTATTCTCCATGGTTTTCTTAGGAAACAAATAGAGGTAATTTTATTTTCTCTTTGCCAGTGTTTATACCTTTAATTTTTCTCTTTTCTTATTGCTATAACTAGACTTTCTAGAATCACCAAATAATAATAGAGAAAATGCATAATCTTGGTTCCATTCATTTTCCAAGTCAAGGTCCATTTCACCAAGTTAAAACAATATCAAAAAGCAAGATTTTCTTTCTCTTTTGTTGTTTTTAAATCCACAACTCCCTCTTTGGTATGCTATCTCTTGTGCTGTACATGCAAACTTAGCTAAGAGTAGCAATCACTTCTGGCCAGGAGTTTAGTAGGAATGAGCAGCCATATCGAGAAATCAAGGATATATTAAAGCACTTCTTAATTAGACCACTGTGGTCTGAACAAGTCCTGAGTTACAAAGATTAAATAATGACTCCTGGCATCTACAATGGGTGGCTTGCCTATAGTTAAGGGAAGATTATTGACTACATTGCTAACTTATGAGTGCTCATTAGGTCTTGCAGAGTGGAAAAAAACTCTGCTTAGCACAACAAAACAATGCACTTTATGCCCTGGTCCCTTTGAAGGTCATAAACCACTTTAATTAAGAACAACTTTAATAATGGAGAACTCAAGAAACCTCACAAGGGCATTGAGAACAACTCTGAAATTAAGATGAAAAATCTTCAATTTCTGTACCTTCAAAATGACCATTTTATGCTGAGTTAAATACTTTTTTCTCAGCAGTGTCCAGTTGCAGAGGTGAGCAGGTACCACCTGCTATAAGTGACTATCATTTCAGTATACGTAGGGAAGCTAGAGTAGTCTACAAATCAGCATAGCCTCTCACAGGAGAGTGGCTTGAATCTGTGGGTGCTCTAAATATTCCTAGTCTGTTTGTGTGTCTTTCTAAGTCACTCTTTCTGCTTCTTTCTCTTTGTCTCTGTCTCTCTCTCAAAGCAAATTCAATAGAGAAGAGATGGGACAAAAGTCAAATGTTGCTGTCCTCTATTCCTTCATGGGAAGAGCAAGGCAGAATGGTATAGAAGATATATTGCTAGATTTGGGATCAGAAAAACAAGGGTTCAAATCTTATCTCCAACATTACTATGTGAACATGGTCAAGTCACATAACTTCTCAATTCCCTAAAAAGCTCTCTAAGACCCTAAGTTGCAAAAGAGTTGCTGTTCTGAGTTGGGAGAAGACATTTCTTTACTTGAAGATTCTATCAGTGATATTAGATGTCCATTAAAAAAACTGATCTGTTTATGAATCTGTGAGTCAGTGAAGGCAGAATGGACAACTAGAATATTTGTCTGAATGCTAAAGTTCTTATCAAAGCTATTCCTCTAGGATATGTGCACCATCCCTCTCTCTAAAATGGCTGCAAATATTTTCAGTGAAATTCTCAGTCATGGCTTCCCTCTTTAAACCATGTTTTCTGGAATCTATGTCTCAAATACAACATTTTAGGAATCTTATAATAATGGGGGGGGGAGAAGGAGAGACAAAAAGAAAGAGAGAAATAGAGAATAGCATTCGCTAAACATTTATTATGTGACAGAATATAAGTAAATTTGGCAGTTTCTATGCTTAAGGGGTTTACATTCTAATGAGTGAAGACAACACATAAAATAAAGCTGGAAAGTAAGGGAAAAGTGCAAGGCAATTAGTTGGCAAAGAAGAAAAGAAGTCCAGAGAGAGCTGAGATTTGAGTGAGGTGCAGCATGGTTGGAAAGAGCAATACATGTTGAGTCTTTATGTTTCTTTAAGGAAAAGCACAGGCATACACTGAGAATTGCTTATGATACTTCTAGATACACCTCTAATAGAGAAACCCCTCAGAAGCTATCTATCAAAACAGTATTCATGTAACTGCTAGCCATAGTGCTGAATTAGATGAGCTTCACGCTGGTAATCAAACTGCCCAGGAGATGCTGAGAGCTATAAAAACATCTTTGAATTTGGTCTTTGCCAAAATAGGCACTGATCAATGACATGCTACCCTTTGCATATCTACTTTAGTCAACCTTTAGCATGGACTAAACTTGTAGGAAATTCCTAGTATAGAAACTTTTCCTATCAATGCAGAATGGCACCCACTCTACAAGGTATAGTGTCAGAGCATGAGATGGAGCATTGAGAGATAAAATAACTTGCCCAGATCCACAGAGTGAGTAAGTACCAGAAACAGGTTTTGAATTCAGGTTTTCTTCATTTGAAAGTCAGCTCTCTATCTGCTACACCAATTCTCCCACTCACAACACAGTGAAGGCTATTTTAGAGTTTGTAGCAATAGACTAAGAGCAAGTTACTATGGGACTCAATTTCCCTAAGTAACTACAATTTATAACTTGATTTTGTGAATTCTGTTTTTCCCCATTTCTTTGCATCATTCCCTCAAGTTAAGGCCATAGCTGACCAGACTAGATGAGTTCTGTCTCCTGTGTCACCTCTAAGAATGAGGCTCTTTATCCAAGTCCTATAGGGGAATAAGATCATGATTCTAATTTAGCTGGGGCACCAGGAGCTCATGATATAAAATTAAAACTATGTTAATGCAATTTAACCATATTTCTTGTGTTAATATTAATCAAGGTGATAGGATTACAATGATAAAATATGATAAAGAGTTTATAACCCAATTGGTGGTAGGGTAGGATAAAAAAATCTATCTAAATAGCTATATTAAGTAGAATGTAATGTATCAAAGAAACATCTAATTAAAGATTTCATGGAGGAGGTGGTGCTGAAGTTGAGGGTTGAAGAAAGGGAAGGTTTTTCAATGAGCAGAGATGGTTTAGAACAGGAAAGGAAGATACATTCCTAAATAAATAAATAAATAAAATAGTAGTATTAGAGGTGAGCTTAACACCAGCACTCTTTTAGTTCCAGTTTCACATTGAGACAAAATAAAAAATTCAAAAGTCACTGAAGAGTAAACAAACCAAAGTTTACTTTTCCTTAGCACAGCAATAATCTACAACAAGAATATAATAGCACTTACCTGCTCTGGACACATTCTTCTCACCCCCAAACTCTGAATGGAAAAAAGTCTAAATCAGGAGGGAAGAGGTATGGTTACTCAAATACATCTTCAGAAATTCATCAAGTTGGAAAATCTCTGATTCCATCCACATGAGTGGGGCTTATTTTGCTCTTAGGGGATCAGGAAGATAAGTAAAGGAAGTTAGGGGCAATCAAGTACCAGGGAAAGCTTTGTTGCCTTTTAGGGAAAAACTAATTTCTATTATAGGGGAAAGAAGGAACTCTGGTCCTATCAAAGTGGCACAGTATGAAGGAAGTTTTGGATATGGGAGGGAACAGAATGAATTTGAAGAGAGAAAAGCCAATAAATAAATGTAGATTGCCTGGGATGCAGAGTATTTGAAAGGGATACTGTACATGCAGAAACTAGAAAGTCATTTTGGAGTCATTTTGTCAAGTGACTTGAATTCTAGATTAAAGTGTTTATACTTTCTTCCATGGATAATGGAGAACTGCTTAACAGTTTTGTGTAGAGGAGTGACATTATCAGAGTGAAACATTAGAGAGATTATTCAGGCAACAGTTGAAAAGATGAATTGGAGAGAGAAAAACTGGAGGAATGGGAAACTTTTAACAGCAGTATTTTAACTGAGAGGAGATGAACTAGGATATGCTATAGTGGGAATGAAAAATAAGAGAGGGATGTATGAGATATTAATTGAGTAGAATTGACAGAATTTGGAAATCATTTGAATGAGGTAGGGAGAGTATAATAGGAGAAAGCAAATAGAGGATTCTGAGGTATTAACTTTGATTGTTAAAATCAAATTGATGTACATTCAGCATAAACAGAAATTTGAAGCAAAAAAAGACGACAACATTTCTCACCCAGGTTAATGACAATGACTGACTAAACAGGAATGTAATAATCTGAGTTCAGTATATCATCAATCTCCTCGATAGATCAAAGGATCTTTTTTAGTAAAATCTAAAGGATATTGCTAAGCAGAAATGAATCACCAGATACAGCAAAGCTTCAACACCAGTGATTTCAAATTTCTTTGTATCAGAATGCCAAGGGAGGATTTAGAAATTGGAATTGATCAAGAGCTAAATATCAGTTTAGATGAAGCAGACTCATCTCCTTGGAATTTCTGTCTCTTTATTTAACACATTACAATTAGTTCCCAAATCTCAGGGATTGTCATTAAAGCAAGATACCCCAGTAACCATTAAAAAGTGATCATAGTTGATCCAAGACAGAGAATGAGAATATGATAGAAATTTCATTTGTTCCTTACTTGATCAAGAATAAGGAATTCAGTATATATATATATACATATATATATATGTATGTATATATAGCTGCCATATCCAATGTATAAAAGGAGATTGTGTATGATCCAAAAAATTGGGCTTGCACCAGTTGTGAAGGGTTTCAAATGACAAATTGGAGAGAATTATTTTATCATTAGAGAAACTAGAAAATTATGGAATCTTTAGAACCAGAGAGAAACCTTGTAAGGATGTGCCTTAGGAAGATTATGTTGGTAATTGCTTGAAAGATGTTGAGATGATGGTGATTACATTTACCTAGCATATTAAGGTTTCCAGAGAGTTTACAAATATAACTTTGTCTTTACAATAATCCTGGCAGGCAGTTGCTATTACTATCCCCATTTTACAGATAAAGACATTGAGTCAGTCAGAATTTAAGTGACTTGCAGAGTTACATAGCTAATAAGTATTTGAGGCTGGATTTGAACGTAGTTTTGGGATCTAGGTACTACATTTTATTCATAGTGGCAATTAGATGTATGGAATTAAACAGAACATTAATTAGACAGCTGTTTGGAATTAAAGAGAAATAAGGAAACCAATCAGAGTCATTGTCATAGTTTAAGTGAGTGGTGATAAGGTCTGAAACTAGGGTAGTAACTGTGTAAATGCTGAGAATGGGATGGATGTAAAGAATGTTGTGGAGGTAAGATTCAACAGAACATGGCAATGAGATAAGAACTGATGATGACTCCAAGGTTGGGAATATGCATGAATGGAAAGAGGTAACTCTTAAAATACTTAAACTTGGGAGAAAGATGATTTTAGGGAAACAATATCTGATCTTGTTTGTATTAAGGACTCCTTTGGTAGGCTGCTGAAGTCTATAAACCCTTTCTCAGAATAATGTTTTCAAATATATGAAATGTATATAATTACCAAGGAAATCAATTATGTTGAAATGCATGTGTGTGTATGTGTGTCTTCTTGACAGCATATTATTGAGCCCTCCCCTGACCAGGGAAAGGCCTAATCAGTAACGTACCTAAGGAGGTACACTAAAAATTTTTCTTTCCTCCTAAGAAAATGACTTGATCATAAGACTTAGCAATAAGCTCATTTGGTTTGGTTTCTCCTTCATGAGCTAAGTCACACTAAACTAATGAAGGAGAATGAAGAAATGAACTCTTTCCCCTAGGGAGGAACCTCACACATACAGAAGTCTGTTTATACCTTAAATAGAAATCAAGTTTTCCAGTCTGGGGGGGTCTTACCCAGATGCCTTGAGCAGAACTGGGATGTTTCTGACTTTTTTTAGCTGGGTAGAGGTTCTTCCCTAAGAAATTTTTTTAACAGAGAATGGAATATTACAGGTTATTATAATCAAATGGTATACCATTAAATTAATTTTTTTTCATTTCCCTTTCAATTCACCAAAAAAAAACCCTCAATGAATCACTAACTAGTATGACAAACAATTCATTAAGGGTTTTTGACTATGAGGCTTAGGAGTTTGGTCATTATGGAAAATAAGATGAAGGGAAGCTGGAGAAATCAACTGATGCATTGACAGAAGTCACTAAAAGTAGTATCTTTCAGTAAGCAGGCCTTACAAAGAACAATTGTGCAACGGGAAGAAGTATTGTCCATTTCATTAGGTCATCATATCTTAGGGCTCAAATGTCTTATGCAGGTATCTGTTTTCTGAGATCTATTGCAGTTTCCAATTTCTTGGAACTCTCTCCTTTTTTTGCATTCGGAAGAGGATGGCACTCACAGCCACTTATAGCAAATCTGTTTCTTTGTTCAGATCACTTGCAATGATTCCCTTTTGTTAAAGATTCTTGAAAAATAGTTCTTAATAAAATTCAATATAGTTACTGTAATTTTGCTCTGCCAATAACTGTCATGTGGTGAAAGCTAGCTCAAACCTCATGGCCCTGAGAAGAGCATCAAACTCTCTAGACCAAAGATTTTACATTTTTCCATGCTCTTTAATGTTTCTATCTTTAGCTAAACTGGGTACTTGATTTAGACACTAGCAATAGCAGGCTGAAAGGAGAATCTAAAAGAATCTATGAGGATCTGAATGAACCCTTCTGGTTGTGCATTTGACATTTATCAGAGTATCTATGTAAGCTAAGGTCAAGAATGTCCTTTAAACTGGCATTAATTCTACCATCATTTAATTTCTGGTGTTCACCTGTTTAATTTTTAATTTCAGATTCAAATCCCAGAAATGGGAGAAATTTCTGTTTAGTATCTATAATTATTATCTATAATGTCTCATGGTATAAGTTAGCAAATTGCTGTATTGATATGCTTAGGAAATTCAAATAGTAACTGAGAAATCAAAAGAATTCTGAACCCAATTTTTATATTTGACATATATAATTATCTTATTTTCTCCTAAAAATGAATTTTTCACTCTATTTACTTCATAATTTACTCTACTTATTTACTTTTAGATGCTCAGTCCAAAAGACTACAGAATTGAGCAGTCCCTTTGACATAGCAATACTTCTACCAGGTCTGTATATCAAAGAGAAAAAAGGAAAAGGAAAGTGATTTATATGTACAATAATATTTATAACAGTTAAGGTCCAAATTTTCCCTCATCCCCTGCAACATTTGTCACTTTCCCCTTTTATCATTTTAGCCAATCTGATAGGTATAAAATGATATCTCAAGATTGTTCTAATTTGAATGTTTCTAATCAATAATGATTTATAGCATTTTTTCATATTACTATAAATGGCTTTGATTTCTTCATTGGAAAACTGCCTGCTCATATCCTTTGACCATTTATCAACTGGGGAATAATTCTTATAAATTTGACAAAGTTCTTTATATATTTGAGATATGAGACTTTTATCTAAGGAACTGCCTATAAAAATCTCTCCCCCACCCTCACCCCCACACCCATAGTTTAATGCTTTTCTTTTGATCTTCACTACATTTCTTTTTTTTGCACAAAAACTTTTAAAAATTGTCATTAAAATTATCCATTTTAAATCTCACAGCACTCCCTATCTCATTTGGCAATAAATTATTCACTTATATACTTCAAATAGGTAATATGTTCCTTGTTCTTCATATTTTCTTGTATTACTTCCTCATATCTTATCTTGGTACATAGTATAAGACATTGGTCTATGCCCAATTTCTGCCATACTGCATTTCAATTTTCCCAACAATTTTTTAAACTATATAATGAATTCTTATTCCAAAAATTTAAGTCAATTTACATTTGTCAAACTGGATTATTATATTAATTTGGTGCTATAGATTGCATGTCTACTCTGTTCCACTGATTTATCTATTTCTTAACCAGTAGCAGTTAGTTTTGATAATTACTGAATTATAATATAATTGTTGGTTTTATATATTATATATAATATAGTTATAAAACCTCCTTCCTTTACATTTTTTTTTAAATTTAATTGCTTTGACAATCTTTTGTTCTTCCAAATGAGTGGTCATTTTATATTTTCTATCTTCAGAAAATAGATTTTTTTTGTTTATTTAATTGGAGTGACGCTGAATATTTAGATAAATTTTAGTGAAATAATCATTTTTATTATTTGGCCCTGCCTACTCATGACAATATTTCTCCATTTATTTAAATCTGATTTTACTTGTGTACAATTTATGGTTTTGTCCAGGTAAATCCTGAGTTCATTTTGGTAAGTGTATTCCCAAGTATTTTATATTTTCTAGAGTTATTTTAAATGCAGTATCTCTAGCCATCTCTTACTGCAGAATCCTGTTGATATAAGAATGTTGATGATTTGTGTGGGTTTATTTTATATCTTGCTACTGTGTTGTAATTATTAATTATTTCAATTAACTTTTTAGTTGATTCTTTAGGATTTTCCAAGCATAATATCATCCACAAAGAGAAAGTTTTGTTACCTCATTCTCTATTCAAAGTCCTTTGTTTCTTTTTCTTATCACTGTTAGGATTTCCAATATAATACTGAATAATATTGATGACAGCAGCATTCTTGTTTCACATCTGATCTTACTGGGAAAGCTTCTAGTTTATCCCCACTACAAATAATGCTTGCTAATGGTTTTAGGCAAATAGTTTTAGGTAACACTTTTTTTTTTTTAAACATTTCAACAACTATCTCAATATATTTGAGTTTTTTATGATCCTATTAATTTTATTTTATACATCTAAAAAACATTATGGAATAGGTCTGTAACTTTGACTAAACATCCAAAGGGAATTATGACTCCCACCCCTCAAAAAAATTAATTCCCCTCTCCCCAGACTAAGAGGCTCCTTTAATGCTACTTGACCTAGATACATTTGTTTCTTTGTTTTGTTTTTATCTGCTTTTTGAGATACTTACCTCAGATGACAAAGTTGATAATTATCTTCCTGATAGTATGTTTACCATTGTATTGTATATTGAGTTGAAGAGAATATAGGATTAACAAAAGAATGTAAGAGGTAATATAAGAGATAGAGGGACCTCAGAGATTTTGAGGGCTAAAGACTCTGGGAGTTTGGAAGTTACTAAAACAGATCTCTTGAGTCTAAATTTGTCCCAAACATTACCATTTATTTAGTTTCAACAAATATGATAAATATGTCCTCAGTAAGATAAATAAGCAAGACAATCTTCTATAGATTCAATAAATGTCTCTCAATGTTTCTCATATATCTATATTATCTACTTATATATCTACTTATCAAATATCTGCATATACTTAGGTGACAAATAAAATGCACATTTATTTCCTGGGTTCAGGAAAAAGAGGTGGGGAATTAGGCACACAGTATGCTTCATTTGCTATTAGATGAATTTACTGTAGCACTGATTTTGCTAAACTGTTTTGCTTTGTTACAAGGGAAGGCTGACTGAGTGGGTGAGTGGGAGTTATCTGAAAATGACTGTGATGTAAAAACAAAAGTTATCAATGAAACTTTAATTTTAAAAAAATAGGATAAAATGGATAAATCTAGGTGCTGAGGCCTGGTAGGCCAAATCACTCCCGTAGCCCAGGAGTCCATTAAAAAAATACACCCTTTCTGAAGTATAGTAATGCTACTGTAACTTCTACCACTCATTTGTTTAGAGCATCAAGCTTTCTCAAGCATAGCATCCCCCTGCTTCTTTTGGTTAATTAATCATAATGATATAGCTTCCAAGAAACTCCTCTCTCTGGTTTAAAGAAAATAAATCCTAGCAAGAATGATCCCACAGATGGTAATACCCTCTGCCACTCCCGCATCATCCCACCACTTCTTTTAATACAGGTCCCCTAAGTTGATCTAGCAACATGGCATGTGATTATAACATATCTGGTAAGCTGTAAGCAGAGTGGTTTGAGTGGAAGAACTTAAAATATGAAAATGTATGAACATATGTCCTCTACTTCGTGGTCAGAAGGGAATCAGATCAAGAATCTAATGATGCATTTTTCCAATTAAAATTTCAAGCCATAATGAGCAAAGCCATTCAAACTAATAATTACATAAATCCCCATTAAGTGTTATACAGTAATTACAACAGGTGCTTTTAACCAATTTAAAATACAACTTAAATTTAAATTCTCTTAGTGAAACACTGCAATGAGCAGGTGTATTCCAGCCTCAACAGATGGAAAAACTGATTAGAAGTGCTAGTACAATGGAGGAAGGTTATCCACCATCTGCAGCAGTACCTTTCCATGCTACTTTAGGGTAAGACAACCAGTTTGGCAGAAAGCTCTCAAAAGATGGGTAGCTAATTAAAAAACCCCAAACTCCCAAGTTCATGGGAAGGCCTTTGAGCATGGAGTCCATCAATGAAGCTTAAAGTTGGACAGGATTTTTAAGGCTTTCTAGTTTCTTCACTTTTCACATTTTATAGATGAGAGGAATGAAACCTAGAAAGGTCAAGTTGTTTGCTTAAGTTTTCACAGTTAGTGACAGAGTTAGGGCTAGATTCCAAGAATAGAGAGGTCTCTCAATTTTCAGGATGGTTTTCTTTCCATCCTGTGAATTTCAGACGACTGCTACAAGCCCTGCCCCCAATAGAGAGTTAGAAAACAAGAGCTCTGGGTGGAGAAGAAGATTCCTTGCTTTATATCAGGAGCTATTTCCTGGATCACTTATGATTTAGTATAAAATGCTGACAGTATAATGATTCCATGGATAACAGCCAGTTCCCATGCATTTCTAAAAATCTAATTCACTCCTCTCTGATCCCTCATCCCTTAGAGAAGGGACCTTTATTCCCATGTAGTAAAAGAATCATGGTATAGCTCTCAGATTGGCTAAGATAACAGAAAAATTGGAAGGGATTTGGGAAAACTGGGACACTAATACATTGTTGGTGGAATTATGAACTGATTTTACCATTCTATAGAGCTATATGGAACTATGCCTGAAGGGCTATCAAACTGTGCATACCCTTTGATCCAGCAGTGTCTCTTTCTACTGGACCTGTATCCCAAAGAGCTCGTAAAAAAGGGGAAAGGAACTACATGTACAAAAGTGTTTGTAGCAGCCCTTTTTGTAGCAGCAAGAAAATGGAAACTGAGTGGATGCCCATCATTTGGAATGCATGACTCCTTTTACATTATACAATATTGATCTGCTCTAATAGTATTGGATTATTCCATTTCCACAAAACTCAAAGTTTATGGCAAGTAGCAAGGAAAACTGATAAATCAGCCCAAGCAAAAGCTGTTGTTAAATTTAGGGATAGAACCTAGGAGTCCCAGTCTGCATTTCTATAACTTTCCCAAATTACTTCAAGATTAATTATCTTTGGGGGGCAGCTAAGTGGCTCAGTGATATAAATTTTTTTCTTTGATCTTTTTTAGCTCTTTCTTTAGGTCCTCATGAAATTCTTTTTGGGTTTTTGTCCAATTTGCATTTTTCTTCGAGACATTGCTTTGAGACAAAGTCATTTTTGTCTTAGGTTATCAAAAAAAAAAAAAAAAAAGGATCATGGTATAAGTAAATGAGAACAGATCTCAGAGAATAGAAAGTTTAGGTCCAAATCCTGCTTACTTATGACCCCAAGCATGTTACTTCCTTTCAACCTAAGAGGCATTTAAGAAGTGTAATAAAAAGGATAATGGACTTTGAGATAGGAGCATAAGGTCTGAGTTCAAATCCTAAATCAGACAATTACTAGCCAGGTGGACCTGAGCAAATCTCTTAAAATTTTACAAACTCATGTGTAAAATGAGATCGTAATAGTGCATGCCTCCCAAAGGCATATAAAGATTAAATAAGATAATATACATAAATAAGATAAATGCTTTGCAAACCTTAAGGTTCTAAATAATGCTAGATAATATTATTTATTCTATAATTAACTTGTATATATACCAATGTGTGTTGTTTCAACCCTTACAATAGGATATAAACTCTGTAAATGCAAGGATTGCTTTTGCTTTTTCTGTGTATCCTCATTGTACCAAGAACTGTGTTTGATACATAGTAAAAATCTTATAAATGTGCTCTTATGACAGATTAACTTAACCTCTGACTGTCCCAGACAACTCTCTAAGATTTATAAGGTAGATAATGCATATTGGCATTGAAAGAGAGACTTTGTTCATGCTAACAGGGATTTGCTTTTCCTCTTTTCCCTATTCTCCCCCTACCATAAAAATCCTATTAAGGTCCTGTAGGAAGTGCAAGTTTGGGATCCTCATAACTTTTGCCTGCAAAACTGAGACTTTTTAAGAAACAAGCTGCAGTTCTCCCCAACAATTACGAACTCTCATTTGCTCACTATCTGATGAAGGTTTGAACTGGCATTTGGTAGTTCTCAAAGTGATTTTTAATAACTCAGTCAATATCCTGGCCAGATATGTCTTCCCAGAAGCTGTCTCTGCCAAGATACATTACTTACCATTCTTTAAGTGTCTGGATTACACATCAACCTGTAGCCTAGCACTTAAATACACATTAAGCCCAGTTCCACCCACTTCTTTTTTTACCATGGGGTTTATGGAAAGGGAAAAATGATAAACAGTGTTCTGAGGATATTCCCAATTGTGAGTATGGGGGTGGAAAATAGACATCCCCAGAACCCTGCTCAGAATGAACAGTTTCTTTCAAAAAAGCTTGGTTTCTGAGTCCCCATAGAGTGAGTTAGCTATGGGATCAACAATTCTGTAATTGTGCTCTTCTGCTTGTTTTAGCCTATAAATTAAAAAATAAAATAAATTTTAAAATAATGGTCGTCCTGTAGGTATCAGCAGGGACTTTTTCATACAGAGTTTAAAGTATTTAACCTCAGCTATTATTGGGCAAAGAGGTTATGCAGTGGATTGAGGATTGGGTAGGGAGTAAGGAAGCCTTGAGTTCAAATGTGACCTCAGACACTAGCCAAATGACCCTAGGTCAGTCAACTTAATCTCTGTTTTCCTCAGTTCTTCATTTGTAAAATGGTATGGAGAAGGAAACCTCAATTGGGGTCATGAAGAGTCAGACATGACTGAACAAAAACAATCCTCATTATAAAGCTACAGGGTTTATTTACTCAGCCACAATTTTTCCTCTATTTCTTCTCAGTAAAAATGGGAGCAATGTTTCCCACACTTATATCCTTTCCTTTCCCCAGCCTATTGTATGGGTTTAAAGAAAAAAAAAAAAAAACAGATACAAGGGTGTTTTGGAAAACTTAAAAGCACATACAAATACAAGGGAGGGCTATTATTATTTGCTCCTCTTTTCTCTCTCCCTACTCTGAAGTCCATTCTAAGTCCATTTGTGCCTGTAGACCAGCAGTAGAAATAATAGTTTTGTTGAAAATATTTAATGTGGCATTCCAGTGAAGACTCCTAGAACCTAGGTTAGGTCTATGTGCCCAAGAACACCAATTATATATGCTGAGCTTTCAGTTCAGCCAATTTTTTTATGCTTAATTCAAAAGTAAGATCAATGGCTAAGAGACCCTAATGCAAGTTATTTGTTTGTTTGAGAGCACCTTAAGTTGGCCCATTCCATTTAAGGTCATTGTTAGCTCTGCAGTTGCCTGATCTTTTCATTTCTTCTGATAGGAAGCAAGATGATGACTTCATAATTCTTTTTTCAACAATTGCCATACATCAGACAGTCTTTGTTAGAGTAGACCTCCAGCATGCTTACCTTCTGCCCTATGCTGCACTTGCTAAAACTGTATTTTGAAAAAAAGAATACGTATGATAAAGTGATCCCCTAAGGGAGAACAGTCCCGAGGTCATTTTTGTCCATTTTTATAGGTTCAGGTTTAACAAGAAAATAGGTTTCTTGCAATTGGCTATTTCCATTACCAATGCTGGTTACAGAGACTAGCTATGGGTCATTTTCTTTCATCTGCTTAGAAGACTTAGTAATTCATTCATTCATTCATTTTGGTTGGTCACTATATATTTATCTAATAATATCTGGACTAACAATTATTTACTGAAGTGCTAACTTACTGAGAGAAAAACTCTTGTTTACTGGAGCAACTATTTGCTGCATTCTTGACAATGTTAATTAGGATTTTTTAAAATATATGCACTTTTCCCCATACTATCACATAAAATTTCTTAAAACACACTTGAGGATTTTATACACCTAACTTGTCCCCCTGCAAATGAGTAAAAAGGGCATTTGTTCATATTTTTTTCTTGGTTTTAAAGACATCTGTGGATTTTTTTCTCCATTTTACAAACTTTCTCTTACCATCACTAAGCAGGTGATGAACAATTTAGGTTTTTAAATTCAATTCAATATAACAAATATTCGTTAAGCACTAGTTAAATGTCAGGCAGAAGTAACATGTTATAGTGGGGGAAAAAAACTGACTTCATATAGAACTAACTTCAATGTAAGAGAGCCTCAGTTTCAAGATCTGCCTAAGAAACCTCCATATGATACCAGGAAATTCACTTATGCTCTCAGTGTTCCACAAACTCTAAGACTTGTAAGTTAGAAAGAAAGTAGAAGTGATCACAAAACCATGTTGACTAGGTCCCCAACAAATTTGTGTTAGCCAATCTCAATTGGGTTGTTATTAGGACAAGGCAGTTCTCTTGCCCTCTCTCCTTGATTTCCTATTTCTCTATAGAAGCTATTCTAAATTTTCTCTTTCTTCAAGGCTCCCATTCTACCATTTTGACTTATGCTTTGAAACCATTTATCAAGAGCTTCCTCTTCTTTAATCCTCACCTCATCTTAACATTTCCTACTATCTTCTCCTTCATTCCAGTCACTGATAAGGAGAGTGGTTTTCTACTTATCAAAGGCAATCATTCTACATGGATTCTTCTTCCCATCCTCTCCTGTTTCCTTGGGGGGGTCTCCCAATATTTTTCTCATGTTCCCATCTAGTTTCAATATTTTCCTATCTACGTATTCTATGTCGCTGTTTAAAAATATTCTCAAATTGGTTCTTTCTTAAAAAATAAACAAAACAAACAAAAAACCAGATTAGATCCTGGTATGTGCCTTAACTATTTCTATCTCCTCATCCCTTTTTAGCTAAACTCCTCTTTTAAAAAGTCATTTATAGGGGCAGCTAGGTGGCGCAGTGGATAGAGCACCAGCCCTGAAGTCAGGAGGACCTGAGTTCAAATTTGGCCTCAGACACTTAACAGTTCCTAGCTGTGTGACCTTGGGCAAGTCACTTAACCCCAATTGCCTCAGCAAAAAAAATAAAAAATAAAAAAAAAATAAAAATAAAAGGTTGTTGTGAGAACTGAATGAGAAAATGTATGTAAAGCATTAAAAAAAAAAGTTGTTTATACTTGGTTCTTGTACTTTCTTTCCTTTCACTTTCTTAAACCCTATGTAATACAGCTTTCATCTTCATTTCTCATTTGCTTTTTACCAAACTTCTTATTTACCCAAATTCCCTGTAATTTTTGCCTTTTTAACCATCTTCTTTGCAGTACTTCTCTTCCCTGGAATTTTGTGATTCTGTTCTTTCTCCTGTCTAATCATTTCTTCTCAGATACCATTGTTGGATCTTCATCCACAGTAAGCTTACTATGCCTCTCAGAACTCTTTATTGTGCCCTCTTATCTTTTCTCTATATATTCTTTCATTTGGTGATTTCAGCTCCCAAGGAGATTTAATTATCAGCTCTATTCAAATGATACCCAGCTCTATTTATCTATCCTGAATTTCTTTCTGGAGTTCTCATCCCACATCATGAATCACCTCTTGGACATTTCAAACTGATTGCCCCACAGACTCAATATATTCAAAATAGAACTCATTATCTTTCTTCATAAACTCAATCCTCTTCTATTCTTCCCTATTACTGTTGAGGATATCATTGCCCTTCTTGTCACCTAGTTTTGAAAACTTGGTTTTATCCTTTGCTTCTCTTTTGCTCATCCCACATATCCAATTAGTTGCTAAATCTTGTAATTTCTTTCTCTAGGACATCTACTCTCTCACACATTTATCCTCATCTTCATTGACACAGCCACTATACTGTTCAGGACTTCATCATCTCTCAGCTGGCTTGTTGTGATTCTAATTATATTTGCATAAAATAGTTAATTTCCTTAACCACAAAAATCAAATAATGGCAGATAAAGAGCAAACAAAGATATAAAATACAAAATATCAAAAGGGCCTTGCCATACAAATCAAAGTAATTAGAAATTAAGTATCTCACTTGACTTTTAGTTCCTTTGATACAGTCTCTTTCATCCTTCAGAATGGTGTTTGGGAGGTAGGGGAGTGAAAACATTCTTCCAAGGTTATTTTCAGATAGAGGTTTTTGGGGGAAGAAAAAGGATTTATCCCTAAACCCCTGCTTAGAATGAATACCTTCTTTCAAAATATGGTTGTTTCTATGTCCCCGAAGGGCTTTCTATTTGACATGAAAATAATAGTTTTTTATTCTTTTTCTTTCATTTTGGACAGCTTTGATGGTCTGGTGAAACTTATGCATCTTTTCTCAGAATTATGTTTTCATATGCATAAAATAAAATATAAGGAATTTCAAATGAAGCTCTTACATTGAACTATAGAATTAGAAAAATATTTTTTAAAACAAATTTGTAAACTTTAGATTAAGAATTTCCATCCCATGGAAAATGCCATCTATATCCAGAGAGAGAATTATGGAAACTGAATGAGGATCAGAGAGTGTTTTCACCTTTGTCATCATTGTTGTTTGCTTACTTTTTTTTAAATTTCTTGTGATTTTTCCCCCTTTTGATCTGATTTTTCTTGCACAGCATGATGAATATGGAAATATGTTTAGAAGAATTGTACATGTTTAACTTTTATTAGATTGCTTGTTGTCTTAGGAAGGGGAAAGTGGGAAAGGGGGGGAGAAAAAAATCAAAACACAAAGTTTTACAAAGATGAATGTTGAAAACTATTTTTGCATGTATTTGAAAAATAAAATACCA
Organism: Myrmecobius fasciatus; assembly: GCA_023553655.1. Classification (NCBI taxonomy): domain Eukaryota; kingdom Metazoa; phylum Chordata; class Mammalia; order Dasyuromorphia; family Myrmecobiidae; genus Myrmecobius; species Myrmecobius fasciatus. Next base: position 236,933 of record JAJPUD010000017.1, on the reverse strand, counting down.
TTGGAAAAAAAAAAAAGAAAGAAAGCATTTCTATCCCAGAGGTAATAGGGAGTTGCCGAAGTTTATTGTATAAGAGGTTCACATGGTTGTATTTGTGTATTGTGCTTTAGGAGAAATCACTTTGACAGTTGCATGGATGATAGATTTAACAGGGAAAAGAACTGAGACAGAGACTACTCTGTCATTGCTCTAGTCCCTCTCTATCTTTGCAGTATTTTATACATTCATTTTCTTTCTCTCTTTCTCTCTCTCTCCCCCTCTTTTCACATATATATATATGTGAATATGTATATATGTATATATACATAAATATATTATTATATTCATTCATATATTATTTTTCTCTATAAACTATGATCTAGCCATATTGAAATATGCATCCACAGGTTGTCATTCATCACACAAGTTATTTCATTATTCCACTCTTCCTTTTGAACTGGCTTTCTTCTTTGTCTTGAATGTTCTCTTTCCTCAATCCTGACTCTTAGAATCCTTGGCTTTTGAGATATATGAAAAGTCTGAGAGATATAGTTTCTGGGTAATTAATAATCAATTTGGTGGTTCTTTCAGAAACTGGATACCCCACCTGGATGTTGTTTCATTCTTTAAATACCTTTGGGAAAAGAGTTGTCCCTGAAGGGTGAAAATCAAATCTTATGGTTAATAATGAGAAAATGAGTGGGTTTATTCTAGTGAAGAGCTAGGAGACCTGACTTGGCTCAAATTCAGCATTCTCCCAGCATTCTGCCTCCAGCAATTTTTACAAAGGAATTCATCTCTACCCATTCCTAAGTGAGTTACACAATGGTGGGGTTACCCACCTAGATAAGATAGTCTGGGTGGGGTGAATTCTTTGGCCAAGTTCAGAAATGTCCTTAGATCAGTTTTTAAATAGCCAAGCCAGAGAGAGAGAGAGAGAGAGAGAGAGAGAGAGAGAGAGAGAGAGAAGCTATTTGGGTCCCGTTTATAAAATTGGTTTTTAATATAATAAGAAAATAACCTTTTTTTTTTTTTTAACTCCAATGCCAACTTTTGCTAGTTCTTCCTGGTTTTCCTCCAGCTGTTATTGCCTTCTCCTCTCATACTACTTTCCTCTACTCTGTATTTATCTTATATGTACTAATTTATGTAATGTTTTAAAGCAGAGACAGTTTTTATTTTTTATTTTTGGTATCCTTATAGCTTAGCACAGTTCCTACTAAGTAGCCATCACTTAGTAAATTCTTGCTTATTGACTGATAAATTGCAAAGCAAATACTATTGGTATTTGCTGAGGTGATCCCCTATATTGATGAAATCACAAGACCAATAAAAAATATATATATGAGAAAGGCATTTCTTTTTATTTTTTGCTTTTTGCTGAGGCAATTGGGGTTAAGTGACTAGCCCAGGGTCACACAGATAGGGAATGTTAAGTGTCTGAGACCATATTTGAACTCAGGTCCTCTTGCCTTCAGGGCTGGTTCTCTATCCACTGTGCCACCTAGCTGCCCATAGAAAGGCGTTTCTTACAGGGATAAATAGAAACAAAAAATAATGTGGTTTCTGTCTTCTAAAAGTTTGTAGTCACCATTAAGAAGCATTTTTTAGTCTTTTCTCATGAGCCAGTTATTGTGCTAACCTTTAGATTTTGAAGAGGTTTGATCATCATATTTTGGAAGGAGCATGGATAAGATTAAGTGGTTGACCTGAAGATAACTCTCATCAAGAATAAATATTTGGCCTCTTTAAGATATTAAGTTGCTAAGTCATTGATTCTGAGAAAAATGATTGGAATAAGAGGAAGCAGTGATGTCACCAAAGGCTTCTAAATGTGACTGGATCCAAAAACCTAGCTAATTCAGACAAAGGAGCAGGGGCATTCCTTTTAATGTGAAGCCTAGGGAAGAAATACTTCCAATTCATAAACTAAACAAGAAAAATGACAATGAGAATATTAGAGAGATGAGACTTTCTGGACAGAAAATTTCAGAAGAATACACGCTGTTTCAGAAGAAAGAACAAAGGCAAGAGAAATTTTTATTTCAGGTTATTTCAGAAAGAAGAGACTTATTCTAGGATTCTCAAGAATCATAAAGATGGAGAGCCATGCAAGATCTCATGACTTTTAGCCTGGTGGGGAAATATAAAATAATATTAAAATAAAGGTGTTTATAAAGAGCTAAATTCTGAGCTATAAAAGAGGGTGTATCATAGGAACTAGAAGTCTAGTGAGATACTTTATTTCCTGTTACTTTGATCTGCTCACTAAATCCTTTTATGTTGTTTTGTTATTATGTTATTTTGTATTTTATATTTTTATTTGTACTATTATTTGCCATGACTTGACATTTGTGGTTAAGTAAATTAACTATTTTATTTTTAATCATTTAAAATATTTATATACTTACAATCCTGTTATTCTATTCTAAAATCTGCAGGGTTATTGGGTGGTTTTGTTTGTTTTGTTTTTTGAGGTTTTCTTTTTTCCTTTTTTTCTTTTTTGAGAATATGGGGAATGGGGCTAAGGAGAATAATAATTAAAGAGACTATAATTTCCCCAGCCCTAATGAACCTTGTTCATTCTTGCAGATTTGTAATGTGTAGTCTTAGAGAACTACGTAGGGAGTATTGTGAAATTAAATGACTTGCTCAGGGTCACACAGACAGTACTTGTTAAGGATAGGACTTGTATATAGATCTTCCTAATTCTGAGTCCAGTTGCTTTTCTGGTGGCTATCCTAAAATTTGGGAAGAAGGAGAGACACAAATTTAGTAAGCATTTACTATGTGCCAGGCATTGTGTTAATCTCTTTATAAATATTACACTACTTGCTTCACAATGATTGATAGAAAGCTTGTTGTCCAAAGATTTTTCCCAAGAGAAAAGAGAATATGAGATATCCCATCTTATTGATGTGCCAAACTGAGGACTGGATAGGGGAAGAATCAAGAACTACACTATTGACATCTCTGAATCCCCAGCATTGATGAGTTATGTCAAATTAAAACCCAGAATCACTGAACTTCATACCTTCTTGGACTAGGGTAATGGAAAAACAGCAGGAAGATTTTTCTTTAAATGCCTCAGTAACCCAGGAAGGATGCTGCTGGGGATGTAAGTGCCTTTTTCACTAGGGAACCATCGAGATAAATGTTGCCCCTCTGCTGAGGGCTAGAGAGAAGTGGCCACTAATTCTATTAATAAGGATGTAGAGAGCTACCTATCAATTGTTTGACAGTGTTAATGAGAAGTGTGCATTTTATATATATATGTATATAAATATAAATATGCACGTGTATACATGTATTGATATATTTTATAGCTTACAATATGTGTATAGTGCTTCATAACTTACAATATATTTTCTGTGCATTATTTTTATTTTATACAGCAATGTTGTGAGGCAGAATAATGGAAAGAATATTGCCTCTGGAATCAAAGAATGGCATTCAAATTTAACTTCTGATTATCTGTTATTCATGTGATCAGAAGCAAATTCTTTAACATTCCTAGTCTTCAGTTTTTTCATCTTTAAAATGAGGGGATTAGACTAGGTAAATGTCTTTTGAGGTTTCTTCCAGGTTGAGAGGAATAATCCTATGACCAAGTAGGCAAGAAATATGTCCAGAAAATAGTTCCATCTCATAAGCTAAAGATAGAATAATTAGATATGATAAAATTAAAACCCAAAAATTAATAATCATTGTATCTATTAGATTAGGTAATAATCAATAAATTAATGGTCAGTGATTTCTCTTGAAAACCAGAGGCAAAAAAGGCATAGAGAACCTGAAAGTTTTAAATAATCCCTGAAAGGAAATTCCCCTGACAATTGACAATCACCTCTGATTGGTGGACATCTAATAAGGTGGGCTAAAAGTTTTCAGCTCCTCCAGCTGAAAAAGTGGCTTAATCATGAGACAGCTGGCTTTCAGCAATCTGGACAAGGGAATCCATCTCCATCTATTACCATTATGGTTTGTTTTCTCCTTCATGAGCTAAGTCATCTTAAATTCTAATGAAATGTTGGAAGGATATGGGCTCTTTCCCCCAGTAAAATAACTATTTCAGCCTGAGTTTTATTTGTACTCCAAACAAAAGCAGTCTCCTAAATGGGTAGAATCCTGCCCAAGATTGAAAAGTATGTTTCTTGAGGGCTAGAACAATCTCATCAATCAGTCATGTTCTTCAGAGAATGACATCTTTTTACAGAGACTGACTGTTAAATGAGGAAGTAAGGGAGAAAAGCCTGGATCCCAAATTAATAATTAGTTATTAATATGATAGTAAAATAATTTATCTCATAGATAAGGCCCATTTTACATAAAAAGCTGAGGCTTACAGAGAGATGACAATTTATTCAGGGTCACTAGTAAGTGGTACACCTGAAAATCCTAAAATGGAACTCTGACTCCTAAGCTACCATCAATTATGCTGCCCCTTGACCTCACCATAAAGGGCAGAGCATAGGCATTTATTTCCAGTCTGATATGCTTTGGTTCCAGGTGCTAAAGAGGGTCCTGGTCTGGGACCTCAATGAATACTGGATCTAGCAATGAATCCCAATAAATGTCACTTTTTGTTCCTGAAAAGTTTGTTAGGGTTTTTTATTTTTTTAATTGTGAATAACATGTTGTATCTAGTAAGAGACAAGCTGCAAAGAATTTTAAGTAGCTATTAAATATGACCCAGAATTGAATGAGAACTTCCTTAGCCATATGATCAACAAGGGATCATCCAGTCTTAAAGACTTCCAGTGGGCAACTAAGGAAACCTGTTATTCAAGGGACAACTCATTCCACTTATATCTACCCAAATTTCTTTCTCTCTTTTCTACTTTCACTGATTTCTTTCCAATACTTGCTTTAATTGCATGAATACCTAAAAACACCATGAATATCAGCAAGAAAATACACCTGAATCTGACATAATAGAAAGAAAAATGATTGAACTCCTGCCTGGCTGAACACCCTTTTCTTGATCTTGTCTTTGCAGTCAATTTTCTTCTAAAACAAACAAAACTCTGGGGTTCTGTTGTTTTTATATTTATACTCTTAAATATTTTCCAGTAGCATTGTAATCTGGTTCTTCTGCCCTTGGAGCATTGTTGGATGCATGTTGACAGTGAATATGTATACATAAGGATCCAGAATTGGAATGGAGAAGATCTATGTTGAATCTGACTTCTGCCACTCATTTAGCTAGATGTCCATTGGCAGGGCACTAAAAGTTCGAACAGCTTTACTTTCTTGACCTACAAAATGAGAAAAAGGTTGCTTGGAGTATCTACCTCACAGAATTTTTGAAATTCATACAAGAAAACAAGTGTAAGAGGTTTTCAAATTTCAAAGTCCTATTTATAGTCATAATAAATATATCAACAATTATAATTATTTTATCATATTATTTATTATTGATTTTTTGTTTGCCTCAACTTTTTTTTTTTTTTTTTTTGTCATGAGTCAAAACTTAGGGTTTAGAGTCAGGAACACCTGGTTTTAAATTCTACTTCAGCTACTTAACTAGCTATATGACCCTAAGGAAGCCCCTTAGTCTCAGTTTCCTTAGGAGTAAAATGTAGAGATTGTACTCATTGACCTCTAAGGTCTCTTTTAGTTCTAAATCTACCATTTTATGATCCTTACTAAAAATGATGATGATGATGATGAAGATGATGAAGGAAGAGGAGGAGCAGACCAAACTAGAATCATTAATGTCCTACCCTCCTCTGGATTCTGACTCCTCTAAGATAGTTTTCATCCAAGTCCCTCAGTTAACACAATGTGGAGATTGGAATGAAATTACAGGCTTGCATTTACTCTGACACCCACATCAACAGGCAGCCACAGGCAGTACACACTTGTCCTCTCTCCACCTCTTTCAATTTGCCTCGGGGACACCAAACAGGAATTGCATTTAGTAATCAATTGACTCCCTTTGACTTGGTTTAGTACTTTTTCTAAATAACAAGAGCCAAGCAGGCCTGGAAACACATCAGAACCAACACTGTAAAATCTTTATTAATGAAGCTATTGGAGCCATGCAGAGAAGACATGGAAAGCATATGCAAACGTGCTAAGGAAATTATTTCTATCAGCCTCAGCTATTTGAAAGCAATTGAAAAGTTTCCATTTGAAGAAAAGCCATTTTCATGATGCAAGTTGAGAGTCCTGTGTGTCTGCAACACCCATACACCACAGCTTCTCCGACTCTGGCATTTCTACATTTTATTAAACCACAACTAAGTGGAGTCATGCTGTGAAAATATTGTGTAGCTTTTTAAAGTGATATCATTACCTAATAATTTTGAGAGCTTTATATTGCCAAGGCAGGAAGGGAAATAGATGCAAATAGCTTGGCAAAAACCACACAATGTCTTGATGCTCTTCCAACATGGCCTCTTGGGTAAGGGTGAGGGGGTGGGAAGAGAGAGTGAAATTGAAAAGAAATCAACTTTGTTAGCCTGGCACAAAGAATGAAATGGGAATGTTTATGTGGTGAGATGCAAAGGTGCTATTCCCTAGGTTTTCCTAATATTTATTCTCTAATATTTTTAAGCTTTTTGAGAACAAGGACCCTCATTTTTGTCTCTATAACTCCATTACCTAGAAGAATTCCTGTTAGATTGTAGGCACTTAAAAACACTTGTTGATTGAATTGGAAATGGAGTTGAAATGTTTTCTCATTTTTCCCTCTCATCCCTGAGCCCAAGTTTTATTAAATGTCTTGATCAATCAAGCAAAGACCTTGATGCACTTCTGGAATTCTTAACAGTTAGGTATGGGTTCCAGTTATTTGGAGGCTGGCCTGGACCTAATGATACTCAGAATAGGAGTCTCTATGTTTTTGAAAAAACAATAACAATGATAATAATAGCATTTCTATTGTGCTTTAAAACTTTTTTTTTTTTTTGGCTTTTTGCTGAGGCAATTGGGGTTAAGTGACTTGCCCAGAGTCACACAGCTGGGGAATGTTAAGTGTCTGAGATCAGATTTGAACTCAGGTCTTCCTGACTTCAGGGCTGGTGCTCTAACCACTGCACCACCTAGCTGCCCCCAATTGTGCTTTAAAATTTACAAAGCTTTTTTTATACATCTTCTCATTTGGTCCTCCACAACTATGTAAAGTAGATACTATTCTTATCCCCATTTCACAAATGAGGAAATTGAAGCCAGGTGGACTTAAGTGAGTTATCCAGTCATACAACTAATTATGTTTGCTATAGGATTTAAAGTCAGGTCTATCTGAATACAAATCCCACAATCTATCCATTTAGCTACTTCAAAAGGAACACTGAAATATTCAAATGATCAAAAATCTATGGATCCTATCTAATATTTCCTATTTCCTTTAGATTAAATCACTGAAAATCTATTAAGTTAATAGATATTTATTAAGCACATATCATGTAGAAACTATGTATATTAAACACAGTCAACACAAAGCAAGGTGAAAATAGTCTAATTGGGGAGAAAATATGCAAAAACACCTGCACACACACACACACACACACACACACACACACACACACAACATACACAGGATAAATGGAAAATTACTTCAAAAGGAAGGTACTAATATTAAGGAGGATTGGGAAGCCTCCTTGAAGAAGCTGTGACTTGATTTGAAGGAAGCTATGAAAACAGAAATGAAGAGAGGAAGAATCCTAGGCAAGGGAAACAACCAGTGAACATATACTGAGTTGGGAGATGGAGTATCTTCTGTTAGGAATGGAAAGGAGGCCAGAATCACTGGATCATCTGGTTCACGGAGGGTAGTATAATATAAAATAATTAGAAAGATAGGAAGGGGCCAAGTCATGAAGGGCTTTAAAAATGAAACTTTAACAACATGTCTGTAATTTGGGGTTTTTAGAAATATGCTGCAAAGACAAAAAGGATTCAGGAGTGTATGAAATAAGTTGGTTTATTTATGGTTCTTGCAAGAAATGGGCAATCCACCCAGAGGCAGTCCCTGGGTAGATTTGTGCTTATAGATGGGGAACGAGCTTTTTTATTTTGCATCCCTAAATGCAAGGTCCCTTGTCACCCCAATTGATTGGGGATGATGAAATTAACAAACTTCTTGGTCCTCCCATTGTATATTCCTCCTTAACATGTTCCTCTTCCTTTAAAATGCAACCCCTGTTCAAAGAGAGTGGAAAATTCCTTTGGGGAAGAGAAACTAATATTAATTAACTCATTAAGCATGCACACTCAATGCTTGTTTTGGGGTATTTTTTTTTATCAGTATCAGTTCCACAGCTCAATATCTTGTTTTGTACAACTAATTTAGTCAGCTGACATGATCTTTCTCTAAGTTTTTGTCCCTATTTGGAAATATAACTTTATAAGTTGGTACTATGTTAAACCACCCTAAATTCATTTCAGGCCAGTATTACTAAGCAGAATTCAATTCTTTGTAGTAGCATCATCAGTCACCAACAACTTACTTTAAATGTATTTTATCAGATTGTATTTAACAGCCTGGTAATGTTGTGCCACAGTTCCATGTCTCAGTTTCCCTTAATTGTTCTGTCTCAGTAGCAAATCCCCCCTCCCCCTTTCTGACCATCAGGAATAATTGGGTTAGCATTCCAAAGTCATAAAACCTCCAGATGGCCCATCTCAAACACCCACACATTCCCCTTATCTTTATGGCCCCAGACTTAATGTCTCCTAGATTCTTCCCAAACAAACCCCCCACCCAGTGCCCTACCCCTCCCTCTGCTTGTTCTTCTTTGTTCCCCTGAGTGCCCAGAGCCCTGTAAGAATCCTTGGATCAAACTACTAATTGCTGGATCTACTTTGAGATCTAGACGGCTGGCTAATGGTTGCCAGTCTAACTCTCCAGGACTGAATACTTTGAGACAATATTCCTAATTCAGTTGACTAGTCTTACCTCTCCATTAATATCAATAAAATATTACCTAGTCTCCAATATGTGTTTCTCCCGGAGCATTACAGTAGAGGAAATTTTTGAGATGGAAAAGAGATCAATAAAGAATTCTTGGTACAAAAGATGGAGCAAAGAACTTCAGATGCTGAATTTGGAATCATGGGAATTGAGTTCAAATCCTAACCCTACCACTATCTGTGGGACCTTGGAAAATCTCTCTAGGACCCTTCCTTCTCTGTAAAGTGAAGATTGAATTAGATATCCTCTAAGGTAGTTTGCAGTTCTATAGCTGTGATATTATGAAAGGTGCCACTGTGAGGAGCCTCACAAAATTTTGGAGCAGTGACTATTTAGTTACTAGTTGAAGTGGATAAAACACTAGATACGGTGTCAGGAAAATCTAGGGCCAGATCAAGCCTCAGGAAATGCCTTCTAATTGCCTCCAGAACTGAATACAAAATGCTCTGTTTAACACTCAAAGCCTTTTATAATCTATATTTCCAATCTTTTTATATCTCTACATCTACTTTTCAATCCAGTGCCTTTAGTCTATTTCCAGAACAAGATATTCTCCTTTCTCAGTGTTTTGTTTTGTTTTGTTTTTCCTGGCTGCCTCCCATGATTGTACTGTTTTCTCTCTTCCATTATGACTACTGACTTTCCCAGCTTCCTCTAAGATCCAACTAAAATCTTAACTTTTTACAGAAAGTCTTTCCCAAACCCTTTTTAATTCCAATATCTTCCTTCTGTTAATTATTTCCTATTTATCCTACTTAGAGTTTGCTTAGTATATCTAATCCCTCTTTAATTCCAGTGTTTTTCCTCTTTTTAATTATTTCCTATTTCTCCTATAATCAGATTGCTTTGTGAATATTTGTTTGCATATTATGTGGCATTAGACTGTAAGTTTCTTAAGGGCAGGGACTGTTTTCTCCTCTCTCTCTCTCTCTCTCTCTCTCTCTCTCTCTCTCTCTTTTTCCAACTCCAACACTTAGTACAGTGCCTGACATTCACAATAGGCTCTTAACCAATACTTAGTGATTGGTTTATTGATCCTGATCAAAGCATTTAACCTTTCCCAGCTAGAGTTTCCTTATCTACAAAAGTACCTATCTCTCAGGATTGTTATCAAGATATAATGTGAGAAGGTATATACAAGACTTCTCAAACCCTAAAGCTCTCTATAAATGCCATTTATTACTAGTGCCATAAGGAAGGATCATAGTTCTAGAGATCATCCCATTTATTTGGTATTACCAATGAGGGGAAACTTTGGGAGAGATGTTATTGATTGTTATTGATTGAGTCTAACTTCTCACATTGTACCAATAACTATAAGAAGGCCCAGAGAAGTAAAATTGGTCAAGGTCACACAGAGAGTATGACAGGAAGGGAAATGGAACCATGGGAGGGTTAAAGATCTGGAATATACAATTTAGCAGTAGGGAATGCTTATACCATGGGGCTGCTCACAGAATGTTAGCACTTAAATATGCATGTGCACATATAATTCCTATTAATTTCCTCCTTCTTCTAAGGTTACAATTAACTACTGGCTGGCCATGAGTTGAATACCTAGTGGTTGGAATATTGGAAAATTTTGGTTAATTGAAGTTGGGACACACACATTGGAATCTGACCACAGCCTAATAACCATTTCTAAATCATATGTCTTCCCTAGATCCATTAAGGAACTGTCAACTAATTGGGGAAATACTTTAATCACATAGCTGTTAAATATTCCTTGGGATGAGTTCTTACCTATGACAGAGAAACAGAGTTAAGATTCTTTGACTTTGGACAAGTCCCTTTATTTCTGGGGACCATGATTTCTTCTATAAATGAAAGATTCAGATTTTAAGAATTACAGAACATTCAGTGATGAATTAAAGAATAGCAGGGAAATACTCCAGTGGAATTAGAGCACTTCCATCCCTCCACTCTAATTCTTTCTATAGTAAAACTTGGCATATGCTTTCCCAAAAGATGTACTAGGGAAAAATCAGTTGTCTTAGGACTGTACTTAATCACCATTTTATAGACGAATATAAAACTGAGGGAGGTAGATAGCCCATCTGAGTTCCACTGAGTCAAGAATTCTGTAGTGACTATTCTTCGTCTGTTTATATTTGAATACTTCAGACTTGTTTGTACTATTGAGTTTCTCAAAATTTGGAAGCAAATGTTTTATTTTTATTTCTTTTTATTGAAGAAAGATTTGAATGAATATTGGATTTGAAGTAAGAGTACATGGGTTCAAGTCTTATCTTTTCCATTTACTATCCATGAAACATGAGTAAATTATTGAACCTGTTTGGGTATCAGCATCTTCATCATAATCATCATGTTTTTTTAATATTTGCAAAATGATTTCAAGTAGTATCTCATTTTATCCTCACAATGATCCTGGGAGGTAGGTATTATTATTACTACAATTATCATTATTTTTATAGATGAGGAGCCTGAGTCAATAGAGTTTAAGTGCTCAGGGTCACACAGTTGCCAGATTTGAACTTTTTGAGTCTAAGTCCAGTCTATATTGATTGTGCTTATGACTTTCAGGATATCAGCACATCTTTAAGTTCACCTTGGAACTTCCTTGGCTCTTTCTCACATAGGAACATCCATCCTTCCTTGAACTATCCCACCTTAGACTAGCCTTCCTCCATTTATCCCATTATCCCAACATCCCTAGTTGTACCATTTGGGTTAGGGAAGATCAATCTTCATTCTTGAAGAGACCCAGCCAGAGGAAGCCCTACCACAATGGAGTCTATATCCCTGTAGCAAAGTTGGTACCACTTTAAATCTCCATTTTCAATTACAAAAGCCAATCTGGCTGTTCTGTGTGTGTATTTAAACAGGCTTTTTGTAATTGGAAATGAAGCTTTAAACACTTTGAAAGTGGCCGTGGGGACCTGCTCACAGCAGCTATCTCCGATCCCCTCCTTTTGAGGAGTGAGTCCCTTTAGCCACATTGCAAGCTTTGTTTTCAATTACAAAAGCCTGTTTGAACACGGGCTGTCACATAGGCTGTTCAAACAGGCTTTTGTAATTGAAAAAGGGAGAAAACAAAAGATTTATAACCTGCTCAACCCACAGTAGAGAGAATATGGTCAGAAGACATGCAACCAAGATGGCAGCTTAGAGTGAGGGAATAGGGGCTGGCCAAAGGAGACTATTCATACTGCCACTTCAAAATGAACAGAGCAATCTGGAGTGATGTTCCCCTGTATCATGATGAAGTCAGTCCAAAACCTTCTTCCTTACCTAAGCTTCTGTTCTTACCTAAATTTTCTTCTACTCCTTTAAAAAGTGTCCTGGCTACAAACTACCACTGCAGTTACCAAATAGGGTTTTTAATTAACTAACAAACACTAAATGTAAAGAACCACAAACAATAAACAAGGGAGTCTGATTTACTTTGTTCCTAAGAAGAAATCTTAAAGCAGAGGTAATTAAAAAAAAATTCATATTCCTGGAAGAATATGGGCTCAGAGTTTGATGTACCAATTTTACCAAGGTAAAAGGATATTCTAGGACAAAAAGAAATGTTTCTCCCTTCTCCTCCCCTCCTTCCCACCCCACTTCCTGGAGTTTGGAAAAGATATCTCAAGGAAGACTCATAGGTCTTTTCTTATAGATAAAAACTATTTCAAAAGCCAAGGGCAACCACTGACATAACTCATTGGCCCTGAGAATATTATTGAGAGTTAAAATGAGAAGCTCTCAGAGGTTGAGAACTGAGATAAAGAAGATGGAAACTGAAGACAGAATCTTTATTTAAATTAAAAAATACATTCAAATATTTAAGAATAATTTAAAAGTTACTGAAAGTACTTGTATTTATTTGGTTGTTTTACCATGGCTTAAAAAAAGTTCCTAGATAATTTTAAATAATTTTTAAGAGATAAAACATTAACTGTAACAGGAAAATGACAAATATCTATACCTTTCCTACAAGGTAGAAAGTTTGAAATCAGGAATCCAGTTATGTATGTTACATGTTGGTTTCATCATCTGTAGAATTTTGCTAGAATATTGCTACCCCCAGAGTGGGGAGGGAAGAGACACTAGACAAATATGAGTTTCTATTAGAATTTATAACAGTAATATTTGTACTAGTGATGTAATATGATTTTGTGATTCCCTGACTTTAGAGGGACTTCTGTTCTAACAATAAGTCAGTAGTACTAAATCTTCTAGCTTTGGAATCTGCCTCAGGAAACCCCCACACCCAATATCAGATCATTCCTTAGTCAGATAGTTTCTGGCCTCAGGAAACTCCCACACATCAAACTCCTGAGACAATATTGAATAAGACCACTCCTCAGTTCATTGCTGACTGATAATTTGGTCAGCTACTCCCTAGCCCTACCCTTGAGAGATTAATGTAAAGGGGAAAGGATCTATTTGTACAAAAATATTTATAGCATCTCTTTTTGTGATGGCAAAGAAATGAAAATTAAAAAGGTGTCTGTTAATTGGGAAATGGCTGGATAAGTTGGGATATATGGTTGTGATAGAATACTCTTATTATACTGTGAGAAATTATTTTTAAAATATTGGGAAGACTTCTATGAACCAGTGCAAAGTGAAGTAAGCAGAACCAGAAGAACATTGTAATGAACACTGTACCAACAATATTTTAAGTACAGTTAACTGTAAAAGACGAATATACTTTGATCAATACTCAAGACTATTCCAAAGGATCCATGATATGAAATGCTATCCACCTCCAGAAAGAGAACTAATGAACTCTGAATACAGATTAAAGTATACATTTTTTACTTTATTTGTCTTTTTTTTTAGTGTGTATTTGTGCATATATTTTCCTTTGCAACATAGCTAATGTGAAAGAGGTTTTGCATGAATTCACAGATATAATTGATATATTATTTTTCTTCTCAATGGGTAGGGAAGAAGATGGAGGGAGAGAGACAATTTGGAAATCAAAATAAAAAAATGTTAAAATTCCACATAGGCAGTAATTTGGAAATACTTAACAAAATAAATAAAGTATATATTAAAATAATATATCAAAATGTTAAGTCAACTTACTTATTAAGACCTTACATTAAATTAACAGATCAACTCATGTCATCTAACTTAATCTCAAAGGACTAAGACATAGAATAGAAAAGTTTTGATTTGAAACTAGCAGAGATATGGAACACAAGATGCTACTTTAATTTACTGACAGGAGAGACATGCATCATTGAACACCTCTGGGTTTCAAAAGGGGGAGTCAAAAAGGGGGCAATAAAAAGGACAACGGTTTTTGTTCAGGTTCTTCCTTGGTCTTTGAAAATGCTTCAGTCTGTTAAGTGGAAAAGGCCAAATCAGAATTATCTAGCTTTACTTAATCTCCTAAACATCTCCTGAACAGAGAAATTGGAAAATACCTGGGGATAGTAGAACAGAAAGACGTTGAAATTATTTAACTCAGAGGAGAGACAAGTGGTGATTTCTTTAAACATCTAAAGGATCACTCTAGAGCAAAAGGGTTTTTTTTTAAGTTTTTAATTTTTGAAAGATATGCATTGATAATTTTTCAACATTAACCCTTGCAAAACCCTGTGTTCCAATTCCACCTCCTTTCTCCCTACCCCTTCCCCTAGATAGCAAGTAATTCAATGTATGTTAAACATGGTAAAAATATATGTTAAGTCCAATATATGCATACATATTTATGCCATTATCTTGCTGCACAAGAAAAATCAAATCAAAAAGGAAAAAAAGATGAGAAAAAAATAAAATGCAAGCAAACAACTACAAAAAGAGTGAGAATGCTATGTTGTGATCCACACTCAATTCCCATAGTCCTCTTTCTAGGTGTAGATGGCTCTCATCATCATAAAATCATTGGAACTGTTCTGAATTGTCTCATTGTTGAGAAGTGCTTGTCTATCAGAATTGATCATTGTATAATCTTGCTGTTGTTGTATACAATGATCTCCTGATTCTGCTCATTTCACTTAGCATCAGTTCATGCAAGTCTCTCCAGAACTTTCCGAAATCATCCTGCTGGTCATTTCTTATAGAACAATAATATTCCATAACATTCATATACCATAATTTATTCAGCCATTCTCCAATTGCTGGGCATCCATTCAGTTTCCAGTTCCTTGCCACTACAAATAGGGTTGCCACAAACATTTTTGCACATGTGGGTCCCTTTCCCTCCTTTAAGATCTATTTGGGATATAAGCTCAGTAGAAATACTGCTAAATCAAAGGGTATGAACAGTTTGATAGCCCTTTAGGCATAGTTCCAAACTGTAGATCAAAAATTCTTAATCTTTTTTTTGGTTATAGACTGATTTTCTGTTAAAACCTATAGATTCCTTCTCAGAAACTTTTTTAAAATTCACAATTGAAGGAAATGCTAAATTTCTGTTACATGTTAGTGAAGATAAAGAAAAAAAAATCCCATCCATGTTCATGGGCTGCCTAAAATTTCTTCATGGACATTAGGTTACACCCTCAGCTCTAGAGAACAGTAATCACCTGTACCTGTCTCTACTGAAGAGCAATATGGGGTAAAGAATCCAAGGCCAGAGTAGAGGAGATGCAGGCTAACTTGCTTTGAGCAACTATAGGATCCAGATGTCAAGGTCACCTAAGCCAACTCACTCACTTTACATAGAAGGAAACTGAGGTACAAAGTCTTTAGATTTATCCCAAGTCCCACAGGTAGGAAGAGATAGGTAGGGCTGCATCACTCACTTCCTTAGACTCCTTTTAGGCTCCTATCCTTGCCTGGTGAGTTGGTGTGGTGAAGGGAGAGAGGGAGAGAGAAAGTTGACTATCCCTGGAGTTATTCTCCACCCCACCCCCGTTTTTTGTTAATTTAAAGTTTATTATTTTTCTTATTTAAATTTTAAATTTCCTGTTCCATGAAAGTCTCATCTAAACTGCCCTATTAGCAGTACATTAGCAACATTTTTCCCCCTCCGGTGAAAGATTTTCTGAGCACTCTCATGCATCATTAGCTGCATATAAAAATCATCAGCTGGTCTAGGCCAGCTACTGGTGAGGTTAATAGTTAAAACAAGCCATTATGCCCGAAGGGAGTCCCCTCAGAGGAAGATGATACACGGGAGATACTGCTGGCTCCTCAGCTAGTGTTCCCTTGACTTCCTTGTTAAAACAGGGGAAGAAGGAAGAACTATCTCTTTACCTATCTTTTGACCAGAACCTAGAGCTCACCATACTCTATAGATTTCTGCCTGTGTCAAGCCACACAGCTCTAATATTTCACATCTTTTAATATTTAAAAAATCCTTCTGTGGCTGGGATAACATGCAAAATGTAACAAGATTTCTTCTGAATTCCAAATTTACTTAAAGTAATTAAACTCATTTATTTCCATCTGAATACACTGTGTGGTTGAAAGATTTTATGGAAATCTGAGTAATAAGAATGAATAGATAAATAAATTATGCTTGGGAGGAAGAACAGGAGGAAATGACCTAAGTAAGCAGATGCTTTCTCAGGAAAGTTTAGGCTCTGCTATTCTGCTTTCTGTTCCGTGGCATCATGGGAAATGAAAAATCGGGAATGTTTGTCATTTGTAATGATTTGCTTGTTGAGTGGGGGCTCAGATGGTTCTGGGCTGATCTGGGGGGAGCCATGTGGTGTGTCACTGCCACAGGCAAAAGTGGAAAGTAGGCAAAATTTGTCCTTACTGTTCTCCACCCTTCTACATACTTTCTTCCTCCTTCATCAGTCCCAGAAAAGAAGAATAGCTGGATTGAAGCACCCTTCTAGGAATGACCATGCTCCCTCATTCAAAAAGCATAAGTGCTTCCCTATTGCTTCCAAGATAAAATGCAAATTCCTTTGTTTGATGTTTAAAGTTCTTAACACTTTTCCTTCAGCCTTTCTTTCCAGGTGTTTACACATGATTCTCTCTTATACATATTATGTTCCAGTCAAATTTACCTACTTTCTGTTACATATATCTTCTGCGATAACATTCTATCTTCTACTTTCAAGATATTTCATGGGCTCTTTCCCAGGTCTAGGATGTTCTCCTCTTTTATTCCTTTCTTCCTTTAAGCCTCAGTTCAACTGAGCCATCTCCTAAAGGAGGTCTTTCCTAAATCTACAATTGCCAGTGGTCACTAATTTTTTTTT
>JAJPUD010000017.1:190103-219511 GCA_023553655.1 Myrmecobius fasciatus | reverse complement strand
CCCAAATCTCTAACTCTGTTTAGTTACAGAGCTGAATTTAGGATCCAGGTTGCCTGAATTCCAATCATTTAACCATAGAATCTTTGATTTGGAAAGGACCACAGAAAAGCATCAAGTTAAATTCAAATCTGAATAAGAAATTCACCTGAAAAATCTCTGCTCTAAAACATGGCACAATTAAAATAGGCACTTGTCTAAGGTAACAAAATTTTCATAGCTGCATAACTATGACAATTTCATGAAAGTTAGTTAAAAACACATATTGTTGTCTTCCCCTGTTGTAGTATGAGCTCATTGAGGACAGAGACTTTCTTTTCTTATATTTATATCCTCAGTGCTTGGCATGGTACCTGACCCATAGTAGATGTGTAATGAATGTATATTGACTATTGACATTTATTCAGGTGAGTATAATATTTTTGATGATGTGTGATTGTACCATATGGATCCATTAGTCATCTCCAGATGCTGTCATGAAGCAGGGAAGGATCCAGTCTACAATAGAGATGGACATGATAGGTAGTTGAATGCCACCTCAAAAGGCTGTACAGATAGCACACCTCCTCCTTTAATGTATAGGTTCCTTAAGGGTTGGGATTATGACCTTTATTCATCTCTATTATCTAGCATGATGCCTTTGTCATAGTAGGCACATAATGAATGTTTTGTTGGATTGAATTAAATTGGCAAATAGCTTGCCTGAATTCACTGTTTGAATTTGGATAAATCAATTCACTTAGTTTGAGGCTCAATTTCTGCATCTGCTATATATGTGAAACAAGAGAAATTAGTTCCTTCCTGTACTGACATTATGTGTGCTATAGAGAATTTGAGAAAAGAAGTAGGTAAAGGGACAGCAGGATTAAGAGAGAACAGAATATTTAAGGAGGCAAGGATTAGAGTTTAGAGAGTTAGGAACAGAAGATGAGACAGAGGGAGAACAAGGAGGAAAAAGTCAGTACAGTAGAATTGTTCTAGCTTCCCTCTGCAAAAAGGAAACTATTCCCCATTCTTGTTTATATCCCTATCCTCCCTATCTTCTAGTTTCTTCCATTATTCTCAATGGTCCTCTCCTCACTATTTCTGTCAAAAGTACTTCAGTGAGAAGATTGAGACCATCTGAGATATTCCCCTTTTCAAAATTTCTGACTTTCACCTATTCATCCCCTCCCTCCTCCTGTCTGGGAGATATCTCTGCTTCTAAGCCTAATCCATGTATCTATAACTTGATTCCATCTTGTCCTTCTTCCAGAACCCAGGTCAAGCAATAGTCTCCATTTCTTAGAATTTTTTTCTCTCTTCACTGGCTTCTATTTACTTATAAACATACACAGGTGTCATCAATCCTTTTTTAAAAATAGCCTTCACATTCCCCTTTGATGTTGTCCAGCTACTATTCTGTTTTACTGTATCCCTCCATTGACCAAACTTCATGAAAATGTCTAAGATGTTTCCATTCTTACACTTTTCTCCAACTTTTGGAGAAAAGTTTTTTTCTCCAACTTTTGCAACCTACATTCTATCCCCCCACTTATTAAAACTATTTACTCAAAGATAACTTAAACCCTCTAATCCAGTGATCTTTGAAAAAAAAATTAAATGCT
Organism: Myrmecobius fasciatus; assembly: GCA_023553655.1. NCBI lineage: Eukaryota > Metazoa > Chordata > Mammalia > Dasyuromorphia > Myrmecobiidae > Myrmecobius > Myrmecobius fasciatus. Next base: position 217,907 of record JAJPUD010000017.1, on the reverse strand, counting down.
TTATTGATGTTTTTTTTAAAAAAATCTGTTCACCATATAAACAAACTCTCCCTTATAATAAATATGTAAAACAAAATAATACATCTCATTAGCTAGTTCAGAAAAAGTATGCCTCATTCTACAGTTATGGTCCACTACCTCTTTTCCAAGAGATAGAAGGTATGCTTCCCTGTAAATCCTCTTATTGATTGCTGCATTGATTAATGTTCTGCTATCTTTTGACATTATTTTTCTTAACGTTATTATGTGATTCTAAAAATTCTTCTGTTTATTTCACTCTTCTTAAGCTCATAGAAATCTTCTACACTTTTGTCTAAATTATTTACATTTGTTGTTTCTTATGACACAATATATTTGTGTCATAAGTTGTGTCACAATTTATTCTAGTATTTATACATCATAGTTTGTTCAGTCAGTCTAAATCAATAGGCAACCATTTTGTATGAAGGTCTTTGCTACTATAAAGGGAAAAAAAAAAACAAACAAACTTCAAAAGCATTTTTAGAGAATGTAGTCCAAATTTCTGAACTCAGATTTCTTCTGTGTTCTTCTTTTATAATTTCATTCATTGCCAAGGCTTAGCTACTACCTCTATGTAAATGACTCCTGTATCTATATCTACAGGTTTAGTGCAGTTCTCAGACTCAAAAGCCATATCCCTAATGACCATCTCTCAGTGGCTCTCCCACCAAGATACAACATAACCAAAAAAAAAAAAAAAATGAACTCACTTCCTTTCTCAAAACCATCTTTTCCTTCTGACTTCAATATCCCTGTCATCTTTGCTGTTATTTCTATAAACCACCATGTTAAATATAGTAGTGCTTTTTTTTTCATTTAACTTTTTCTCTCATCTCTCATGTGCAATCATTTAAAATGCCCTCTAAGATCTTCCTCAATTGTATTTGAAATCATCCATATCTCTTCTCTATTCCTATTTTGATAATGCTACAACCCTTATCACCACCTTCCTAAGCTCTTCTCTTAACAGGTATTCCGCTTTCATTGTTACTCCCTTTCAACCCATTTTTCATTCTGTTATGAAATTATTTTTCTTATGCATTTACTCCTCTGATCAAAAAACTTCAGGAACTCTTCCCTGCCCAACTAAATTTCAAATTCCTTTGCCCTCCACAATATGTCACCTTCCTAGCCTTCTGTCCTATTGCTCCTTGTTTTATTTTTTGTGCTTTTGTGAGTTCAGTGTGTATGTGCATGTATTTTTATTCATTATGTACTTTGTGGTCAGAGTTCTTCCCCACTTTTAAACTACTCAGACACTATTCATTATTTAAAACACAACTCAAAAGTTACCTCTTTTATGATGCTGTTATTAATTTCTCTTGTCACAAATGACTGTCCCTCTTGTCTTTTACGTGGAACTTTATTCTGAATCTCTCTAACAACATTATCATGTATTGTGGTGGTACAGTTCCTTCTGTGTAAATGTTTTATGATCCTAATAGACTATAAGCTTCATGAGGCAGATACTCTTGTTCTCCTCTCTCATTCTGTCTATTTAATTATTTGAACAAAGAAAAAGCTTAGTTAATGCTTGATGCACTGAATTAAATGAAATCTGTTTAAGCTCTGATGGCATTATTTTGATGAATTTTGATTCTGCAAGTTGGTGCCTAGTTTATCATTAATGGAGAGGGAGAGCCCATATAGGTTAGGAGAACATCACTGCTTTATAGATAGACCTGAGATTAAGAGGAAGAAAAGGAACCAAAATTCTCATTCTGATTTCACTAAGGAAAATTTGGGACAAAGAGGTTAGTTGACATTATCTTCATTAAGAACATCTTTACCATGAAGAGAAATTGAGTCATGGTCATGGATAGAGAGCCAGACTCTGAATCATAAAGTCCTGGGTTTAAACTGCTACATATTTATTGTTTAGTCAATTATTTGCTAGATGGTATAGTAGATGAAGTGCTAGACCTGGAGTCAGAAAAACCTGAATTTAAACTCAACTCAGAAACTGACAAACTATGACAAGAAACTGGGCAAGTCACTTAACCCAGTTTACCTCAGTTTCTTCATCTGTAAAATGAGCTGGAGAAGGAGGTAGCAAACCATTCCAGTATCTTAGCCAGGAAAACCACAGATTGGGTCAGAAAGAATTGGACATAACTGAAACAATTGAACAACAACAAAAAATCTGATACAGACTGGCTATGTTACCCTAGACAAAATACTTTCAATCTCTCTTAGTATCTTGGACAACATTCTAAGGCAGTAAATAAAGTTTAGAATAGTTGCTGATATACATCTAAAACATTCAAAATTATAATTCTTGATCTTAAAAAATAGGAATAATAATTGACATTTAGATACTGTTTGGAGATTGTAAAGTCTTTGGATACATTATTTCATTTGATAATCAAAACAACTTTGCTATAGTTATTATCCCCATTTTTTCAGCTAAGAAAACTAAGGCTGAAGTTATTTGCTATGGATTCTACAGTGAGTTTGTGTCTGTAGCAGAATTTGAACCCAGGTCATTCTGAATGAAAAACTAGTCCTCTGACCACTACCCCGAATTCTCACAGCACAGTAATAATACCTGTCCAGATCTATCTGTTAAATCACATGCTCTTCCCCATCTCTCCTTTTTTTGTATCATAAGAAAAAAAAAAGTGGAAACGATTTTTCTGTTATACTGCCTGTCAGAAAGCACATTCATTGGTTTACATCACAAATATTAATATATTCAATTTGGTGGAAAATATATTTATGCTTTTCAGTGTTGTACATTTTCATGATGTACCTTTTTTTCTTTCGATCATTCTTGAAAATTGAAATGCTTGGAGGGAGCAATTTGGAAGCTAACATTCCCATGAAGGACAACTCTTTCTTGGCCACACATAAATCCATTTATCTCAGGGAGACCTTACTTCTCAAGGACCAGGTTTTTGTCAGAACATCTATTTTCCCTCACAATTGGTCTTCTTGCTCATAAGGTACTTTCAGTCAATTCTTAGGAAATAAGTACTTATCTACAAGCCCTGCAGAAAGCAAACAGGCCATCCCTGAGGCAGTGAAAGAGGATGTGACCAGTGCTTAATTTGCAATGATTGTCTTAGTTTGAAGAACCCAATTCATCCAGCAATCTCAGCAGACACTTTGAAAGCAGAAATCTATGCATTTGGTTTTCATTAACTGTCAGGTTGTATCTCTACCCACAGCCTATATGCTCAGATAAAAAGGTGAAAAATTTAGTTAATTATCTGAATCTCTCCAAATAGTCCAGCATTTGGCATTAGGTACAAAGTTGTCAAATGCATGTCTAAGCTCCTACTTGTCGGAGAACTGTTTTCCATTTATGTTACAGTCAGAACACTTAAACTCTGAGGGCATTTTATAATGAGGCAGAGTGGTACCCAATAGACTTAAGAATCACACTAATCTCAACTTTGGTGAAAGGAACATTATATCTGGAGACAGAAGATTTAGAGTTGAAATCTTGACTCCACCACTTGGGACCGGTGTTACTTTAGAATATTCATTTTACCTCTTTGAACCGCAGTGTCCTCTTCTCTTAAATGAAGGGACTATATGTCCTCTAAGGTCCCTTTCATACCTAAATCTATGCTCCTATGGCTATAGATATGTTTAAATTATTTCAGTTTCTTGAAAGCAAATTTATCACCCATAAAATTTATACTATCTGCTTCACTGGACAGATGAGAGAGGTAAATTGGATATGGTATGTAAAGTACTATATGGTAGTAATGTACCCTTAAAATCATAGTTAGTATAACATTTTGATGCTTTATTAATTTCATGATCTCTTCAGATCATGCCCTCTAGTGATACACATTACAACTTATCCATGGCTCTTTATGTAGTCAGATTCTTGTTTATGTCTTTCCAGAAATCTCCTCAGAAGATTTACTCATTGTGTTGAAAACCTTCCTCTGCTTCTTTGAATATGGATATCAGTGTTAGAAAAAAAAAATGTATGCTATCCCTTGATCTCATTACAAAGAATCTCACTCAGGAACACAGATTTAGAGCTAGGAAGAACTTAAGAGGTCATATGATCTAAACTCATAATTTTACATGTGAAGAAACCAAGGTCCAGAAAGATTGTGATTTGTTCAGTGTCCCACCAGCAATAAAAAACAGATGAAGAATTTGAATCCAAATGCAGTGTTTCTTTCACTTTACTCCATATTCTTGATGTCTCTTTTGCCACTTTTCATATTCAAGTCATCACTGGTAAAATCATGAAGCTTGTTATACTCACAATGTGACTTTAGTTATTATCTCTTTAATACACATTCCAGAACTTTGTCAGGAATTGAAGTCAAGCTCACTACAGATTCCTGTAGATTCCTTTCCTTCTCCCTTTCCCTTTCCTCTCCCTTTCCTCACCCCCATCTTCTCTTCCCATTTCCCTCATTCTCTTTCTCCTTTTCTCTTTCAACTTTCCCCCTCTCTTCTTCAAAGCTAGAAAATCTTGTTCTAGGAACAGTAAGAAATCAATATTATCATTCTAATACAGTGAATGTTGATCAATTGTCCTATGATTGCATTTACCATCCCAAGTCAGTACTCCCTGGCCACCATTCACTTTTTGGATTGCCCTCTTCTGTTAGGATGTAAGTACTTGGAAGTTAGAAACTACTTTGAATTTAGTGTTTGTATCCCTAGTTCTTAGCATAGACCCATCACCTAAGGCAATTAGGAAATTCAATTTATGAAACATTTGTTCAATGAGGTAACCCAAAGTTTTAAAGTAATGGAACAGAGCAAAATAGAAAAGATTCTTATATTTCTCCTTCTTTACTGCCATAATCTCCTTAACCTCTTTACTCCTCTATAAACACTTTGTAAAGTATCTTTTTTTGTGCCACTTCTTTCAATAATCTGTATAAACCCATTAGAATCATTCCCATTTATTAGATCAGAATCAGGGACCATGCACTTAGTCCCTAATTAGTTTCTCCAACAAATGCCTAAAGTCAGAACTGTTCACAACTGGTTGCCTCGTTCCATGAAAACTTATGAGTACTACAGAGAGATGATTTTCCTTTGTATACGGGGAACAAATAAATGAGGCACATCATTCATTTATTGGAAGGCTTGATAAAAGTTTTATAGAACCTGGGTGTGCTAAGTCCAAGGACACTCTTTCTAAAGGACCATTGCCTGTCAATTCTAAGAACAGATTTGATTTGGAGTCTCTCTTTCAAAAAAGGTGTTTTCCACGCATACTTTAAAGTTTAACAAAATTATTTTAACAATGAAACCACAGGGATAACTTTGTTAGGAAAGCCTGTGATTATTTATATCAAGTAAGATATAAAGAGGCAGATGTTTGTTTGCAAAGAGTGTTTGACACTGTCTTGAAGGATTATCCATCATGGGGTCAAAGTAGGTAAGGAATTCCTTAAAGATTGTAAGATTCTTCAAATGCTTTTGTTTGTTGGTAATATTGTATTGATTCCATCAAGACCTGGTACAGGAGATAAGCCTAGAAAAGGAGATTGAAGTGGAGCCAAATTGCTAAAGTAAAGGCAAGAACTCATCTGAACTCTCCCAAAATCCCCTACAAATGACTTTAAAACAATGCCTCAAATTGAATTCTGAAGTGGCAGAGCCAACAAAAGATCAGGGTGAAACAATTTCCCGTGCAAGAAAACTTAAGAGGTAGGCATGAAAAATCCATCTCACTGAGGTAGTTGTTGACCCTGGTATGCCATAAGGGACATCAAGTTGGCAGCAGACTTTGGAGGAAGTTGCATCAGATGCAGCAGAGTTTCAGGAATTCTCAGCCCACAGATGGCAAGGGATTCAGATAATTGTTCAGAAGGAGATTACAGAGGATCCTTTCCTAGCACTGGATGCAGGCACGTAATTGTAATGTTCATGCACAGTTCTTAATCACAGTCAGAGGGTAAAGAAGAGCAGAAATGCAGGGGAGCAAAGACCCTGATTACAATTCTAGGGTGAAGAATAATGCTTGTTATCATAGACCAGAGTATAAGCCAAGAGATCAGTGATCATAACTCTCCTTAGATCATACCACCTTGGAAGCATCCAAAACTTAACTAGCTTCAAAAACAGTACCATGATAAACCCCAAACTTGGGAGGTTATCTCCTTTACCCAAGAATTAGACAGATTTTAACATAAAGCTAAAAGTTCAGAAATGGGGTTAAAATGAGTAAACAACAACAACAAAGAATATAACAAGTTGTTATGATGACAGAGAAGATCAAGACACAAACTCAGAGGAAGACAATGAAGTAAAAAACAATTAAATACAAAGCCTCAAAGAAAAATATAAATTAGGCACCAGCCCCAAAAGAATTCCCAGAGGAACTCAAAAGGGATTTTAAAAATCAAATATGAGACAGAGAAAAAATGGAGGAAGAAATATGCAAGAATGATGCAAGAAAATTATAAAAAGAGAACCAACAGCTTGGTAAAAAGAGGCACATAAAAATCCTGAAGAAAATACTGCTTTAAAAAAGACAGAATTTCATAAAGGAAGGAAAAGAACCCACATATACAAAAATATTTGTAGCAGCTCTTTTTGTGGTAGCAAAGAATTAGAAAATGAATAGATGTCAATCAATTGTAGAATGCCTGAATAAATTGTGATATATGAAGGTAATAAATAAGTTGATTTTAGAACAGCCTGGAAAGATTTCCATGAACTAACTGATGATGAGCAAAACAAGCAGAACAGGTATATATTGTACAAAGTAACAGCAAGACTGTGTGATGATCAATTATAAAAGACGTGGTTCTTCTGAGTAATTCACTGATCCAAGGCAATCCCAATAAACTTTGGTTAGAAAATGTCCTCTGCATCCAGAAAAAGAATTATGGAAATTCAAAGTAAATCAACACATGCTATGTTGATTTCTTTTTTTCTGTTTTTTTTCCCCCTCTCCTGTGGTGTCTTCCTTTTGTCCTGATTTTTCTCTCCCAACATGATTCATAAAGAAATGTGTATTAAAGAAGTTATAACTAGAAAAAATAAAACAATTAATAAAGGTTAAAAAAATGGTAAATGGTAAAATGGTAAAAAAAAAAAAAGACATAAAAATCTACTAGAGAAGAATGCCTCAAAAAGTTGAATTGGCCAAATGGGAAAGGAATATAAAAGCTCCTAAATAAAATAATTCCTTAGAAACTGAAATCAAGAAATTGGAAATTAATGAATCTATAACAATAAAACAAAAAGAAAAGAATTAAAAAAAGAAAAATGTAAAATATCCCATTGAAAAAACAAATAATTTGGAAAATAGATCAAAGAGAAAAAAATTTAAGAATTATTGGACTACCTGAAAGCCATGATCAGGAAAAAAAGAGCCTTGACATCATATTTCAAGAAATTATCCAGAAAAACTGATTTGATATTCTAGAACCAAATAGAAATTGAAAGAGTCCACTAATCATCTCCTAAAAGAGATCCCCAAATGAAAACTCTGAGGAATATTATAGTGAAATTCCAGAACTCCCAAGTCAAGGAGAAAATATTGCAAGAAGCCAGAAAGAAACAATTTAAGTTTTGTGGAAATAGAATCAAAATAACATAAGATTCAGCAGCTTCTGTATTAAAAGAGTGAAGAGCTTGGAATGTGATATTCTAGAAGACTAAGAAGTTCATATTACAACCAAGGAAAACCGAATATAATGCTTTATGGAAACAAATGGATATCTAATGAAATAGAGGTCCTTTCAGCTTTCCTGATTCCAGCTGAATAGAAAATGTGACTTTTAAATACAAGACTCAAGACAAGCATAAAGAGATTAAAAAAGGAAAAAGAAAATATAAGTGATTCAAAAAGATTAAACGGTTTACATTCCTATATATCAGGATGACACTTGTAATTCCTAAGAACTTTATCATTATTAGGGCATGAGAAGGAGTATACAGAGGTGGATGTCATGGGTGTGAATTGACTATGATAGGATGATTTAGAAGCAATAAGGAATAAGAAAAAGAATGCATTGAGAGAAGGGGGAAGAAAGAGGAAGTATAAGAGAAATTATCTTACATAAAAGAGATGCAAAAAGGATGTTTTGATGGAGGGGGGGTGGTAGACAAAACTTGAAACACTCTCATTGGAATTGGCTCAAAGAGGGCATAATATACAGTCAATTGGGTATAGAAGTCTATCTTAACACTACACAGAAGTAGAAAAGAGATGAAAGAAAGTGGGGCACTAATAAGAAGGTAGATTAATGGAGGTAGTGGGCTGAAACAAAATAGAATTTTGAGAAGGGACAGTGCAAAAAGAGAAAGAAAAGGGTAAATGGGGGAGGAATAGGGGAATATATATATATAAATAGGGAGGAATATAGTAATCATAATTGTGAATGTAAAATTATATCCGTATATATAATGTGTTTATATATATGTGTATCTGTATACACACACATAACATATACATACACACACACACACACACTTATATATATATACAGAGAGAGAGAGACAGAGACAGAGACAGAGAGAGAGAGAGAGAGAGAGAGATGGACAGATAGATCTTGTACTGTTAGTAAAATAACAGTACATTGGGCATAAACTGAAAATACTGGCTGGATTACAATAAGTGCTTTTAATGACCAAGGACTTCTTCCTGAAACAGTGACCCATCTTTTTAACACTGGGATTTTTCTGGTGATGCTCTATGCTGGTAAGTCAGGGAATACCACATTATGGGAAGAATTAAATTTGTAGACCACATAAAGGGCAAAAATCCAGTGAATGGAGATGTGGAGCAGACTGCAACATAATATCATTGAAAAACTTTACAAGAGAAAGGACAGTACATTAAAAAAATATATGATCAGAAAAGAATATCAAACCATCATTTGTGGAAAGCAAAGGATCATTAGATAGCACGGGTGGTCCATTAGTATCATATGTTAGTCACTCTATAAACATTTATTAAGCATGTAGTCATTAGGAATACAAAGAAAGGCAAAAGACAGTCCCTCTCCTTGGTTATATTAAAATGCCAAGAGATTTAGAAAGAGTCACTCATTGTATTGTATGGATTCCCAAGCAGAGTATTATGGGACAAGTGTCACATTGGATACAGAGCTTTTATGGGCCCACTGCACTCTAGGGTGAGTACAGAAATTGATGTGATCATAAATTCACCAAGAATTCTGTCCTAGGTGATGGGGAAGATACAAAGTTTAGATATGAATTATCTGTCCCCAAGGCATTGAGAATCCTAGTATGAGATTTGACATAGGTATAAATAAAATACAAAATAATGGATGATCAATTCATAAGAAAGGGGAAATCCTGAGTGAGGCTTCAGATGGGAAAATTCTGACTGGGGAGACATGAAGTTTTAATGAAGGAGATAACATATGAGCTGGATTTTACCAGATAGGGAAGCTTTCAATGGGGGGAGGATGTGAAAGAGGGCATTTCAGACAGAGGGATTAGAGTAAGCAGAGTCCTAAAGTTAGGAAAATACAGGCTATTTATAGGACATGATGAATTCTTGGAGCACAGAGCATATAAAAGAAGGAATAGAGTAATAAAAAGTAGGACAGATATCATAACATTAAGTTGTGAAAAGGATGAATGCCAGGTTGAATTAGTTAGGTGGAGGGACACATTGGGGGAATTTTGGTAGAAAATAACCCAGTAACTGGCATATACCACAAGAGTGGTTAATCTGGTTTGACGGTTTTCTTTCATTCTTGAAGAGGAGGAAAATGACATCACTATGTTGTAGTCAAGGTACAGTGTGTCTGAATGTGGTTAGCCAGACCAATAAGATCTTGGAAGGCTTGACCACAGATCAAGCACAAATAGCAGTCTCTAAATTTGCACTTCTCACATTTCTTTTGAGCTTCTGCAATTTTGCTTTGCTCCTTGAGCACACCTAAAGTGCTTTCTTTAATGTGGGCACACTATGCTGGACAGTACTTTGCTGATGTCTTTAATGTTATGCAATCACTTCCATCTGCTGATGGATATACTGGAAGTAGGAGACAGTAGGAGTGGAAGAAATAAGGCTATTGCATAAGTCTTAGTATGTGGGCATAAGGCTATATACTAAAGTGGTTTCTAGAGAATGGATGGAACAAAGGTTTCAAAGGTAGAAGTGATAAGTTTCAATAATCAAATAAAAAAGGTAAAGGAAAGGGAAAAACAAATAACACCAAGTTTTTAGACACGGATGGGGCAATCAATGAAGTATTAGACCTAGAGTTATTCAATTTGGTTGCAGATGATTATTAGCTGTTTGACTTTCTTAAATCTGCCATTATTTCCTCATCTCTAAAATGAAGATAATAATAGTATCTGCCTCTCAGAGTTGTTGAGATTAAATTAAATAATATTTATAAAGCATTTTTCAAGCCTTAAAGCACTACTTAAATGCTAACATAACTATTATCACTACTACTACTACATTAGTTCTGACAGAGATAGTGAAGTCATTTAGAGGAGTAGGACTTAAATGAAAAATAACACTCAATTTTAGATGTTTTTGGTTTAAGTTAGTGAAAAAAATATCCAGTTGAGAGGATATCCTCTAGACAGTTGGAGGTATACTCTCTCTTCTCTCTGCTCTCTCTCTCTGTCTTTGTCTGTCTCTCTCTTCCTATATGCAAGAAAGTATATAAATTTCTTTATATTTGTGTATACACATGCAAAATAAATATAAGTTAATATAAATACAATTACATGCTTTCTTGCAATGTTCTCTAGTTGTTTCATGTATGAACATTTTGTTTTCCAGATAATTTAAATAATAACAGTAATTACAGCTACCATTCATATAGTGCTTCAAGGTTTGCAAAGCCTGTTAAATGACCTCATTTGATTGTCACAATAGCCCTGGGAGGAAGGAGCTTCCCTCCCTATCCCCTATTTACAAATGTGGAAACCAGTCTGTAAGGGTAAGTGAACTTATCCAGGGACTTGTTTAAGTATATGAGGTAGAATATGAACTCAAGGCTTCCAAGGCCAGTTTTCTATTCACTATGTTAATGTTGCTCTTTGAGGGCAGATACTTTGTCTTCTAAAGTTTTAATTCTCTTCTCCCCACCAAATAATACCAATCATCACAGTGGGTACATAGCAAATGCCTAATTATTCTTTTAGCTTGACTTGAGACCATGGAAAATTGGAGTTATTTCCTCTCTAAAGAAATCAAAACTCTGCATTAGTGAGTAATCCATTAAATTTTGCCATGGGGTGGCAAAGCTCACTTTGTCCTACTCATGCTCATTTATTCTTAATCTCTTCCTATTTTTTGCTCCATGCAGAAAATTGGTCTAGGTTAGAGCATTAATATATGAGTGGAAACAGACCTTCTGGGTCCCCTACACTATTCCCTCTTTGCCACACCAAGAAATTTACCATAAGGAATGGGAAGACTGCTTTTTCATAAACTAAACACAAGGAATAATAGATTAAATAGCAATATGACCAGAGATACAAAGTATATTTGTTGCCATACTATAAAAATGACTTTACCAGAGATCATTACATGCTCCTTCTATTACCTAGGGATTACCTGGAAGATCATTATAACCTCTGATTAAAGGCAGTGCAATGAGGGTGGAGAAAGTGCCGAGTCTAAATAGAAGCTCATAAACTGGATCTGTCATTTACTACTTGTGTGACAATGTGAAACTTCTCTGTGCCTCAGTTTCCTCATCTGTATATAAAAGTAGGGATTCGCCTACATGGTCTTTTGTTACAGTTACCTTTTGGCTTTAAACCTATGATTCTGTGTCCCAGATTCAAAACCTCTGTAACTTTGGATAATTCACTTAACCACTCAGGGCCTCAGTTTCCTCACCTATAAAATATGAAAGTTGGATTAGATAACTTTCAATGTTTCTTCCAACTTAATGATCTCATGATCTGTCAACTATAAAGATCGATGATTAGAGATCTATTCTTTTCATTTATTTATTTATTTATTTAATTTTAATTTTAATTTAATTTAATTTAATTTAATTTTTTTTTTTTTTTTGCTGAGGCAATTGGGGTTAAGTGACTTGCCCAGGGTCACACAGCTAGGGAATGTTAAATGTCTGAGACCAGATTTGAACTCAGGTCCTCCTGACTACAGGGCTGGTGCTCTATCTACTGTGCCTAGCTGCCCCTTGATTAGAGATCTAATGGATTCAGCCTGATTCAATAGAAAATAACTCATTATATGTAGGAAGTGGGGACACTGTGTTTTTGTCTTGATTACTCACTCACTTTACTAAGTCCTAGGTCCAAAAATATGATGACGCAGACTGACGAAATCAGTTATATACCGTGGCAATCTCATATATATGGGATAATTGATACTTGAACTCTCCCAATTTCTGGAAATAATAAGATGACCAAGAGCTTTGCAGATATTATCTCAGTTTATCTTATAACAATTCTGTAAAGTAAATACTATTTTTATCCCCATTTTATTGATGAAATAACTGAGACTTGCTTCCTTCCTTTCTTCATTCTTTCCTCCCTTTCTTTCTCCATTTTTTCTTCGTTCTTTCCTTCTTTCCCTTTTTCCTTCCTCCCCCTCCTCCATCTTTCTTTCAACCTTGGGAATGCTGTAAAAACTCCTTTCATGGATTCATACCAGAAACTTCTATGTATATAGAGAGGTGCCTAAGGCACTAAGAGGTTGGGTAGTCACTTCAAGATCACACGGCTGGTATATGTCAGAGACAGTACTAACCCCAAGTCTTTCTGACTCCAAGCTCAGCCTTTTATAAATTACATCACAGCTGGCTCTCAATTATCCTTTTTTTCACATTGAGACATGAACAAAAACATGTTAAATGACTTTCCCAGGGTCAATGCAAATCTGTCACAGATCTGGGAATCAAATCTGGGTCTCTACTCCTAGTTTAGTGCTCTGCTCATTAAAATACCAAATGGAAAGCAACTATATGGCACTGAATGTCCAATTAAGGAGGTAGGTAAGACAGAAAGGACTAACCATGCAGGGTTATATTAGCTGCCCTTGCCTCAGCCAGAGGGATTTATCTCTTGATTGATAGGATTTCATTTTTGCCTTCCTGGCTTGACCTGTGAGCTGAGTATTTAGGAAGTTAAACCTAATAAAGAAATCTCACCAATAAGATTCTTAGTATGGGGGTCACTGACAAGAATCTGGCTGTTTTCTTCAATGACTCCTACCACTTGTGTGGCTTGGACAATACCGCTTCTGAGAAATTGTTTTTTTCATTTCTCAGAAATCAGGTCAAAGAAAATGGTGGGGGCAGAATTGTTCCAGCATTCTCCAAAAGACCTTCAAGTTAATGAGAACAGGCAGATAGGAGAGGGAAACTGAGAAACCAAAAACCCACAGAAAACAAAACAAAGGGAGAGGGAGAATGGGAGGAGGGGAAGACTGACTTAAAGATAAACACAGGCAGCTGCATGGTACAATTGGGAAGAATACAAGCTCTAGATTTAGATATCTGGCTTCAAATTCCACCTCTGATGATTACTACTTTGAGCAAGCCTTAACTACCCTTGGCCTCAGTTTCCTGGGGTACCTTCCAGCTCTGATCCTATGAGAATTAGGAATAGAGTACAGAGGGAAATAATGATAAGAAATAGCAAAAGGAAGGAGAGACAGAATCAAACATAACACAGTTGTACAACCACTCCAGAACATGGGGAATAATGTTAATGAGGCTTTTCTACATCTTGGTTGATGTCACCAACATTCTCACACTGAAAATATGAAGTCATTTTCTCAAGTTAACTTCGTAATAAATATTTTCTCCTGGATAAACAGCCTCTCACTAAGTACCCCCATGATAAATCTGCCCAGACACAAACTCCTGACTGCACAGAATTTGGGAAAAATCACCCCTAGCTCTCCTTTTAATTTATCAATCTACTGGACCTTAAATAAATCACTAAGCATTAACTGATTTCTAGATTTCATGAACTATGATAGGTGCTGGGGATAAAAATAAAATATGAGGGAGACAGTCCCTATGGTGAAAGAGCTTACATTCTAATAGGGATATCACATGGGAGAGTGGTAGACATGGAAGGGAGTTCTGGTCTAATCAGTCACAGGATAGTAGTATTAAGGATTGATGGCAAGCTACCCATACCAGGTGGATGCTACTATTTTGGTGGATTGCAGGATAGTTATGTGAAACCTGGTGTAGTACTGGCTAGATATAATGGGTTGGACTGAATTTTCACTCACCTTCTAAACAGGAGAGCTCAGCCCTGGGTAGAGTACCAAAGTTTAGTAGATTAGCCCTATTATCTATTACCTGACCTCTGGAAGCAAGCGTTGAGGGATTCAAGGGTCTGGAAACTTATTATCTAGCTTTTATATAGTGCTTTAAGATGTGAAAACTACTTTATACTTGCCAATTCCTTTGACTCTCTCAAGAACCTTGCTAAGTAGGTACAATTACCCCCATTTTACAGAGGTATGTAATTGTATTGCATTTAAAAAACATTATTCTGAGAAGGGGTCCATAGGCTCTAACCAGATGACCATGTGGTCCATGACAAAAAAATATTATGAACCCTTGATCTAGATTCCAATCTGGAGTGATCTGTTTTTGTGGGGAGAAGGCAAGATGTAGTGGTCCTTATGCTACCTCAAATTCTCTCAGTAAGGGCATTATTGTCCAGGGTTAGAGGTGTTCTGGAACTAGCTGGAATAGTTTTCCTTGTCAGATTTCAATATCAGAAAAACATTTATATACAGAAATAAGAAATACAGATAAAGAATTTTGTTGATTGTCTAGACTTAAGAAAATGATGGGGAAAATGGAGAGAACAGTACAAATTAAATTTAAAATTTTGAGTATTCAGAGTTCATTTTCCCCTCAGAGAGCTAGTCATTAAACAATTACATGGGCATTTATACCCCTCGTGGAGCTGGGGAGGCAGCAGTTAATAGCCCCTTACTCCCACTATGCCATCTGGGACTTTTATGACAGAGTTGTGGTATAGAGCCGGGACAGATTAATTTTTTTTTTTTATACTATTGGCTGCTGCTACAATAAATAAGGTTAGGGGAGAAAGGAAAGAATGGTTTACAACCTGTGGTAATGATACTATCTCCACGACAGCACTTCAGCTCTAAGGGAATATTAGCACCAAACATTACTGCAATACATTGGTTGTGGGGAAAATTTTTTTAAACTTTTTTTTGTTTGTTTCTGGGATCCTATACAGCAAATGATATGGGGAAGGGAGTGCAGAAAAGAAGGGAGGGAGGATGTCTGCAGATAAACAAATATGGCTATTCCAATTCATTTATGTGCCTGTTGTTCTGCTTTGGAAAAGCTCACAACCTCTGTCCCTTATTCTCCTCATCTTTATAAGATTGGGATGATCATATCTCTTTTACAAACCTCCCAATCGTGGTTACAAGGTTAAAATGAGATAATAGATGTGAAAGTGCTTTGAGAAAAATATTTTAAGTACTACTTATCATGGTGATCATTATTTCTAGAGCTTCCCTTGATGCTTCAGTGTGGTTATAGCTCCTCAGCTCCCTTTATGTAGTGATTATTCCTCTGGATCGATGGGAGCAGAAGAAAAAGGAATTTGTCCAGTTGGAGGCAGTGTCTTTGATGTGGAGCACAGAGTAGGACAGCCCTCTCTCCTATTCAGCATCATTCCTAGATGGCCTGGGTAGCCTTCTACTTGGCTGTTAGGGAATAAACGATTTTTCTACTTTGCTTTTTCTGCACTTTAAAAAATATCTACCAATTATTATTTAAATTGAGTGCTCATAGGACAATTAGGGCTTTTTCCAGGTCCTGGAAATTAGAGGTTGCTGACAATACTTGTACAGGTAGAAAAAAATACTGAGCTTACATCCTAGTTAAAAAAGGATAATTAACTAAAATAAGATAATAGATGGTGTATGCTCATCCCTCTACTGAATTGTCGTGTACCACAGGAAAATTCTTCCCTGGATGAACTCCATTGTTTTCTCCCTCTCCTAGAGACAGCCTTCCTCCCAAGTAGTAACCTTAAAGTGTCCTGTGATCTCTGTACATGGAAACTTGTGCTCAAGACCTCTTCATCCCCCAGAACTAAATCAATTTTGTAAACATTAAGACAAGTTTTGTTTTGTTTGTTGTATTTGCTCTCTTTCTCATCCCTTGATTCAGGGGAACTCTCAGAATGTCAGAACTGGTAGAGACCTTGAAGAATGAATCTAACTTCCACATTTGACCGATGAGTAAACTTGGACACCCAGGGAGGGTACATGCAGGGCTGTGCAGTTTCAAAAGCAGGACTAGAACCCTTGATTCCTTTCCAGCATTCCTTCCACTATACCCGACTTCATCTAATTTGCATTATTTGGGCTTTATGGGCAGGTAATTAAAATTTTGTTGTTATCTGAAGAATAACTGCAACTTAGGAAATGCATTATAGAAATAATTTCAGAAATTACAGCTATGTTTCCTGTCAAGAGGATGCTGTCTTATTCACTGACTCAAACTCTTATCTCTCCTTGCCTACATAGTGGGGTGGGAGCAGGGGAATCTCTCTAGACCCAGATTTCTAAGGGAAACAAGTTGATGCAGTATGCTTGATGCTCTGAGGTCCCCCCCTCCCATGCCTTCATCCTCCATCCTCCATTGAAGTAACTCTCTTCCAGTTCATTCTCCTTGTTTTCTGTGTCTGTTTTTAAACAAAGGATGGGAAAGGAAGTAAAAACATGGCAGTTATTGGGTCCCCACTTCGAGGAGCAAACTGCTGTGATCTATTTCATCTTTCAAGGAAGACTTGGGAGGAAAAAAAGATTCATGCCTCAATCAGGAGACAGATTGAAACCTCAAATTTAGTTTTGTGAGAGCCCAGAAAGAAATTGAACTGAGGTCAGAGAGTTTAAAGTCAAGCAATGCAACTACATTGCCACAAAGGGAACAATTCCTCCTGGGTAATAGATTCAGACTCATTTGCTAGAATGATGTACCTGGGCCCCTCTCTTTGAGGGTTCACTTACCACTAAACCTTGACATTTTTGCAGAGAGTAGGGAGGGAGGATTACCTAGATTTGTGATTTCATCAGTGAAGGTTGCTCCTTCCACCTATGTAAATCAGCAATTTTTCAATAATTTAACAAGCTTACTGTAACATTGGGGAGTTACTATGCATTAAAGGGAGGACATGAACCCCATCTCCCTGAAACCATGACCATCATGTCTTCCTAGTCCTTAAGGAGGATGCAGATCCCTTGAGGTTAGTACTACTTTCATTTTTATCTTTTATTTCCAACACCTGAAAAACCATCTATCAGGGTGCATAAAGGACTGCAGGTAGGAAGACCTGGGGAAAAAAGTCCCACCTTAGACATTTACTGGCTGTACCAAACTGGGCAATTCATCTAATCTTTCAGTATTGCCAGAAACTTGCTAAGACTGTAAGTTGCAGACCATGAATCAGTCTGTGATGGTAGATGAAATTTGATTTTCATTGTGAGTTCTCTGTCTCATGAAATCACAGGCTGAGTCTTAAAAAATATCCTCAGTCCCTAGCACAGAATGTGGCACAGAGTCACAGCTTAATAAATCCTCATTTTGTAGAGTTTGGTGAAGCTCCCCAATAGCAATATTGGGGAGAAAGAAAGTTGAGACCAAGGTAATTTACTATTCTTATAGCAAGGCCATGTACTATCCATATGGCAATTAATGGAAGACCAAGCAAGGTAAGAAAAGGATCTGCTGCAATAGTTACTTTCAAGGCGGGGGAGTGAGGGAGGGCTTTTTCTCATCAAAGGCATAGGGCCAAACCTGAGATAGTCATTACTTGACAAAAGAATTGGATTGGTCTGGCTTCCCCAAAACAGGCATTATCTACCTTGATTCATAGACTGGAACAAATGAGTAAGCACATTATTCAGGCAGAACCCAGCAGAAAAATGCAAGAGTGAGACTAACAAAAAACTGTTGATTTTTCCCTCTTTGCCTCCCTCTTTGGTAATTATCCTGACTTTTCATAAAAACAATGCTGAGCACCACCCACCTCCTTCTGGCCATCTTAGGGATGCCTGATGTGAGCTCCAGGCTGATTGTCACAAAGGCCTGTTACACATATTCACTCTTCAGATGTCTTGGCAGCTAGGATGCTGGGCTCTGCATTTGCATCTTCTGACAAGAGCTATATCACTACCCAGCATCCTCCTCTACCCCTACCCCCAGTTTAGAGTATCTCATAAAGAAACTTATCTTGAACCAGCTGCTGTCTTCCAAGGGGCAGAAGGCAGGGACACCAACAAATACCAGCAGAGCGGAAATACAATTAGTGAGGATTTTTATTCAAGCCCCCAAGCTTCTCTAGCCTGTTATTCTAACCTTTCAGAAGAGGTTTCCTTACATTTGAGACACAAAGTCACAGTGTCAAGATTTAAGACTAGGCTTCTAGACTAGGTTCAAGACCTGATCCCTTTTTACAACATGAATCCTTGATGGAAAGGGAACTAAATTCAGTCAAACCCATAGCTATCCTACCTCCACACCACCAGACATCTATATAATGGGAAATGAACAGAGAATGATCCAGTTTTTCCTTGTCCAGACCAAATGCTTCACAGAACCCAGAGGCAGCTATAATATCAAATAAAATGCAAAAATAATGGTGTGCAGTGAGTAGAAAAGAGACATTAAATTTGTTCCTTATATCATATATCACAAAATGTTTCCAAGATTTTTCTTTATTTCTCAATTACAGCAGCAGTTTCTTCCTTCCTGATCTTGATCTCTACCTCTACCTTTAAAACATGGCACTCTAAGGGAACAGCTGCAAACTCAAAAGTGTCATTTATGCCATACTATTCATTCATTTTTTCATTCATTCATTGGACAAAAATTTATTAAATGGCTAATGTGGTCAATTCGTTACTTATATTTAAATCCCTAAACCAGAAGGAGATAATCAATTTGAATTTGGAACTGACCCTGGAATGTAGCTGCTCTGATAATTGGAAGTTGAGTGAAGCAACCACACTTTATTTCTTCTTCCTTCTAATTGGCCAAGTCCTAGACTCAGTTCTATGTAGCCTCTGACCCCTAGTTTTGACCATTAAGCTCTCTCAGCCTCCAAACAGCACCAAGTACTGATCAGGTATTCTACTATTGAATGCACATGTGCATACACCCTTCCCCCAATCCATTCATTTCTTGCTCAGGGAACAATAATCAAATCATTAGTACCACTGTTGCTAGGAAAGTCCTGACAACCCATTGTCTCATGGCTACACTCAGAATTCCTGAGATGCAGAGTCATAGGCTACCTAGACAAAAAATTCCCTTCTCCAGCTATGATTTTGTCTTCATACCAATCCCTCCCATTGATGAAATAGTCATAAAGGTGGGAAGTCATTCAAAATAAATTCACAGGCTCAAACCATCTCTTGGTCAAGGGGGCAAAGCTATATTGTAATGCCATAAGGCCTGCAAAGTTCCTAATAAATTCATAATTAATAAGGAAGCAACGTTAAAATAAAATAAAATATTTTAGTTTTTATATAATAAAATAAAATAAAAAGTTGCAGCCAGCCTATTTATACAAGATAACCTTGGGAGCTGACATCTATAGCTTAACCTCCAAATTTTATAAGGTAACTGTGGGCATCAGTACTGGATAGACTTGTCTATATGTGATAATTATTTCAGGACAATATAATTCTACAGAGTTAATTTGCTCTTCACTCAGATATTAGATTGCTCCCAATGATATGATTTTTGCTGAAGTCCATTCACTCCATCACCATCACTATTTTTCCATGTTCCTAACTCACTCTATGCCATTCTTCCTTACATTGTATCTTAAGGAACTCTTATTGTTAAAAATTTTCTATGTATTTTAAATCCTTTCTATCATGTTTATTCCATTTTCTTGAAATCATAAAATCCTGATTCCTTCTAGTAGACTATACAACCTAATATAATGGGCCAGAAGGAGAAGTGTTCATGTGTCGTATTCCTATCACTTGCAGATCCCTCCAGCATTCAGCACCTTCTCTTCTTTTAATTACATTCATATATATCCTCAAAAATTTTAAGGTTATCTTAACCTCTCTTCTTTTATGGTTAACTTCATTCACATAAATCTAAACTCTGGTTCTCTATTCTCTATGATCTCCTAGGTCATTATTTCCACTTTCTCAAAGAAATCAAGTACTTCAAAATCTTTTCACCCTAGTCTCTTAAATTTATATCAATCAAATGGTTAATAATCACTTATTAAGCACGTATTATGTGCCAAGCACAATGCTAATCACTGGAATTATAAAGACAAACATGAAACAGCATTTTCCTTTGAGTAGTTTATATACTGTCTCTTTAAATATTCTCAGTTCATTAGCCTTTTTTAATGATCTGGAGCTTTAGTATGGTCATATAATTGATGCCATTATCATCCACATGTGTTTTCCTTAACAAACCTTAGCTCTGAAATTCTTCTGTCTGACCACAACCTCCTAAGCTTTCATCTCTCTGTTCTTCACCTCTCCTAAATTTGTACTCTGTTCTCAAGGTAACTCCCACTCATTATGCCTCTCCCTACTTTCTCAGGCAATCTCTTTTATTCTTGCCCTATCCTAATTTTCTTCCCTTTAAAATCTTAACTCTGTAGTTAAGGAGTTCAACTTTACCCTATCTTCAAACTGTGCTTGTCTTATCATTGTCCTCTTAATCATTACTCATCCCTTTCTAAAGATCAACTTTAAATTCCTTCCACCATCTGCCCTTTCTACTCCTATACCTATAGAGTGCTGAATGTTGAAGAAATCATATATGGAAGATGGCTCTTGTCTACAAATTCACCACAAATTCATATTAGCTTTATTAGGCTCTCACTGTCATTATCCAATTTTCTTGTTCTTTTCTAACTGATTTTCTATCCCACTCCAAATCTTCTCTTTTCTACCAAAATAATCTATATCACCCCACCATCTTTCAGGAGAGTATCTTGCTATATTCTTTGCTGAACAAATTGAGGTCATCAATAGTGAAGACCCTTTCTCCCAAATTATATCACCAGAATATCATTTCTTCATCTCTGATCTGTTGCTCTAGTTTCTAATAAAGAAATGGCCTTTCTCACTGACACTACAAAGACTTCTAACCCTAAATGTTTCGAGTTCAATCTCTCTTGATTCTTTTGATTGATTGCTCCTCTACTTGTCACCTTCCCACTATATCCACTATATTAAACATCTCTATTAATTAGGTCTATTTTTGCTTTTGTCTGAAATCATGATTTCTACCTTTCTCCCACTCCCCTTTTTTATTTCTACTAAAGCTTAATAAATTATACTCCAACACTTTATTTTAATTCTGTGTGTATTTTTCTGTTTCATGTGTATTTCTTTTAAACAACACACTGATGGATTTTGGTTTCTAAGCCATTCTACTGTATTCTTCCATTTCACAGGTGAGTTCATTCCATTCACCTTCACAATTATGATTGCTAACTATATTTCCCTCTATTTTAT
Organism: Myrmecobius fasciatus; assembly: GCA_023553655.1. Classification (NCBI taxonomy): domain Eukaryota; kingdom Metazoa; phylum Chordata; class Mammalia; order Dasyuromorphia; family Myrmecobiidae; genus Myrmecobius; species Myrmecobius fasciatus. The sequence continues at coordinate 196,453 of JAJPUD010000017.1, read as the reverse complement.
TCTTTTATACTTTTCCTCCTCTTTTTTCTCTTCCCCCTTCTTTAAGATTTTATTTGGCTTCTGATCACTGCCTCTATTAATTTACCTTTCCTCTTTATTATTCATTTATTATAATTTATTAATCTACCAATTCTTTTCACTTTTCACTTAATCCATTTCCTTCCTAGTTTCCTGTTGGCCAAGTATTTCTTTTTTTTATAATTTTTTTTTATTATTTATTAATACTTTTTATTTGCAAAACATATGTATGGGTAATTCCTAAACATTAACCCTTACAAAGCTTTCTGTTACAAATTTTTCCCCCCTACTCCCCACCCCTCCCCTAGATGGCAGGATATCCACTACATGATAATTATGTTAGAATACTTAAGAAATCAAATATATGTATCATTATTGCATCATTTTTTTGCGCAGGAGAATTCGTATCTACAAGAAAGAATAATCCGATAAAGGAAATACAATGCAAGCAAACCTCAATAGAGAACATGAAAATGTTATGTTGTGGTCCACATTTCACATCCCTCTCTCTGGGTGTGTATGGCTCTCTTCACTGAACAATTGGAACTGGTTTGAAGCATTTCATTGTTGAAGAGAGTCATGCCCATTAGAATTGATCCTCATATAGTTTTGTGGTTGCCGTAAATAATGATCTCCTGGTTCTGCTCACTTCACTGAGCATCAGTTCATGCAAGTCCCTCCAGGCCTCTCTGAAATCGTCCTGCTGGTCGTTTCTTACAGAGCAATAATATTCCATAACATTCATATACCATAATTTATTCAGCCACTCTCCAATTGATGGGCATCCATTCAGTTTCCAGTTTCTAGCCACTACAAAAAGAGCTGCCACAAACATTCTTGCACATGTGGTGGCCAAGTATTTCTGTGAGCATATGCATTCTTTCCTTCTTCAACCACTTCAGATGAGAGAGAAGTTCAAGTGACATTTGCTTTTTTACATAAATTCTTCCTCTATTACATAAACTCTTCCATGCCTACCTCATTTTGTGAGATAATTTTCCTCATTTTGTCCTCTTCTTCCCCTCCTCAGTTTCATTCCTCCATGTCTATTTTTCCATTTGTTTTTTAATATCATTCAAACATAATAGAAGGTGCTCAATGTCAAATTATATATTTTCATTTTCATTTCATTTTGAGGGATTATAGGTATATTCTCTCCATATAAGAATGTAAAGAATCTGATCTTGTTTAGCTCCTTTTGATTTCTCACTCATATTTAACTTTTTATGCTTCTCCTGAGTCACATTTGAATGTCAACTTTTCTATTAACTGTGTTCTTTTCTTTAGGAAACCTTGAAAGTCCTTTATTTCATTAAAGACCCATTTTGTTTCCCATTTGAGATTATACTCAGTTTTTCTAACTCTAGTTAATCTGAGTATACTCAGATTATACTCAATATTTTTGGTTGTAATTCTAGGCAAAGACCTTCTGGACTATTCTATCTTAAACTCTTTATAGTGGATACTGCTAATTTCTGTGTAATCCTGACTGTGATTCTGCAGTATTTGTGGCTATTTGAAATATTTTCCCTTCAATTGGAAAACTCTGGGTTTTTTTTGACTATAATATTCCTAAGAATTTTCATTGTGGGGTTTCTTTCAAAAAGTGACTAGTAGGTTTTTTTTTTTTTTCAGTCATATTTTACCTTAGGGATTTAAGGTATCTGGATATTTTTTCTTTATGATTTCTTGAAATACAGTGTCTAGACTTTTTGTTTGTTCATAGATTTCATGTAATCCATTGATTTTTAATTTCTCTCTCCTTTATCTGTTTTCTAGGTCAGTTTTTTTTCCTATGAGATATTTCACATTTTCTTCTATTTTTTCAATCTTGTGACTATTTTATTATTTCTTGATATCTCACAAAGTCATTATAAGATTCCACTTGGACAATTATAATCTTCTAGGGATTATTTTCTTTAGTAATATTTTATACTTCCATCAAGCTGATTATTCTCTTTTCATATTTTTATTCCATTATTTTTCATTTCTTTTCCCATTTTACCCTAATTAATTTTTTTAATTTGACATTCTGATTATTTAATTTAATTTAATTAATTTAAATCCTTTTAAAAATCACTTTAGTTCTTCTAAGAATTCTTATTTGACTTGTGTCCAACCTTCATTTTTCCTTTGAGGCTTTGCTGTAGATTTTTTTTTTTTTGAGTTATTCTCTTTTTCTTCCCCTATGCCCTGGATCTATGATCTGGAACTAGGTTATAGATTACAGATCTACTAGATGATACTTACTTATACCAAGTGGTAGTTCAGGGATGCTCTGGGATCTATTTCTGCCTCAATACTTCTTTTCCTGGTGTTCTTTCTCAGGCCCCTTTCTTTCTCTGGTTTCAGGAATATTCCATTCCATAGTCACCAATGTATATTTCTAAACACATCCCAGGCCCAGTGTCCAAAGACCTCTCTGTCTATTAGCCTAAGATGTTCTGGATTTTTTTTAATGACTTACTTTGACTTTGTTGTTGACTTTGCTGATAAGAATTTGATTTGATATATTTTCTAGGTCGGTGTGGAGGAGGTGTGCTGTTTGAGTTAAGTAAAAATACTTTTCTCACTTGACTCCAAACTTCTTTCCCTTATGTCTACATCTCCTTATTCAATAGCTCTTTTACTACTCCTTGTCTTAAAAAAAAAAAACAAAAAAACAAAAAAACAACTCTTCACTTAATATTAGATACCTCTCAAGCTGGTGATTAGTCAGTATTGATAGTTTTCTATATGTGAAGATAAAGATCTAAAAATAAAAGGAAAGAAAAAAACACAGTCCACTTCATGGGCTCATATTTTAATGGAAAGATGTGAAAATAATGGTAACATACATGAAACAGTGTAGATAGCAGGTAAGCTCATTGGAAAAGCATTAGAAATTGGGAGGGACAAGTAAAAGTCTATTGCAGAAGATGGAATTTAAGCTGAGTCTCTAAGGAAACCAGGAAGATTAGGAGTTGGACATGAAAATGGAAATTATTTTGTATATGGGGGACAGCCAGTACAAATGCATAAAGTGGGGAAATGGAGTGCCATTTATAAGCAACAAAAAGTAGACTGATGTTAATAATAATATTGAATAAATATCTGAATAAAATGTCAGAAGACTGGAAAGGAAGAAAAGGCCAAGGCTGAGAAGGGTTCTAGCCACTAAACAGAAGATTTTATATTTAATTTTGTATATAATTGGGAGCAACTGCAGTTTAATGAGTTGGGGGTGAGATATTTCTTACTGGTTTGACAGCCAAACTCCTCGAAAATGCTTTGTATATCTTAGTTGGATATCTTGCTTCACTTTTCAGTTAATGAGGATCTGACTTCTGACCTCATCACTAAACTGGAGCTATTCTTTCCAAAAATACTAATGTCCTCTAACTTTCCAGATTGGATGTTTTATTTTGTTTCTTCCAGTTTTCTTGCCCTCTTCGAAACATGTGAGATTGTTAACCAATCCTTTCTCCTAGATACTCTTCCCTCTTAGATATTCATGCTAAATCTCTCTCTTTTTCTACCTATCCACCTATTCTTCTTTTGCTGAATTATGCCTTGTTGATATGGCTTTGTATCCACCAGACTTCTGTCTTAGTCACTCATTGCTTCTTTTTATATTCTGTTGATGATTTCATTAGTTCCTGTCACTGTCATCTTAATGCAGATAACTCTCAGACTTATTTATACAGCCTCTTCTGAAGTCCAATGCTGTATCCCCAACTAATTGGGGATTTTGAATTGGATGTCCCATAGGTACCTCAAACTCAATATGTCATGAAAAATATTTTGTTATAATTTATTAATATTCTTTGAAGCTAAATTTATAGGATGAGAAAATTGTCTAACCTAACAGCTTACTGTAGAGGTCAGACTGACCTCAGAGATGCTCCAGAGAAGCCAGAAGGATTTAAGCAATACTTAGATAACACCCAGTACATATTTTGGTTCTGTTCAGATCTTGTTTGGGGTCCACCCACATTTTGTGAGGTTCTACCAAAAACTTGTGTTTTGGGTTCCTCAGATTAGATTATGTTATCTGTTGATGTAAATCTCAAACAGGCCTTCTCTTTAGAATACCTACATGAGAGCAATCAGTCTTTATACCCTTGTCTGAACTCTACATAATATAACTTCACAAAAATTTGGGAGGAGAGCCACACCTGTTCTTTTCTCTGCCAAATGATCAAATAAATTTCTTTCTAAAACTTAACAAAATTCATGCTTATTTTTCCCTAACCTTTTCATTTCTCTTAAGGATACTTCTCTCCTTCCAGTAATGCAGATTCATAGTCTCACTCCTCCTATCCATCAATTTCCAAGTTTATTCTACTTCTAAAAATTGTTTCAAGACCATCTCCTTCTCTTCCCTCCCATCTCCATCTCCCTATTTCTAGCTCTCATCTCCTCTCATTTAGATTACTATAGTAACCTCCTAATAGATCTTCATACAATATCTAACCTTCTTCAATCCACCCTCCACGGAAATTAAATGGAGACAGAAAGGAGTTTACTTTTTTCTCAGCAGTCCATGGAACTTATACAAAAATTGACCATGTGTTAGGACACAAAAACCTCAAAATCAAATGCAGGAAGGCAGAAATAATAAATGCATTTTTTTCAGATCATGACAGAATAAAAATCACATGCAATATAAGGCCAGGAGAAAATAGACCAAAAAGCAATTGGAAACTAAATAATTTTATCCTAAAGAATGAATGGGTGAAACAGTAAATTACAGACACAATTACTAATTTCATTCAAGAGAATGACAATAATGAGACAACATACCAAAATTTGTGGGATACAGCCAAAGCGGTAATAAGGGGAAATTTTATATCTCTAGATGCTTATTTGCATAAAATAGAAAAAGAGAAAATCAATGAATTGGGCTTGCAACTAAAAAAGCTAGAGAAAGAACAATTAAAAACCCCCAATCAAATACCAAACTTGAAATCCTAAAAATAAGAGAGATTAGTAAAATTGAAAGTAAAAAAACTGTTGAATTAATAAATAAAACTAAAAGTTGGTTTTATGAAAAAACCAACAAAATAGATAAACCTCTAGTTAACTTAATTAGAAAAAGGAAAGAGGAAAATCAAATTGTTAGTCTCAAAAATGAAAAGGGAGAACTTTCCACCAATGAAGAGGAAATTAGAGCAATAATCAGGAGTTACTTTGCCCAACTGTATGCCAATAAATTTGATAACCTAAGTGAAATGGAGGAATATCTACAAAAATATAGATTGCCCAGATTAACAGAAGAGGAAATAAATTACTTAAATAGTCCAATTTCAGAAAAAGAAATAGAACAAGTCATTAATCAACTCCCTAAGAAAAAATCCCCAGGACCAGATGGATTTACATGTGAATTCTACCAAACATTTAAAAAAACAATTAACTCCAATATTATATAAACTATTCGAAAAAATAGGGAATGAAGGACTCCTACCAAACTCTTTTTATGCTACAGACATGGTACTGATACCTAAACCAGGTAAAACAAAAACAGAGAAAGAAAATTATAGACCAATCTCCTTAATGAATATTGATGCAAAAATCTTAAATAAAATATTAGCAAAGAGATTACAGAAAATCATTCCTAGAATAATACACCATGACCAAGTAGGATTTATACCAGGAATGCAGGGATGGTTCAATATTAGGAAAACTATTAACATAATTGACTATATTAATAACCAAACTAACAAAAACCATATGATAATCTCAATAGATGCAGAAAAAGCATTTGATAAAATCCAACATCCATTCCTATTAAAAACATTAGAGAGTATAGGAATTAATGGACTTTTCCTTAAAATAGTTGCTAGCATCTATTTAAAACCATCAGCTAGCATCATATGTAATGGTGATAAACTGGAACCATTCCCAATAAGATCAGGGGTGAAACAAGGTTGCCCACTATCACCATTACTGTTCAATATTGTATTAGAAATGCTAGCCTTGGCAATAAGACAAGAAAAAGAGATTAAAGGAATTAGAGTAGGTCATGAGGAAACCAAATTATCACTCTTTGCAGATGATATGATGGTCTACTTAGAGAACCCTAGAGAATCAACTAAAAAACTATTAGAATTAATCCACAACTTTAGGAAAGTTGCAGGATACAAAATAAATCCACATAAATCATCAGCATTTTTATACATCACCAACAAAATGCAACAGCAAGAGATACAAAGAGAAATTCCATTCAAAATAACTATCGATAGTATAAAATATTTGGGAATATATCTGCCAAGGGAAAGTCAGGATCTATATGAGCAAAACTACAAAACACTCTCCACACAAATAAAGTCAGATCTAAACAATTGGAAAAA
>JAJPUD010000017.1:150854-185103 GCA_023553655.1 Myrmecobius fasciatus | reverse complement strand
AAAAAAAAAATCCACCCTCCACACAGGTGCCAGCTATATATTTCAAAAGCACAGTTATAATCAAGTCACTTTCTTACTGAAGAAACTTCAAGAACTCCATCTTCATTCTAGGATAAGATGCAAATTTCTCTAGTTGTGATTCAAATTACTTAGCAATATGGCGCTAGTCTCCTTCTCCAGGCTTACTGCATTTTCTTCTCCTTCATGAAATCTGCTTTCTGGCAAAATTAGCCTCTTTGCTATTTCCAATATACAACATTTCATTTCTTGCCTCTAACTCTGTCCAAGCTAAACTCCTTTACTTCAATTGTCATATTCTACTTCAGGCCTTTCCTCAATTTCAAGTTCCTAGTGTCCTCCTCCAGATATTATATTTACTTTGCATAAATTCTCTTTTTTCCCCATAGGTGTTATTGTCCTCAATAGAACATAATCCCCTCAGAGACAGTAAATGGTTCTCTTAGGATTTTGCCTCAAGATCTTGAACTATTCTTAGTGTCTGGTCCTTTTTATCCTAGAAGATCCTTCTGTCATTCCAGCCCCCTTCTCCCATTTGTGAATTCCTTCAGGATCTCCATTTTTGGAACAGGCCCAGACTGGTAACATTTCATTCCTTTCCTAGCTGAAATTCTGACTTTAAGGATATTGCTTCTCTATGCTCTTCAAACTGGTACCTAAATTCTCCCTATTCATTTCCCCTTCTTATGGTCAGGGACTCTTTTTGCTTATGAATATATCCCCAAGTGTTTAGCACAGTGAATGGTCCATAATAAATACCTGTTTGCTTTATTTTATCTTTTAATCTCTAGAGCCCACTACAATGCTGTGCATGTAATTGGCAGTTAATAAATATTTGTTGAATGAAAAAATAGAAAGGATATAAAGATTTGGTCCCTGCCTTTGAAAAGTTTGCAACCTAGTGGAAACATCAGTGAAGTCTCAGTATTGAGCCTTTGGTATTGAGACTGGGCTGACAACTTGATCTGCCATCTGAGTTGAGTCATTTTTAAGGTGCCCCACTGGCAAATTTGTTAACTCTATTAAAAGCAAACGTCCTAAGGCAGACTTTTTGCCAGCCCACTCTATTTCTATCACTATGTTTTAGGATGGCACCTGATTTGAATTGGAGGGCAATTTTGTCTTTTTGTGCCTTTCTTGGAGACCTTCAGTTACATTTCTAGGCCAGCTTTGCTAATCTGGGGTCAACTCAGCTGCCTCTAATTATTTCACTGTCATTATTTTCTTTAACAAAAGAGATAAAACCAATCATAACATCTTATTGTAAGCTTCCAAGAGTCATGTTTAAATTACTGCACTGATTTGAAAATCCCAGCAAGTAAATAGGAAATAATTATATTTTATCTTGGTAGATTCTGGTGTTTTGCCAGATACCTATTAAGTTTCACAACACTTTGTATAAAAACAAGAAATTCAGAGGGGGAAAAGATTTTGTTATGAAAATTCTCCAATTTGTTATTATTCTTTTCTCTTTTTACACAATTGTCACATATGAGGAGACCTTACTGACTGAGGAGTGCTGAAGCTGCCAAATTTCCCCATTCTGCCTCTATCCCAATTTTTGTTATGAAATGGGATAGTATAGGTGAAGTTCATTATAAACATTAAAATTATATATGGTTTGCTATTGTTATCTTCATTGTTATTATTGTTATGTAATGTTGATGGATATGAAATCTTTGATGTCAAGTAAGAACCTAAGTAGAACAAGATTTGTGAGGATTTCAAATGAGGTCCTGTGGGCAGAGTAGGTGATCACTTTTGTGATGTATTATATGTGATTAACATGGTCCTTGGCATGGAATAGGTGCTTCATAAATATTGATTGACTGACTAATAGACCAGACATGGTAGGCAAAACAATGTAAGTTCCTTGAGAGCAGGTTTTTGTTGGTTAGTCAGTTTTTTAATACCCATTTCCAATATGGTGCCTTAAGCATAATTGACACATGAATCTGAGAGGAAATATAAATATCACCCCATCCAAGTATCCCAATGTCTTCAGTTCCACTATTTGTAACTGTATTAAATAATTTCTGAGCTTTATAGTTTTATGGATGTTAGTATTAAGGCTCCTATTCTAATTATCATCTGGCTAGATTCATTGCTTTACTCCTGAGATCCTTTTAAAACAAATTGCTGGAGGCCTAGGGTAGTCACTAAAGTCCTGTCACCCTGGTATAGATAGGTTTATAAGAAGCTTTCTGTATGAGGGAGGAAGGGAAACTACTGCAAGAGAAGAGGGAAGAAAAAAAAGGGGGGGGGGAAAGAATGAAGAAAGGGGAGTTTGCCTAGGGCTAGCCCTGATTATAGACCCATGTAAATTAAATCCAAGCAGGAAACAGAGATGTTAACAAAGCAAGTAATTAAGTGGAACAGGTGTTCTCAATAAACTTGGTTGTCTAAACAATCTCCCAGTTAAAGAAAAGCCTTGGCCCTTGGAAAGATTCTTGGCAAGGGAGCTAGTATCTTTGGAAGCTCTATTTCCCATTACTAAGATCATTCAAAATTCAAAGGAGAGCCTGTTATAGTTGGGCAGTCATGAGGTGGAATTTCAGGGGAGTTCGGTCTTAGCCAAGGGCCCTTGACCTATAAGGCTTTTAGAACCTGAAGGCAGACAAAACGAGGCAAAATTAGAAAGTTGGTGAAGTTTATTTTTCAATTCTCTGTCTACTAATCCTTTCTGTACCTTTTTCTAATCTGGAGGTGACCCTAACCATAGAGGTGCTGGAGCCAGCTCAACTTGCTTTTGGAGAGAACAATTGTTACATTTTCAGGGTGAGTACACCTTGAAAATTGGCAAGCACCACACATCCAAGGCTTGATTTATTGTTTTTTTTTGATTGTCTATACTTAATGTGATGGGAAAATATTAATAATGCAGATTAAGTTTAAAAATGTGTTGTGCATTTTCAGAGAGACAGTTATTAAATATTTACTAGCATAGCCTTTAACCCTCTTTCAAACAATCTCAGTAATCAATTCTCTCTCTCTCTCTCTCTCCTCTCTCTCTCTCTCTCTCTCTCTCTCTCTCTCTCTCTCTCTCTCTCCCCTTCCCTCCTATAACTCTCTTTAAAAAACTATAGCTCTTCTGAAAGGATCAGGTAAACTCATTTACACAGAGATATTAATGACTAAAAGGCTTAATTTCTATCCTTTCACGAGGAATATGTGACTTTAAAGAGGAAATAAGACTTAAATTTAAGAAATTAATTTCTTATTATATAATTCTGAGTGTCATTGGAGCAATAGTTAGTAATGAATCAAAGATAGGTTGCAAATTTAGGTGACCATGAATATGATGGTTCCCCAGCAGTATTTGGAAAGTTAGGAAGAGGAGAGAGCTAAAGGGGGAAAGATAAGTAATTCATCTTTTAGATGTGTTGAGTTGAAAATGTCTATAGAATATTTAGTTCAAGATGCCCAATAGATAAGTAGAGATTGAAATTAGAAGTTATTAGAGAGATTAGGGCTGGACAAGTAGATCTACTAATCATCAGTTTAGAGATGATAATTAAATCCAAAAGAATGAAATCAGCAAGAGAAAGACCATATAGGTTAGGAGAAAAGAGGACCCAGAGCAGATCCCTGAGGGACATGAACAGTTAGATCTAGCAAAGGAAAATGAGAGGGTAAATTAGTTAGACAAGAAGAAAAAAGGAGAGAGTAGTATCATAGAAACCTAGATAGAATAGAGTTTAAAAAAGAGAAGGCCAATAGGGAGGTCAAAGGGGATGAGGACAGAGAAGGGGATGAAGTAGATTTATACAAACTAATGAAGAGAGAAATAAGGAAGCAAGAAAATGTTGTATATAGTATTAGCAATATTTTGGGTTTTTTTTTAGCAACATGGTTTTAAGAATGACTTTGACTAAGTCTTTTTGACTATTATAAATAAATTAACTACAAAGAACATATGAAGGAAGATACTACCATCTGAGAACTGATAAATTGAAGTGTGTATAGAATGATTTTTACATACCCACATCCACATCTGTATGTGTGCATAGTTATTTAATAACTCTATTATATATTTAAAAAGAATAGCAAGATGTACATAATAGATCTTCCCCTTTCCCCATTTTACAATGTTATATAAATTCCTTCAGTTCAGAATAAAATAAATAATTAAAAAAAAGATTTGGTGATCAAGAGATCATTGTTAATGTTGGAAAAAGCAGTTTCATGTGTATTACCAGATTGGAAACCAGACCTAAGAGGGATGAAAAGGATGAAAGGAAAGATAGTATAGGCACAAGTTATAGATGACCTATTTAAGAGGTTTAGCTACAAAAGAAAGGAGAGAGATGGAATGGTCTTTAATGGAGACAGTAAGATTAAGCAAGGGTTTTTTGTTGGTTTTCTTTTGTTTTGAGGATGAGGAAAACATGAATATGTTTGTGAGCAACTGGAAAATACTCAGTAGTTAGGACAAGATTAACACTTAGTAAGAATGTGGGGATAATAGGAGAGGCAATATGTTAGAATAGCTGGAATTATATCACTGGTGCATATAGAGGATTTAGCTTTGGAAAGAAGAGCCATTATTCAAGTGAAATGAGAAAAGGAGGAAATAGTTGCAGAAGGCATCTGAGCAGCAGAAGAGGAGGAAACTCAGTGAATGAGCTTTTGGTGGGATTTTTGTTGCTATTGTTGTTGTTTTTAATGAAACATGAGGCAAGGTTCCCAACCTTAAGGGGATAAGGGTTAGACATGGGAATTTTAAGGATGGATGAAAATGTTTTGTGGTGAATGAGATAGCGAATCAATTAGGGAAGTATAAGAAGATAATCCAGCTACAGTGAGGACAACCTTGAGATTATATAACACAAATTTGTAGTGGATCCACTCAGCTTGATTTCATGATTTTCTCTAGTTTTTTCAGCTGCACATGAGTGGGAGAGAAGGCAGAGAAAGATGGTATTAATACAAAGCTAAGGCTTTCCATCAATAAGATAAGGGGATGAGAAACTGTACAGAAAAAGACAATACATAGCTGAACTGGAGAAGGTAGACATGTAGTCTAACTCTAATTTTATAGATGAGGAAATGGAAGCCTAGAAAAGTTAAGAAATTGTACCAGATCATGTAGATTATAAGCAACAAACCTAGAATTTGAACTCGGACCTTTTTGCTCTAAATCCAACACTTTTCCCACTGCCCCATACTGATTCTCATAAGTAAAGGAAAACACTAACTGATTAACAAAAATGATTACTTCAAAAGGCAATTAATATTGATGCCTTGGTCCCAAAGGAAGGTGGAGACTGCCCAAGTACCAAAATGAAGTGAAGTATCTGGGAAGTTAAGCATAGCAGTAATTGGTATTAAATGAAGGGAGGTGTTTTTTTTGTTTTTTTTTTTTTTAATGAAATCTTAATCTGGAAAAGTGAAGGATCCTGGGAGCCTAAGCATGGTGTAATTAACTGAGCCTTGGTGTTAGAATGAGGAAATTCTGAGTTGACTTCTGACTCAAAAAAAAAACCAATTACTAGACCTTAGTAGATCTGAGCAAGTCACAACCTATGTAAGCCTGAGTTTCCTCATCTTTTTAAAATGAGGGCCTCTAAGTGATGAGGTGGAGGTAGCAATTCTAGTTTGAAACAAACATGTGACAAATTCACAATGACCATTCTCTTTGGAAAAGGTAGATTTATTCAGGAGAAGAGGTTGAAGACAAAATGAAGGGATACAATAGACACCAGAAATGGGGACTATGAAATAGAGCTGGGAGAGCAATAGTTTTGACTAACTAGAATTAGCTATAGTAAGGACAAAGGTGCTGTTAGAGGGAAGGCACTATGAAGGAGAGAGAGTACATCTTAGTGGGCTTAGTCCTGAAAAGGACTGAGCAAAGATCTTCATCACAAACAAACCTTATTATAGGGGAAATACGGCCTTGGGGGTTTACCAGAGTAAAGCTATGAACGCAAGAGCCAGATGGAATGCATCTAGCAGACCAGGTCCTAGACCTATCTAAAGATATAATAATATCTTCAAGGTTGTTTAAAGATGCACAGAGACTGGGACTGGAAAATGAAAACTTTCATTCTCATAATCATTCTACACAAACAGGATGATCTGGACATTTGTTATAACGATCGTGGCTATTTGGGTTTCTTCCTGACAGGAGAAAAGAGAAAATCACATTGTAAGCACCCCTTTAGGTCTTAAACTAAGATCCTATTATCGCTACAAAGAGAGTTTCTGGGGCCTTCATGCAGTAGACAACTGATAGGTGATTTCAAGTGTACAGGAGGACCTGGCTGCCCCAAAGTCAGGCAGTCTGTCTGTCTTTCTGTGTCTCTTTTTCTCTCTCTCTTTTCCTGCTTACTGATGCTTGAAACTCTCAAGTAAGAGCTTCTTTCCCTCATCTTAAGGCTTTGATCCCTGTTTAAATGCGGATGCTTTTGGGAGAGAGAACAGTTCAAGCTGCTACCAGAGGTTATGCTTTAGCATGAATGAGTTTCAGATCCTTTCCTGAGAGGTTTTCGATGGGGAGGGGCAGGATGAAAATACCACTGTGGGGGGCCAAGGGCACAGAACTGGGATGGAGGAATTCCAGGAGCTAGCATTCATGTCAAGGAATTACTATGTGCCCCTGCTGAGGAAAAAAAAAAACAAGCAAACAAATCAATAAACATGCAAATAAGAGGAGGGAAGGTGAGTACTTTCACCTGGCTTCCCTGGACATGTTTTTACCAAAAAGTAGGCAGGATAAGAAGTCAAGGATAGGCTGTGATCTGCATCCATGGAGAGAATGCCCTGGTAAATGAAATTACAGATCTGTGATGAAGTATAGCAAGGTCTAAGTGAAAGATGCCATTAGGGGTATCTTTAGATTGGCTTAGAGACCTGGCCTCTGGTGCCACCCAAAGAGCCCCCAGATTCTAAGGGCAGAAAAGCAGTATTCAATTCTTTAGCCTCTTAGCTGAAGGGAACGATTGTCTTTTCAAAAGAGAGGGTCTGGACCTGTGGCCAGCACTCTGGGGGCCTGGAGAGCAGCTAAGGAGAGCCATCCTGGACGCAGCCTTAGGGAAGCTCTGTTTATCAAAATCTGCTAAAGGTCTTTGAAGATATTACTGCAGCACAAGATAAGGGGAAAGGGATCTCTAGTGTGCTTCAGATCTTCATCAAGTATCTGGTGAAATTCCCTTGAAGAGATAAGCCCAGGGTTGGAACAGAAAGGAAGAAAGGGGTGCTGGGGAGAAAACAGGCTGCAGAGTGTGTGACAACAGTAACAGTCTTTAGGCTCTGGGGTCTGAAAGGACTCCTGAGTGCTTTTCAGTGATTAGCAATGAAAGACAAAATGGAAGGGGCTGGAGAGGAAGGGATGGGGAGGAGACCGGGAAGAGGTGAAGGACTGCTTTGCTCACTTGCAGAAACACATATTAATTTTTGCAATGTAACTACAAAATTAACAAGCCAGGATGGAGGCAATGCTGGAGATTGACTACAGGGGAGATATTAGAAAAGGAGTCACATAGGCACATATCACTAGACCAATTCTTCCTTGAGGCTGCCTCCTCCAGGAAGTACAGATCAGCACCCCAATCTGCTTACTTAATCCCAGCTCAAATCTTCCCCTTTTCAGTCATTCCTTTGTAATGACTATACAAATAGCTAGCACTCATATAGTACTTTCATGTTTGCAAAGTGCTTTACATATATCTTCTCTTTTCATCCTCACAACAACCTCTAAGAGGTAGGCTCTATTATTATCCTCATTTTTTCCCCCAGAATGAGTTTATTCTTTTGAGTATAAATTCCTTAAAGAAAGAGTCTATAACATTAGATGGTTGTGAATCAAAAGGGACCTTTGGAGATCATCTAGCCCAGGGGTTCTTTGAAATGTGTGTGTGTGTGTGTGTGTGTGTGTGTGTGTGTGTGAGTGAGAGAGAGAGAGAGAGAGAGAGAGAGAGAGAGAGAGAGAGAGAGAGAGAGATCTATATATCTTTGGCAATGTTGAGTGATTCTGCCAAAAGTATAGACACTTTCTCAGAATGACATTTTTAAATGCATAAAATAAAGTGCATATGATTACAAAGTAAACTGATTACATTAAAATAAAGTGTAGTTCTCTCCCCTCCACCAATTCACAGACTTCCAGAAATCAATCCACCAACCCTTTGGGGGTCCATGTACCTGCGGCTAAAAATCTTTGATCAAGCCCAAAGCCCTTATTTTCTGAAGCAGGAAACTAAGGCTCCAAGGACAGGTGTCAATTGCTCAAGGTCTACTAGTTTGTGAGGGACTGAGGCAGCTTCATCTTATCACAACTATTATTTAGCATGGACTCCAAATACTTAGCAGGAAGAGATGAAGAGATGCACCTTTTTGGTACTAATTAAAAATACCAAATTAACTACTGACATCAAAGCCCTGATTCTAGAGGTGGAAAATCTCCTTCCCTGGCAATCTTTCCACCTGTCTAAACTCAAGAGGATATACACATTGACCTTCACTGAGTGGGCCCTTGAGGCTGAGGATTTGGAGACAATAAGAAAATATCATGAGGTTCCAAGTTTTAAGCTCATTATCCTCCCCATAACTGCTCTTCCGTGGATGGGGAGAAGGGGCTGGGGTATATAGGCTGTGATGTGTGCCAGTGAGCTGGCAGAGATATTCCTAACACCTGCCAGGTGCTAATTTAGGATTCTGTGTGGACAGCTCATGGAGACCGGCTGCAGGCATGGGGAGATCCAGGCTGAACAGTGGCTCTGCTGACCCTGGTTCACATTCACATTTTGAACCAAGGTGCTCATTAGCCACAGTTCGATTTGCATTCATCATCTCAGCAGAGAAGTCAGCAAAGAAAACAGCCACGCTCTTCTGTGGTCTGGCCGAACCCCAGAAGGACAGGAAGAGGGACAGAAGTGTGTGTGTGTGTGTGTGGGGGGGGGGTTAGCACAAGATGTTTGCTAGTTTTCCCAACTCTCGAGGCTCTCCTTGCTTGGGATCATCTGTGTTCCAACACAAAGCAGTAGTATCCCTAAGGGTCTAATGGCTTTAGAATTTGGTGAGTTCTATTCATTTACAGAGCATTAATCAGAAAGTAGGTATCTAGGGGATGGAATGGGCGAGATGGGGAAAGTTAGAAACTTTTTCGATCCCCCTTTTCCAGAAGCTAAAGACTGGCCCAATATGTCCCATCTACCTTTTCCCTTGCCTTGACACAGTTGGTACCAAGAGTGGAATTTAAACTCCAAGGTCCCTTCAGAAACCTTTTCATTCCTAAAGTGTCCGATGATTGCACCGCCAGTGACAATTTGATTTGGGGGTGGGGAGAAGAGAAAAAGAGAGGGGGGAAAAATAACAAAACTCCAGCCACTCCTCCTGTGCCCCTCCCCCCAGTAAAATAAAAGCCTCACCAAGTGCATACATCAAAGTCGAGGGGAATCTTTGTATTCTGCTAGCTATGCTTACAAGGTAAAGTGGCATGCAGATTTCTTATTTAATAAATTCCCACAGAAAATTAGTTTTTCACAGTGGGAAGAATTTCAAGGCTTGCTGAGATGAACGGGCAGGATCTAATCACTGTTCAGGCTTTGTACATACACCAGGGCTTGGAGATATTTGAATGATCCAATTACTCTGTTGAGGCACAATCGCCTTACCTGCATACTAATCAAGCGATAGGGGAACATTGAAACAAGCTGGGCTTTTCGGGAAGCCCTAGACACACATGGCTCCCTGGCTGACCTTCTGCCAATTACATTAATTTCAATTCTATTAGCTCATCTTTTGCCCGAAGGTGACATATGCCCAGATCTATAGGGAAAATACGCCTCTGTCAACTTCCCACTACAAGAAATGCAGGACATCTGCTCGGTGACTTGAATGTGAGGCTGACAGGGGAAAGGTTTTACTTCTAAGAGCCCAGACAACAAGCCTCCAGGATTTATGTGCTAAAGGTGATGAATTGTTCCCGGATTCCAGGCTGACTTCGGAGCTCAGATTGGAGCCAGCAGGTTATGCCGAAGGGGCGAGCTGCCGGGACACTGTCCTTCAACCTGACAGCTCTGCAAACTTCCTTCTCTTTGCATTTGCTGACTGATGGTTCCCCTTCTTTCTAGGAGTGGGGAGAGGAGGACCTGGTACTGATTGGAAAAGGGGCCGGGCCACCATTTACTGCTTACTGCCTTCATAACTTTGGGCAAGTCATTTAACGATTATAGGTTTTAATTTTCCCATTAGTAAAATGGGAGCAATAGACTTGGTTTCCTTTAAGATACCTTCCAGATTGAAAACTAGCATCCATTTCAGCTCCCCCCCCCCAAGGCAATTGGGGTTAAGTGACTTGCCCAGGATCACACAGCTGATAAGTGTTAAGTGTCTGAGGCTGGATTTGAACTCAGATCCTCCTGACTTCAGGGCTGGTGCTTTATCCACTGCGCCACCTACCTGCCCCCCCCCCCCCATTTCAGTTTTTAACTAATTGAGCAAAATGACAGAAACTGGGATAGATGGTCAATAAACATTTATAAAGTGCTTGTTTTATGCTGGGCAGTATGCTATGATGATGGGGCAAAGTGGAAAGAGAGACAAAAACAACCCTTTCAAAAAGATCACAGTCTAGTAGTATGTACATGACTGGGCAACACAAGATATATCACAGAGGAGATAGAAAGTAATCTCATGATTCAGGCCTGTTCAATGATCTTGTGATGATAAGAGCCATCTACATCCAGAGAGAGGACTTTGGGAAGTGAGGGTGGATCACAACATAGCATTTTCACTCTTTTTGTTGTGGTTTGCTTGAATTTTATTTTCTTTTTCATTTTTTAAACTTTTTGATCTGATTTTTCTTGTGCAGAAAGATAATTGTATAAATATGTACACTTAGATTTAATATTTTTTTACTATGTTTAACATATATTGGATTATATGCAATCTAGGGGAGGAGGTAGAGAGGAGGGGGGGAAATAGGAACACAAGGTTTTGCAGGGGTCAGTGTTGAAAAAATCATCCTTACATATGTTTCAAAAATAAAAAACTTCAAGCTTCCTCTGGAAAAGGAGGAAGTTGAGGTGAGTTTTGAAGAAATCTGGGGAAAACAAGAGGCAGAGGAAAGGGAAATAGAATGCCAGATCTATCTGAAGATACAGAGTAGGTTGCTGTAGTGTTGTATGTGAGGAACAATTACAAGTTGGATAGTGTAGGTGGATCACAGAGTATGTGGGGGGAAGCAAAGTATAAGACAAGAAAAGAAGCAGGTTTTGCAGAGCTATAAATTCAGAATTTATATTTGTTCCTGGAGATAATAGGGAGGCAACCAGAGCTCATCCCACTGCTAAAACTATGAATCTTTGATATATGGAATACCTTCTATGCTTTAAGCATCATGCTAGGAACTATAGAAGAAAGAGAAATTTAAAACTTGGTCCTTACCCTCAAAAACTTCAACCCTCTCAGGTTCTACTACTAGAGACTTTAGCTTATTTTGCCAGGAATCTCTACACCACTTCCTAGAGAGCTCCACACCATGCCCTTCAATCTCTTTATGTATTGTCTTTTTTTTTTTTTTTTTTTTTTGCTTTTTGCTGAGGCAATTGAGGTTAAGTGACTTGCCCAGGGTCACACAGCTAAGTAATCTTAAGTGTCTGAGACCACATTTGAACTCAGGTCCTCCTGACTTCAGGGCTGGTGCTCTATCCACTGCACCACCTAGCTGCCCCTGTATTATCTTCTCTTACTAGAATGTAAGCATCTTGAGGACAGAGAGTGTCCCTGTGTAACTCCAGTGGTGAGTTGAGTAACAAACACAATATGTACTTTGTGAATTCCTGGTTTAACAAGTTCTGTAAAAAAGCAATGTGTTCTAGGCAAAATAAAATTACATTTATATAACATTTAATATTGGTGAAGTTCTTTCACATATATTATGCCATTTAAGTCTCAACAACCCTGTGAGTTACTGTTTATACAGGAGATATTTTCTGCTTTTTCAGGTGAGAAAACTGGGACTCAGGGTAGTTAAGTAACTTTCCTGTGGTCTCACAGCTGGGAAGTGTCATGGTTGATAGATAAACTCAAGTCTTCTTAACTTTCATGTTCAATGTGCCATACTTTATGAAACACTGACTGCTACTCAATACTCTAAGAAGAATTTCTTAACCTTTCTGAGCCTAGTATCCTCATCTGTAAAACAGTATATGATAATAAGCCCTAGCTCACGTATTTCATAGGTTTGTTACAAGAATAAAATACCACAATTGTATGTGTATGTGTGTGTGTGTGAAGTACTTTTAAGCTAGATCATTTTTTTTGCTCCAATTGCAGAGTGAAAGTGCTTTTTAAGTTATAAAATGATATGCAAGCATAAGGAATTGTTATTATTAGAAGACTGAACAAATCCCTCTGATGCCAGCTCCAGGTAAGCTTCTGAGGATTTGGGAGGAATATCTTAAGATATGATTTCCACTGATTGGTAACATCATTAGCATCATCATCACCATTTTGATCACCATCATCATCATCTAGCATTTGGGTATCACTATACAATTTTCACAGTGCTTTACAAATATCTCCTATGATCCTCACAACAAGCCTGGGAGATAAGTATTATCATTATTCCCATTTAACAAATAAGGCAAAAAAAAAATAAGTGAAGTGCTCAAATGCACATAACTATAAAGTTTTTGAGGTAGGATGTAAACTCAGGTCTTCCTGACTTCAAGTTCAAAATTCTATTCACCTTGACACCTAGCTGCCACTATTTTCTTCCTTCCCTTATAACTTCTTATTGAGACCCTCTGCTCAAAAACAATTTGAAAAAAGTCTTAGGATTTTGACCATACTCTAGGACAGTGGTGTCAAACTTGAACAAGGCACGACATATTGACTTAGAAAACCACAAATTAACCTTATCTGTGTTTTATCGAATTATTATTTATTTTGTTTAACATTTGTCAATTACACTTTAATTTGGTTAGGACACTAGGGAATTTCATGGAGCCCCTTTGACAGCTTTGCTTTAGGATATCCCTGGATAAAGATCATAAGACAAAACTTGAACTCTTAAATGAGACCTATTGTTCACTCTCCAGGGTCCTACATCAGGATTTAGCTATCCCTGCAGTTTTAATTTGATTCTACTCTTAATATTTGAGTTGGAAGTAGGGGAAGATTAGCCTTATATTTTTCTTTCAAAATATAAAGAAAAATCAGGTAGGAAGTGGGTGGAGCACTGTAATTTATATGGAGAAACATAGAATGTTTGAGATGTAAAGGATTTGAAACAACTTTCTCAAATTGGGATTTGAACCTTCTTCTCATCAACACACAAGTATGGCACTACGCTGGTTCCTAGGGATGTTCCAGAAGGTATGTAGCAATATGTTTCATGATGATATTCAGGTTTCTCATCAGCATTAATTATCAATGAGCTCACTTGTTTAGAGAAGGTTCTGGTTCTTCTTATGTGGCTCAGTTAACTTTGCTTTCATTTAGAATGAAGGATTACACTTTTAGCTTGTTTTGCCATTATGGAAATGTCCTGGTTCATGAAAGGGGAAAGGATTGAGGATGGGTATAGGCAAAGCAAAGTTATCACAACTACACAAGTACAGTAAAGTGTCCTAGACTTGAAGTCAAAAGACCTGGGTTCCAAAGAGATTTTAAAAGAGGGAAAGGGACCCATATGTGCAAGAATGTTTGTGGCAGCCCTTTTTGTAGTGGCTAGAAACTGGAAACTGAAGGGATGCCCATCAATTGGAGAATGGCTGAATAAATTATGGTATATGAATGTTATGGAATATTATTGTTCTGTAAGAAATGACCAGCAGGACGATTTCAGAGAGGTCTGGAGAGACTTGCATGAACTGATGCTGAGTGAAATCAGCAGAACCAGAACATTATACCCAGCAACAAGACTATACGATGATCAATTTTGATGGACATGGTTCTCTTCAACGATGATGTGATTCAAACCAGTTGTCCTGCGATGAAGATAGTCATATACATCCAGAGAGAGGCCTGTGGGAACTGAGAGTGAACTACCACACAGCATTTTAATGCTTTCTGTGAATATTTCCATGCATTTTGTTTTCCTTCTTAGGTTGTTTTTTTTTTCTCTCTTTCTAGATCTGATGTTTCTTGTGCAGTAAGATAACTGTATATATATATATATATGCATATATTGGATTTGTCATATAATTTAACATATTTAGCATGTATTAGATTACCTGTCATCTAGGGGTAGGGGGTAGCGAGAAGGAGGGGAAAAGCTTGGAACAAAAAAAAGTTTTGCAAAGGTCAATGTAGAAAAATCACTCACTTTTGTAAAAAAAAAGCTTTTAATAAAAAAATAAATAAATAAAGACCTGGGTTCAAATCTCAGTTCTACTACTATTATCCATGAGATCTTGGACAACATATTACCTCTCTGGGTCTGTTTCCTCATCTGTAACACTAATTAAATGATTCTATGATCCTAACCAGATTCACTGAGAGTAGATCACTAACATTCTTTTTGTAGGTGAAAGATATGTTATTAGAGGTGGTAACCTCCAAGACAAAACAGTGAAAAAGACAAGGACCACAATCTTTCAAAGATAATTTAATCTTTTTTTTTCTTCCTGAAGCAATTGGGGTTAAGTGACTTACCCAGAGTCACATAGCTAGGAAGTATTAAATGTCTGAAACCAAATTTGAACTCTGGTCCTCCTGACTTCGGGGCTAGTACTCTATCCACTGCATCACTTAGCTGCCCCCAGAGATAATTTAATCTTGAAGTAATATAGGCAAGTTATAGAAATGTAGACTGGGACTCCTAGGTTCTACCCCTAAATCTGATACCAGCTTTTGTTTGGGCTGATTTATCAGTTTTCCCTGCTACGTGCCATAAGTTTTGTGGAAATGGGATACTCCAATACTACTAGAGCAGATCAATATTGTATAATATAAAAGGAGTCATGTAATGAGTTAGGTAGTATAGACATTTCACTTCTATATCACAAAGGTGAAATGCCTTTTTATTATCTGAATATTTCAGGAGGAAATATTTCAACCTTTTGTTTTTGCATTTTTATACTCATTGGAGTTATACAAACCTAGCCTATTACTACTTTTTATAACTAGAAATGGGGTCTTGGGATGATCTTGTGACCACAAGGTATCTCTGGCACAATTTCCTGCCTCTGCAGCTGGGTGCACGCTTGTTTGATATTCTTTGCATTTCTCCTTCCCTCAAATCCTCTTCTTCAAACTCTAAAAAACAGTAACCTCCAAGAGATCCGTGTGTGAAAGTCTGAAAAGTAATGATTTGTTTCTGTCCTATTAGCCTCTTAGGAGGACAGGAACAGATCGCTATGCTAGGGGGGTGTACTGCCCAGAATATCTATGAGGAAGAGCTAGTTCAGCCAGAGAAATGACAGAGCAAATAAACTGTTCCAGTAAGTCTAGGTTGTCCACTTGGACTCTGGCGATTCCCAGATGGATTTCCTATGGGGGTAAAAAATTCAGAAGAGTAAGTTACATTTCTGTTTTCTAACTTATAGTCACTGACACAAACTTCTTTTCAGAGGTGGGAAACATGTATTTATATACACATGTCTACACTAATACAAACACATGTACACATATCCACAAACATATACACAAGGTTATTTCCAGAATTGGGTCTTACAAAGACATATAAGACAAGCAGAGCCTTTCCACAAGCCTTGTTTTTTAAGATAGAAATGAGATATGGGTAGAATTGTTACTCTCACTTTTATATAGTCCTTTCCACCTGGAAAGGTAAAAGAAGACAGCCTTTCCCTTCTCTTAACAACAATTTGGTAAATTGGAGTGTCTGGACTATTGCTTATTTTCTGTCTCTCTGCCTGCCTATTTCTCTCTGCTGCTCATTCTTTTTTAAAATAGATTTTTATTGGTGTTTTTAGTTCTGTTCTCTGTCTCCTTTTCCCCTACTATGTCATTCCTCCCCCTTTGAGAGAGCTATCTCTTTTCCTTTTTTAATTAAAGCTTTTTATTTACAAAACATGCATGGGTAATTTTTCAACATTGACCCTTACAAAACTTTGTTCCAAATTTTTCTCTTCTTCCCCCCATCCCCTCCCTAGACGGTAGGTAGTCTAATACATAGTAAATATGTTAAAATATATAATAAATCTAATATATGTATACATATTTATACAGTTATCTTGCTGCACAAGAAAAATAGGATCTCCTGCCATCTAGGGGAGGGGTGGAAAGTTGGGGGGAAAAATTTGTAACAGAAAGCTATGTAAGGGTTATTGTTGAAGAATTACCCACACATATGTTATGCAAATAAAATAAAATAAAATAAATAAATTTACAAAAAAAAAAAAAGAAAAATAGGATCTACAAGAAAAAAAAAAAAACCTGAGAAGGAAAACAAAATGCAAGCAAACATCAACAGAAAGTGTGAAAATGCTGTGGTATGGTCCACATTTAGTTCCCACAGGCCTCTCTTTGGGTGTATATGGCTTTCTTTATCACTGAAGAATTGGAACTGATTTAAATCATCTCATTGTTAAAGAGAGCCATGTCCATCGAACTGATAATCATAGTCTTGTTGTTTCTTTGTATAATGATCTGGTTCTGCTCATTTCCTTAGCATCAGTTCATACAAGTCTCTACAGGCCTCTCTGAAATTATCCTGTTGGTTGTTTCTTATAGAAGAACAATATTCTAGAACATTCATATACCATAATTCATTCAGCCATTCTCCAATTGATGGGCATCCTTTCAGTTTCCAGTTCCTTGCCACTACAAAAAGGGCTGCCACAAACATTCTTGCACATGTAGGTCTCTTTCTCTCCTTTAAGATCTCTTTGGAATATAAACCCAGTAGAAACATGCTGGGTCAAAGGGTATGCACAGTTTGATAGCTTTTTGAGCATAGTTCCAAATTAGAGAGCTATCTCTTTTAAAGAAAAGGATTTTTTAAAAAAAATCACCAAAAATCAATTAATATGTTGAAAAATTTGATGTCATTGCAATATTTCGCACTTGTAGACCCCATCTCTCTTCAAAGGAACAGGGAGAGATATCCTGATATATTTTCTTTAGAGTCAATTAAAAAAAAATCCACATTTGTTTTTGTTGTGATTGTTCTTTATGTTTACATTATTGTAATAATTGTGCATGTTATTTTCCTGGCTCTGCTTACTTTACTTTGCATCAGTTATATATAACTCTAATCTTTTTTGTATTCATTATATTTACCATATTTTATAATATAGTAATATTCCATTTCATTTACATATCACATGCATCAATTTGTTTAGCCATTTCCCAATAATGGGGATCTAGTTTGTTTCCTTTATGTTTATCTGACCTCTTCAGGGTATTTACTTTTCTGTTGCCTATTCATATTCTTTCTCTTTCTCCCTTCCCCTTTTCTTCTCTTTTCTCCTCTTTTTTGTGCTTTCTTCTCTCCTTATCTCTCTCTTTCTCTCTCCTTCTCAATGCTCTCTACCTTTTTTCTTCCCAGAAATATAACTCTACTAATATGAGGAAAAAAATCCATTTTGTCTTCTAAGAATAATGATCATTCTTCCTCCTCCCTATTTTAATATGTTTTATATTTATTATTTTCCCCTCGCTATCCCAAGAAAGCAATTAAAAACCAAATCTATTGATATATCTATATATTCTAGAAAATAAGTTCCCATGTTAGCCATGTGAAAAAATGTATGTTTCTTTCTGCATTTTAAAATTCATCATCTCTCTGTCTGGAGTTGAGGGACAGGTTTCATCTCTATTCTTTTAGACTTTTGGTGTATGAATTCTAAATTATTTCAAAGTTGTTTTTTTTTCTTTAAACTTATTTTATAAATTGTTCTAATTCTGTTCCTTTTGTGTTGCATCAGTTCATAAAGTTTTTCTCAGATTCCTCTGAAACTGCACATATCATCATTTCTTATGGTATAGTGATATTCCATTATGTTGATCTACCACAATTTGTTCCTTTAATTACCCAGAGGGGAACAACCTCCCTGCCCCACCTTTTCCAATTTTTGCTCCTATGAAAAAAACTGCTCTAGTTTGTACACATAGATACTTGTTTCTTTAACTTCTTTCATATAGAAGCAGAAGTGGTATAACTGGTCAAAGCAGATTAGTTACATTCTGGCCAGAGATCCAAATTATTAGAATGGTTGGATCAATTTACAACTTCGTCAACAGAACACAAGTGTACCTGTGTCCTCTCTGACATTTGTTATTATTCTCTTTTGCCATCTTTGCCAGTTTCAATGGTATAAAGTAGAACCTCAAGGTTATATTTCTCTAATTTATATAGCTCTAATTATTAGTGATTTATAGCATTTAACATAATTGTTAGTGGCTTAAATTCTTCCTTTGAAAACTCTTCATATCCTTTGACCATTTGCCTATTGAAGAATGGCTTATAGTCATAAATTTAATCAGTTCTTTGCAAATCTTTGAAATGAGACTTTATCAGATTACAAAGATTTTTCCCAGGTACCAGTTTCCCTTCTGCTTTTTACTTCATTAGATATGTTTGTGCAAAACACTTTAATTTTATATTACCAGAATTGTCCATTTTTATCTTGTCTGATATTCCTTATCACTTGTAATGAGCTCCTCCCTAATCTATAGATACAAAATATTTCTCACTCTTGCCTCTCATTTATGATGCAATTTATATATATATATGATGCAATATATATATTATATATATATAGATAGATAGATAGATAGATGGTATCTATCAATAATGAGTTTTCAACAGTCTAAGTAGGAAAGAAAATGTAAAGACTAATTGCAATGGAGATGTGTGTATGTGTGTGTATATGTATAAACATTCTCTCTGTGTACAATGTCATGTATGTATATGCATGTATATATACACATGTATGCACACACACATATATTCTATCTATTGTAGAGACATTGTTAGAATTAAGTGAACTCAATACGAAAGTTATTATAAAAAATGAAGTACTGGCTAAATGAAAAATGTTATGTTTGAGATGCAATAAATAAGAAGTTTGGGTTCAAACCCCCACCCTCACATACATAGTTGGCATGTAACCCTGGACAAATCACTCATCCTTTCATTGTCCAGTCAATACCTGAAGACTATATGTTGCAAAGGTCACTGCTTTGAAAATTTCCACACTTGAGACTGCCCAATTCCAATGAAACCACAGGTCTAGGCTCTCAGTTTACTATCATAATTTAATAGCAACAACATAATTGTAATAATCCCTCTTAATTTTAATGACTTCCCTCTCAGTTACTTCATACATATGCTGAATATAGCTTTTTTTTGCACATATTTGTCTGTTTGTTGTTTCAACTAATTTGAGCTCCTTGTGGGCAGGGATTGTCTTCCCTCTTTTTGTATCTGTAGTGGATAGCACCTAGTACAAGACTTTAAAAATGTATATTTAACTGACATATTCCCAAAGACCATAGATTTTGAGATAGGCAGCTCCAGGGAAGATATTGAGCCTAATTACAAGGGTTTTCAAAGGAAGGAATTCAAGCTAACAATTGTTAAAATGCTATAAATCACTAATAATTAGAGGTATAAAAATAAGAGAAATATAACCTTGAGGTTCTACTTTATACTATTTAAATTGGGAAAGAGAAAAGAGAAAAATAACAAATGTCAGATGGGACCCAGGTACACTTATGTGCTGTTGATGGAATTGTAAATTGATCCAGCCTTTCTAATAAACAATTTGGATCTCTGTCCAGAGTGTTCATATTTTATAGATGAAGAAATAAAGAGGTTAAATGATTTGAAAGGTTAAGTGCCTTGGCAGAGTTATACAGCTAGTAAATATTTTGGGTGTGATTTGAATCATCCAGAGCTTCCTGACTGAAGAGAGCTAACTCTCTAGCACCTTTTACTCTGCCCCACTTCACCAAGCTGGAGAATGGCAGAAGAATGATGAGAACATAATCATAGAAAGGAAGAATTAAACATACCTGTCTGAGATATCTTGGCTTGAGTATAATATAAATCATCTGGCAGAGTATCTCAATCAGTTTCTGGGCCTTCTCTCTTCCAGCTCCTTCTTCCTTAAGCACAATTTAATGTCTCTGAGAGACCCTTCAATTAGTGGGCTCCATTACAATTTGATGTGGTAGATAGAAAAGGGGGAATGCCTTGAAATTTTCCATTTCTATAGATAACTTACTTGATAGCTGAAGCTATCAGAACACCACCCCAATCCTCTATTCAGTGGTTTTAGAAAGCAACCAGTGATATGTTTCTTATTTTTGTTTTTTTTTTTTAAGCATACTTCTGCATGTTTCTAGGAGAAATATAACAGTAATCTTGACCTCAGGAATGCTATTGTTCTAGATCTGTCAATGATCTTAAAGTCTCCTGGCCTTAGGAATACTATAGTATAGCCCTACAAACACTGCTGACTGCCAGATAGCAATCTGTTGGTCAATGAAAACAGGGTTTCTGAGACAAATGGTGAGATACATAAGGAACTATTCCTCAACCCCACCTCTAAGTCATCAGATTCAATATTGAAGTGCCTATCAGACTACTCCTCATTTCTACTTCTGAGCTATAAAATCAGCATATCAATCAGTGACATGAAGAACTGGATATGTCTTTTCCTATAAATTTATCTTCTTGCTCTTGGTATTTTGCTAAGTTCCTTTTGGAACTCAGCTCACTTCAATTGACATTACAATTATAATAAACTTTGTTTGTTAATAAACATTAATTTGGAAATGGGTTCAACCCTTTAATTTCTTTTGAGACAACTTGTGACAATGGTCTGAGACCCCAACCTTTTGGGATTTCCTTTTGAGCCTCAACAATTTGTCTCCACTAAAACCTTATTCTCTCTGTCTCACTCTGTCTACTCCCCAATTTCACTATTCCTTTCCAACCTCCAGAAGTAGACCTCTACTAATTTAAGGGTAAATTCCCAATTTACCTTCTTCTGGTGATGAACCTGTGTTCAGAAAGAGAATACCAGTGGGCCATGAGTTCTAGCAAGCCCTTCTTAGACAGTCTGTGAGTATATGGCGTGATCTCATCTGTCATTTGAGAAGTAACCTAGCTAAATCGAAAAAAGGCTAATAATCTGGTTGGCAGCAGAGTGATAAATAATGGGAGTGAGAAGGAGGCTATAAATCTTAGAAATCACCCACTCTGAGCAATGCCAAGAAAAGGCCATTTCTATTTCTTCTCTATTCTCAGGTTTACACATTCTTTGCTAAGATACCTCAAGGCTTAATATCTTCTTGAAAATCTTCTTCCAAGATATACCTATGGTGCCATAGACATCTGGTCCTCAAACCAAGCCACTGAATGCTGAGGTTCTTGTCACAAATATAGTTTGAATGGGGTCATTCTTCAGTGTGCTTCACTATAGGATGCTTGCTACAAATGGATTGTTTGAGAATATCTCACTTTCCACAGGCTTACCACAGGTTCCACAGACCTTCAGATACAACTTCTAGTTATTCTGAACTGAGATGTATGGGAGAAACCTAACAACATTGTGAAGCTAAAAGGTCCTGGGTGCACATAACAAAATTTGCACTTCAAAGATAACTCTCTGATTAAGTGAGATTGGAATGAGCAATTCAGAGATTCCTTTTAATAAGGCACTTTTGGGGGAAAATTCTTTTTAAATAATTCATTGCTCAAAAATTTGAAAAGTAGGTCATTACCCAGTTCAAAGTTCTTGAAAGTTTCTTTTCTTCTTTTTTTTCCTTTTCTTTCTCACATAAGGAAATTTACTTTTTTAATGTTAGTCCTAAATGATATCAACTCTGGAAGCCAAAGGAAATTTAGAAAGAAATTCCTAGCTGAGAGAGGATAGGGACACAAAACAGTGACTGAAATGACCTGATGGCAACTGCAAAAAGTCTAGCTGAAGATGAACCATGATAATTCAGTTAGTGATCCATCACAAAAACATTAAGTTCCTATTTTGTGCAGTTACTATACTCTTCTCAACTAGGGGCCAAAATGGATTCTGAGGTCTAAGAAACTCAGATGCGCTTATCTGTACTTCATAGAGTATTTTTGTCTAGTTTTTTCAAATAATCATAACAACAACATATGTTTATATAATTCCTTAAGGTATACAAAGTGGGTTTACAACAATCTTATGTAAATACTCTTTATTTTAAAAAAAATTAAAATTTTGATAGGTACTCTTAATTATCTCCATTTTGCAAATAGGGAAACTGGTATTTATAGAGGTTAAGTAACTTGACCAGAGCTGCATTGTTAGCAAGGGTTGGAAAAATAACACAAATCTTAGACTTCTAACCCTAAGATAGCAGTCTTATCACTATGCTCAAAAGTCTCTTAAGATAGCGAAATCTCTTTTTACATCAATTATTAAAAGTGTGGAATAGTCCTCTGGACACAACTTCTTGTGTTTCCTTAGGTTTCTCTCTAGGCACTCTTCATCTGGAGTCTCTGATCTTTTTTTTTTCTTTTCTTACTATTTTCCTATTTGGTTTTCAATCTAATTGATTTCCTTTTCCTACATATTTTATACATTTAAAATATTCTAAGGAGTCCATAGACTTCACCTCATTGTCAAAATGATTCCAGATTTTTTTTAAATGTTAAGAATTCTTACTCTAGATGGACCCTCCATCTTTCTGGGGAAGGACTAGGCCCCTAATTACAAGTTCCTATTCTGAGGAATAAGTCATTTTGATTTGAAAAGATTTTACTTTGCATTTTATCTGTCAACAGTAAATGTTAATGTTCTAAACTGCATAAAAAGAAAGACTAAAGATGTTTTCGTGTTCTCTGACCTTTGCACATCCTCCCTCCAAAAAAATAACTTTTGTCTTTGAATTATCAATATTGGTAGTGAAGTTATGGAGCCTATTGTCCTCAGAGATGTTACAGTCACAAAAAATCACATTCAAGACAGGGTTTGAATGCATTTATGGATAGTAGTTTCATATCAAGGGGAAGTAGAAGGGAGTGATTATGTAAAAATCTGGCTCCCACAGGGGAGTGATGGGAGTAAAGTGATATACTTAAATTATCCATTTGGTAGCAAGCTTGGTAATGAAGTTTACCCTGCTGTAGTGATCAGAGAACCTGGGTTCTAGGCTTAACACTACAATTAATTCTCTGTGAAACCTTTAGCATGTCTCTTCACCTTGTCTAGTTTCCTCCTCTGCAAAATAATAGGATCAAATACTGTGTGCTGGAAGAGAAAAACCATTTCTTCTTGTCCAAGCTCTCATTTTGCAGGTGAGGAAGTGGGGCCCTGCAACAGTTAACTGACTTGCCAAGATCACACATGCAGAAGGGAGATGTGAATCCGTATTCTCTAGTATTGATTGCATTGTAACACAATGCCTCTAGGAGGGGGTTGGGGGCAGATGTAAATGATTCCTTGCAGTATTAATGTTTTATGAGGTTATTAAGTATATATCCTTAAAAAAGAAAATTAAAATCATTCGATGAAAGAATACAGGGCTTAGAATCCAAAACTTGTCTGTCTGAATCCTGACTGTCATGTAACTGGTGTGACCTTAGGAAAGCAATTTTCTCTCTTGGGCCTTGTCCATAAAATGAGCAGCTTGGTTTAGATCTCTAAGGTCCTTTCCAGCTGTAAACTCTGTGATCCTAGGAAAATGACTATAGCCTCCTGTAAACTGTTCTGTGGTACCCTGGTCACAAGAAAGAATTTCCTGATGTCTTTACATAATGGCTCTTCTTAGTTAATGAGTTAGTCAAGACTGATCAAGAAGGAACGCCCATTATTCAGTAAACGGTCTTCCCATCTTGCATCATTATGGACTCTTTCTCCAGTTGAGAGATAAGGGCAGATGGCCTTGTAACCAGGGGAATGCTAGAGTTGGGGTCAGAAGAGTAAATGACTGACCAGAGCAAGGATATGAAAATAGCTGCAATTATGGAACTGCTCTTGGCAAATCCCTACACGTCTGTTCTGGAACCTCTGCCGGACAGAATGTCTCCAGGCTGGTCACTCTTTCCCTAGGCTTCTCAGTCTTTCCAGGGACCATTCATGCCCTGCCTCCCACTTGGATCTCTCTTCATTTTCTCAGAAGCTTTCCTCATTTGGGGGAGCATCATCGCGGTGACCTTTGTGAAACTTCGGGTGACAGCTCCTTGACAGTTTTCTCCTGGGAGTTGGGGGTGGGCAGGTTGATCTACCATTTTGCTACCTCACACATCCAATTAGTCGGCATCTCTGAGGGAAGGAAAAAAGCTGTTTGTTTCCTTGACAGCAAATACCCAAACTGACTAGAACAATTAGTTTGTCTATTTTAAAACCGAATTTCTATGCTTCCATGGCAACTGAAGTTATTAAAAGATGTAAATTAAAGTATTGTGCAGAGAAGACTACTTGGCATTGTAGAAAACTGATTTGGGGAAAGGAACATTAAGAGTCTTAGACCAAGAGTATTTCCCCCTTACTTCCGCAATCATTTCCAGCCTTGAGCTAAAGCTACCTGTGGAAAAATCTGTCCTACCACCTACCCAGTCTATTCTGTAGTATTAGGCAGGAAATTCCCTTCATACAGGTACTTAATACTAATGCTTCATTTAACCTCACAAATGGTCCCAAGTAGCAGTAAAGGTGGGTAGTATTGCCACCATTTTATTTAAAAGGAAACTGAAGCGCCCCCCCAAAAAAAGATAATATGACCTTCTCATGGTCACATAGTGTATGTTGAAAATGGACCTAAAACAAAAATTCATGGCATCTAATTTAAAGTCAACCCCAAAATCCAAATCTAGTACTATGCTGCTTAGTTGGTTAAACCACAAAATCAGTTCATCCCATGAGTTACTGGGTTCATTTCTTCTAAATGTGAAAAATCTATAGCCAAATGTATAACATTAATCAGTTATTTTTTTATCTTCATATAATTCACTATAAAGAAGCAACAAGAAAGAGAGTTTGCATGGTTTAAGGGAACCCATTCATACTATTAGAAAAAAAAATTACAAAGGCCATATCCTATTGATGGTTTGGTAGTAACATCATCTCCATATATAAAGAATAGTACATTTTGATACATTATAATATATATGCCTCTTGAATGCAACATTATTTATTTAAATACTTGAAGTTTAAATTATTAAACAGTGTTAGAATCCAAAGAGTATTGCAATGGAAAGAATCATGTATGTGATGACAAAAAATCTGGATTTGAATCTCTCATCTTATAGCTTTGTGTGCTTAAACAAGCCACTTAATAAATCAGGGAAAGTTTCTTTTTTCTTTTTTTTTATTAAAGCTTTTTATTTGCAAAACATATGCATGAGTAATTTTTCAACATTGACCCTTGCAAAGCTTTCTGTTACAATTTTTTCCCTCCTTCCCTCTCCCCTCTCCCCTAGATGGTAGGAAGTCTAATACATGTTAATTATGTTAAAATACTTGACAAATCAAATATGTGTATACATATTTATACAGTTATCTTGCTGTACAAGAAAAATTGGATCTACAAGAAGAAAAAAATCTGAGAAGGGAAACATAATGCAAGCAAACATCAACAGAAAGCATGAAAATGTTATGTTGTGGTTCACACTCAGTTCCCACAGGCCTCTCCCTGGGTGTATATGGCTTTCTTCATCACTAAACAACTGGAACTAGTTTGAGTCATCTCATTGTTGCAGAGAGCCATGTTCATCAGAATTGCTCATCATATAGTCTTGTTGTTGCCGTGTACAATGATCTCCTGGTTCTGCTCGTTTCACTCAGCATCAGTTCATGCAAGTCTCTCCAGGCCTCTCTGAAATCCTCCTGTTGGTCATTTCTTACAGAACAATAATATTCCATGACATTCATATACCATAATTTATTCAGCCACTCTCCAATTGATGGGCATCCCTTCAGTTTCCAGTTTCTAGCCACTACAAAAAGGGCTGCCACAAACATTCTTGCACAGGTGGATCCCTTTCCCTCCTCTAAGATCTCTTTGGGATATAGGCCCAATAGAAACACTGCTGGGTCAAAGGGTGTGCACAGTTTGATAACTTTTTGAGCATAGCTCCAAATTGCTCTCCAGAATGGTTGGATCCATTCACAGTTCCACCAACAATGTATCAGTGTCCCAGTTTTCCCACATCCCCTCCAACATTCATCGTTATCTTTTCCTGTCATTTTAGCCAATCTGACAGGTGTATAGTGGTATCTCAGAGTTGTCTTAATTTGCATTTCTCTGATCAATAGTGATTTGGAGCACCTTTTCATATTACTAGAAATAGTTTTAATTTCATCATCTGAAAATTGTCTGTTCATATCCTTTGACCATTTATCAATTGGAAAGTGGCTTGAATTCTTATAAATGAGTCAGTTCTCTATATATTTTAGAAATGAGGCCTTTATCAGAACCCTCAAATGTAAAGATGATTTCCCAATTTATTGCTTCCCTCCAAATCTTGACTGAATTAGTTTTGTTTATACAAAAACTTTTTAACTTAATATAATCAAAATTATCTATCTGGTGTTCAATTAAGAGTTCCATTTCTTCTTTGGACATAAATTCCTTCCTTCTCCATAGGTCTGAGAGGTAAACTATCCTATGTTCCTCTAATCTGCTTATAATATTACTCTTTTTTTTTTTTTTTTTTTTTGCTTTTTGCTGAGGCAATTGGGGTTAAGTGACTTGCCCAGTGTCCCACAGCTAGGGAATGTTAAGCGTCTGAGACGAGATTTGAACTCAGGTCCTCCTGACTTCAGGGCTGGTGCTCTTATAATATCACTCTTTATATCTAAATCATGAACCCATTTAGATCTTATCTTGGTATGTGGTGTTATGTGGGTCAAGCCCTAATTTCTTCCACAATAGTTTCCAATTTTCCCAGCGGTTTTTGTCAAATATTTGTATTTATCCCAAAAGCTGGGGTCTTTGGGTTTATCAAACACTAGATTGCTATAGTTATTGCCTAGTTTGTCTTGTGATTCTATCCTATTCCACTGATCAACTACTCTTATTTCTTAGCCAGTACCAAATGGTTTTGATGACGGCTGCTTTACAATAGTTTTAGATCTGGTACAGCAAGGCCACCTTCATCAGCCTTTTTTTTTTTTTTTTTCACTAATTCCCTTGACATTTTTGACCTTTTGTGCTCCAAATCACTATTGATCAGAGAAATGCAAATTAAGACAACTCTGAGGTACCACTACACACCTGTCAGATTAGCTAAAATGACAGGAAAGGATAATGACAGGTGTTGGAGGGGATGTGGGAAGACTGGGACAATGATGCATTGTTGGTGAAACTGTGAACAAATCCAGCCATTCTGGAGAGCAATTTGGAACTATGCTCAAAAAGTTATTAAACTGTACATACCCTTTGACCCAGCAGCATTTCTATTGGGCTTATATCCCAAAGAAATCATAAAGGAAGGAAAGGGCCCCACATGTGCAAGAATGCTTGTGGCAGCCCTTTTTGTAGTGGCTAGAAACTAGAAACTGAATGGATGCCCATCAATTGGAGAATGGCTGAATAAATTATGGTATATGAATGTTATGGAATATTATTGTTCTATAAGAAACAACCAGCAGGATGATTTTAGAGATGCCCGGAGAGACTTGCATGAACTGATGCCGAGTGAAATGAGCAGAACCAGGAGATCATTATTCACGGCAACAACTATACTATATGACGATCAATTCTGATGGACATGGCTCTCTTCAACAATGAAATGTTTCAAACCAGTTCTAACTGGTCAGTGAAGAGAGCCATATACACCCAGAGAGAGGGATGTGAAATGTGGACCACAACTTAACATTTTCATGCTCTCGATTGAGGTTTGCTTGCATTGTGTTTCCTTTATCTGATTTTTCTTTCTTGTAGATATGATTTCTCCTCCACAAAAATGATGTGTGGAAATAAGTATACATATATTCGATTTCTTAAGTATTTTAACATAATTAACATGTAGTGGATATCCTGCCATCTAGGGGAGGGCGGGAGTAGGGGGGAAAATTTGTAACAGAAAGCTTTGTAAGGGTTAATGTTGAAGAATTACCCATACATATGTTTTGCAAATAAAAAGTATTAATATAAAAAAAGAAATTTTTGACCTTTTGTTCTTCCAGATGAACTTTGCTACTATTTTTTCTAGATCTGTAAAGTAATTTCTTGGGAGTTTGATTGGTAAGGCACTAAATAAGTAGATTATTTTGGGTGGTATTGTCATTTTTATTATATTCACTTGGCCTACCCATGAGTCAGGCAACGTTTCTTAAACATCTACTATATGCAAGGCACTAAGAATTCAAAGGTAACAACAACAATAAACAGTTCCTACCCTTAAGAAACAATCTTCCTGGACATAAGTTTTCTCTTCTTTAAAATGAGGCTTTAAAGTGATGCAGCATGGTGTAGTCAAGAGTGTTTCATGGCGGACTTGGGGTAAGGAAAACTTGGGTCTAAATCCTGCCTGTGACACATACTACCTATGAGAATAGATAGGCAATTCAATCTCTTAAGTGTTCCAAGACTGTTCTCTGAAAGTATAAATTATAGACAAGTTGCCAATCTGTCTCAATGAAGGGGAGTTTTCAAACTGACTTTTTTCCAAATGGAATGCGCTTTGTAGCAATCAATTGTTGTACACACCAGAGTAATTGATATTATTACTACAGTGATGTATAAATACTAGAGAGAAAGATGCCAGCTATTATCTAAGAAAGTAATATATTTTTTTCTGAGCTATGAACAAATGATTTTCAAGGGTCAATAAATATTTTAGGCTCCTTGAATCTTAGGAGGCATCTTAAACTCAGTCACCCTACAGTTACATATCTGCCATGTTTCCCTAAAAGTCTTTTCCTCTGCATTTATGAACAATAAAACCAAATTACATGAAAAGAAAGCAAAAAATCTGAAGCCCCTAAAGCACAAGCTTTGAGTCATAGATTCTTTCTGTCTGCAAGCTGTGTTCTGTGGAAGGTCCCTAATCCTAGTAAACCAGTTAGGGAGCAGTCACTAGATTCCTACTTTGTCTATGATGAAATAGATTTCAGGGGTTTCCTAAAAAGGAAGCAATCCCTGGAAGTGTAAAAATGCATTTTAGAGCAAGGAAGGAATTTGGCAATCATCTAATCCTCATTTTACAGATAGGGAAACTGAAGCCCAGAAATAAATTGTAACTAGTCAGTGACACATCTGGACAAAAAGGCAAAGCACTTAATTTTCAAACTCATAATTCAATCCCATAAAAATCTCTATTGAGCTTTTTAGTGTGTTTTTTTATAGTATTCTTTAATTAACAATCAAATTTTTCTCCTTTCCATCACTCTCCATTGAGAAAGAAAGACAGATTTAGAGACAGAGAGATAGAACGAAAAAGACAGAGAAGAACCTTCATATTAAATAAGCATAGTTATATAAAACAAATCCCTGTGTTGTCTATGTCCAAAAGATTTGTTTCATGCCACACCTTTGAGATCATCATGTCTCTGACAATAGTTTATTTAGTTTTTCCAGGATTTTCCCTCACACATGGCCAAAGACATCTTTTTTATGCTTTTATAGAAATTAGGCAATTGGGATTAATAATAATAATAATAAATCTGTTTCATTATT
This sequence comes from Myrmecobius fasciatus, assembly GCA_023553655.1. NCBI lineage: Eukaryota > Metazoa > Chordata > Mammalia > Dasyuromorphia > Myrmecobiidae > Myrmecobius > Myrmecobius fasciatus. Next base: position 155,550 of record JAJPUD010000017.1, on the reverse strand, counting down.
TTGACTCAAAGAAAACATATTGCCCAAGGAAATATCAGAAGAATTAAGGAAAAATTTAATACTGTATTTAGTATTGGAGATCTTGGGAGTCATCTTGTCCAGTCCTCTTATTTGAAAGATAAGCAAGTGAAAAGAATTTTAGTGACTTGTCCAAAGTCATATAGTGGGTTCTCAGATTAAACTTGCACATATTAAAGGAATTAACACATCAATATAATAGTACTTATGAAGCCCTTATCATGTGTAAGGCACTATAGAAGGTAAGTTACTGTGCTAGGCTTCATGGGATATGGAGGTAGAAGCCAAGAGTTGTCTTTATTTGCATATATACATATGAGTATATAATGCTAATAACAAAAATACACATTGCAAATGTTCACATTTCTAGCCAAAAACTTTTTTTCTTCTTAACTTTGATATTTGATATTTTACCAGCATTTCTCTTTTTGGGGATAAGATGGCAGATGGGGTTATTAAAAAAATCTTTTACTGATGTACTTGAAGTTGTTTCCCCCTTCCTTCCCTCTCCCCCCAAGCCTTTGGGATTCTGGTATGACATTTTGAGTAAGGACATAGCATTATGTTGTTAGCACATGACATCTTCCTCAATGATATAATTAGTCTCTTCTTGTTAGTACATCACATAAATGTATGCCCACTAGCCTTTTAAATAATGCCTAACATGGAGTTAAACAAGTTGAAATACCTGAGAGCTCCTCACTTCCCTCTTTTAAAAAAATCAATGTGGTTTTCTTCAGAAGACCCCCAGAGGACCCCTGATAGTAGGAGGTTAAAGCAGAGAAAATCTACTTGACCTCTTTCTTCTTTCCAAATTGGGATGGAGGGGAAAAGAAAAAGAGGAAAGAGAAAAAGATCCGGAAAATTAAGACAAGATAAAGTAAAAAACTGAACTGAGAGAGGGAAAAAGAACATAGAAAGGAAAAGGACTGAGAGGAAATGCTTTAAAGAAAATGAGAGAAAAAGAATGGAACAGACTAAGAGCAGACAAGAAAGAGAAAATAGGAAAGAAGAAAAGAGAGAGGGAATGGGATGTGTGTGTGTGTGTGTGTGTATTTATTTATTTATATCTCAATACACAATAGGTGAGTACTTCCAGTCCTCCACAGTTAATAAACCCTTGTTGAGCACTGAGGATATTCTAATTTACTAAATCTACTGTATTCAAAGATACAATTAGCACATTGGTAGCTAGCCCACCCCCTCTTTTATGCCTTTCAGAGAAACATTGGTGAAGAAATGCTCCAATGAGTAGAGTGAGATTCTGGGGGCCTCAAGGGCTGAAGGCCCCTTCCGACATGGAAATTCCAAACCTAAATCTCACCCTACTCACCAGTGGGAAGAATTTACTCCCCTCCCTCCAAAGATAGAGGATAGAACATCTGGCTCTGCATCTGGGAAAGATGCCCTTGTCAGTAAATTGGCACCCATTGTTGGATTTCCTTCTATTGGTTCCAGGTTAAGTACAAAAGCAAACAGTAAGATTTCAGAAGGACTTTAATTTCAATTTCATCGGTGCAATGGACACAGCTAAGCACTGAATCAAAAGGCAAATATTTAAATTTAAGACAGGAGTGTGTGCTGTACAAATCCAATTTTTAAAATCCTCTGTAGAAAGTCTGTAGTCATGGTACACAATCTGTGTTTGGTCATTAGCTGTGTTAAATCTAGTCCTTCTAGGAACCAATTTTCAACAGGGCTGGAAGCTTGAAGCAAAGGACAATAAACTCACAATAATGTCCTGTCAGACTATGCTCAATCAGAAATGTGGGGCATTTATTGATGCTGAATAAAGGGAAAGAAGAGCTGGTATAGGCTAGCTATGGGGAGCACAAAAATGATGAGTTACATTGAATAAGATTCACCCTAATGAGGCCCGTTTGGGCAGGGAAGAATGCTAGCAGCATTTTCCTCATTGGATGGGGGGGGGAGGAAGAGGGAGAGGGAGAGGAAAGGAAGGAGGGAGGGAGGAGGAGAGGGAGGAAAAGAAAGGAATAGCAAAAAAAAGAAGGAAGGGAGGGAAAGAAAAAAGAAGAAAAGAGGGAAGAATGGCTAGAAGGAAAGATCACTTTATCGAATCTTCTCATTTTATGTGAGATAATAAATATCTACACCTTCAGTTTCATTTAATTCAATTCAAAATACGTTTAAGCTCCTGTGGTATACCAAGTATTGTACTAAGCACTAGAGAAATAAGGACAAAATAGTCCTTGCCATCAAGGAGCTTATATTCTACTTGAAAGAGATAACACATATAAGTTAAATTCAAAGTAAATTCAAAGCATAAACAAAATATCCACACAGCTATTTCATAGAGGTTGGGGAGAAATGGAAGCAAACAGATCAGAAAAGGCATTTTATAGGAAATGGCAATGAATCTTAGTCTCAAAAGAAGTTAAGAGTTCCAAGAAGTGAGGGGGAAGAGGATTCCAGGCATCAGTAACAGCCTGGGCAATGGCACAGAAGATGGAAGATAGAATGTTGTGTGGAAAGAACATCAAATAAGGCAGTTTGGCCAAAAGATAGGAGTGTGTGAGGGTGGAATAATGTGTAAAAAACAACATGCACACACACACACACACACACACAAAACCAGGGAAAGAAGAATGAAAGCAGAGTAGTAAGGGCTTTAAATGTTAAAAAAAGAGTTTTTATTTTATCCCATAGACACTGAACTCCTTGAGAGTAGGGTTGACTTTTACTTCTCTTTGTATCTCAAGAAATCAATAAAGTATCTGGCATATAGTAGGCACATGTTCAGACATGTGCATTTGGAATATCACTCTGACAGGTGAATAGAAAATGAATTGAACTTGGGAAATTCTTTTTTTTTCCCTGAGGCAATTGGGATTAAGTGACTTGCCCAGGGTCACACAGCTAGGACGGGTTAAGTGTCTGAGACCATATTTGAACTCAGGTCCTTCTGACTTCAGAGCTGGTGTTCTATCCACTGCACCACCTAGCGGCCCCTGATGTTGAAAAATTCTTAAGGCACAGAGATCAGACAGAAGGCTTTTGCATAGTTCAGGTGAAAGCTGATAAGGGCCTTAATTATTGGGCAGAAATGTAGAAGTAAACTCAATCTCTAAGGTCCTATTAGTGGCCAATGTGGGATTCAAAGTGAGCTTTCCATTGTTCAGGTCAGTAATATTATACCTCCTAAAGTCATATTAACTGACTGTGACCTCTGTGTCCCTTTCCTCATCTCTCTCTGCCTCTGCCAGTTCTATTATTCTATAATTCTGTCACATAGGTTCAGAGTGTGTATGTGTACCCCCTGGGAGGAAAATACCAATGTTTCTTCTTTCAAATCACATTATTTAAGTTTATTACCTCATTTTGAAAGAAAACATTTTCATAAAACATTCAAACCAAGAAATATGAAAGAAAAGAAACCCAAAAGGAAATCACTAATCAAAGTGATTTTCTTATTCAACTACATTATGTCAGTGAAGTTCAAATCAAACCATCAACAACAATGAAAACAATTCTACAAAGGAAAGTTTGTGACTAGAGCAAAAAGAAAAGGAAAAATTCTGGACCACTAGGTGAACTCTGAAATGGGGAACTCCTAAGCATTGTATTTCTCACTCTTAAAAATTAACATAAACTCATATTTTGGTTTTGAATGTGATTAATTATGTTGATTGTTTTCCTAAGGTTGAATTATCCTTGTATTCATCCCTTGTATAAATCCATGACATAAGTGTTGGACTTCAGCAAAGAATTTGATAGTCTCTCATGCTGTTCTTGATGAGGATGAGGAGACAGTACAGGTAAGCAATTCCAGAAATACAGTGACCAAATCCAAAGAATAATCATTAATCACTTGGCTTATATACTCCAACAGAGCAAGCCAAGGATTTGTCTTTTGCCCAGTACTATAAAATATTTTTATCAATGACTTCAATGAAGGCAGAAATGACTTCCTTGTCAACTTTCCAGATCATATAAAACTAGGCAAGATAGTAAACTATATGAGACAATTGGACTATTCTGTTCTCCTTTGATTAGACCACATGTAGAGAATGTGTTCAGTATAGGATTCCATATTTTAAGGATATTGACAAGCTAGAGAGAGGCCAGGGGAGTGTAGTTAATGTGATCAAAAAACTAGTAACCATTTGCCCAGTTTAACAGAAGAGGATATAAATTATTTAAATAGCCCCATATCAGAAAAAGAAATAGAACAAGCTATTAACCAACTCCCTAAGCAAAAATCTCCAGGGCCAGATGGATTTACATGTGAATTCTACCAAACATTCAAAGAACAATTAATTCCAATACTACACAAACTATTTGAGAACATAGGGACAGAAGGTATACTGCCAGAATCCTTCTATGAGACCGACATGGTGCTGATAGCTAAACCAGGTAGGGTGAAAACAGAGAAAGAAAACTACAGACCAATTTCCTTAATGAATATTGATGCAAAAATTTTAAATAAGATATTAGCAATGAGATTACAGAAAGTCATCCCCAGGATAGTATACTATGACCAAGTAGGATTTATACCAGGGATGCAGGGCTGGTTCAATATTAGGAAAACTATCAGCATAATTAATTATATTAATAACCAAACTAACAAAAACCATATGATTATCTCAATAGATGCAGAAAAAGCCTTTGATAAAATCCAACACCCTTTCCTATTAAAAACACTAGAGAGTATAGGAAT
>JAJPUD010000017.1:127197-145854 GCA_023553655.1 Myrmecobius fasciatus | reverse complement strand
CTATTTGGCAAAAACTGCTGGGAAAATTGGAAACTAGTGTGGAAGAAATTAGGGCTTGACCCATACCTAACACCACATACCAAGATAAGATCTAAATGGGTTCATGATCTAGATATAAAGAGGGATTTTGTAAACAAGTTAGAGGAACGTAGTATAGTTTACCTCTCAGACCTGTGGAGATGGAATAAATTTATGTCCAAAGAAGACCTGGAACTCCTAATTGAACACCAGATGGATAATTTTGATTATCTTAAGTTAAAAAGTTTCTGTACAAACAAAACAAATGCAGACAAGATTAGGAGGGAAGCATCAAATTGGGAAATCCTCTTTACATTTAATGGTTCTGATAAAGGCCTCATTTCTAAAATTTATAGAGAATTGTCTCATATATATAAGAATTCAAGCCACTCTTCAATAGATAAGTGGTCAAGGGATATGAACAGACAGTTTTCAGATGATGAAATTAAAACCATCTCTAGTCATATGAAAAGTTGCTCCAAATCACTATTGATCAGAGAAATGCAAATTAAGACAACTCTGAGATACCACTACACACCTGTCAGATTGGCTAAAATGACAGGAAAAGATAACGATGAATGTTGGAGGGGATGTGGGAAAACTGGGACACTAATACATTGTTGGTGGAACTGTGAACGGATCCAACCATTCTGGAGAGCAATTTGGAGCTATGCTCAAAAAGTTGTCAAACTGTGCATACCCTTTGACCCAGCAGTGTTTCTACTGGGCCTATATCCCAAAGAGATCTTAGAGGAAGGAAAGGGCCCCACATGTGCAAGAATGTTTGTGGCAGCCCTTTTTGTAGTGGCTAGAAACTGGAAACTGAAGGGATGCCCATCAATTGGAGAGTGGCTGAATAAATTATGGTATATGAATGTTATGGAATATTATTGCTCTGTAAGAAACGACCAGCAGGACGATTTCAGAGAGGCCTGGAGAGACTTGCATGAACTGATGCTGAGTGAAACGAGCAGAACCAGGAGATCATCATACACAGCAACAACAGTATTACATGATGATCAATTCTGATGGACATGGCTCCCTGCAACAAAGAATTGTCTCAAACCAGTTCCAATTGTTCACTGAAGAAAACCATATACACCCAGAGAGAGGGAAATGAAATATGGACCACAACGTAACATTTTCATGATCTCTATTGACATTTGCTTGCATTGTGTTGCCTTTCTCTGATTCTTTTTTTTTTCTTGTAGATAGGATTTTTCTTGCATAACTTCTCAAGCATTTCAACATTATTAACATGTAGTGGACTTCCTGCCATCTAGGGGAGGGGAGGGGACTGGGGGTAAAATTTGTAATGGAAAGCTTTGTAAAGATCAATGTTGGGGAACTACCCATACATATGTTATACAAATAAAAAGCTTTAATAAAAATAAATAAATTAATTAATTAAAAAAAACAAACAAACTAGTAACCATGTCATAGAAATGCTACTGAAGGCAGCATGGTGTAGTGGATAGAGAGCTGGACTAGACATGGAGCCAGAAAGACTTGAGTTGGAATCTTTACTCAGTACTTACTAGCTGTGTGTTTTAAGATAAATCACTCAGTCTCTTTAGATCTAAGTTTCCTCTGGGTTAGAATTCATGACCTCTAAGGTCACTTTTAGTTCTAAATCTGTTTTATAAACTAGGAGTATTTTGCCTAGAAAAGATAGATTTGGAGGGAGGGTTGTCATGTAGAAGAGATATTGGATTTATTCTGCTTGACCCCAGAGGACAGAACTAGGAACAAGTGATAGAAATTGAAGATGGGAATCTTTAGACTCAGTGTATAACTTCCTAACACTTAGAGACATAGAAGACTGAAGAAATTAGCTTCCCCTTAACTAGCCATCTTTAAGGCAAGACTAGCTGGTTATCCACTTGTCAATGATATATAAATATAGATGTATATATATATGTATATGTATGTTTATGTGTATATAGAAAGATAATTGGCATACATATGCATTCATGTATATATTGTTGCATGGATATACATGTGTGTAGATGTATGTATCTATATATACATGCATGTATATACATATATGTGTATATGTGTATATATATAAATTCTCATTTTCTTATTTAAATATGGTTTAGATTGGGTGATCTTTGAAATCTCTTCCAATTCTGAGATACTATGATTCTGATTTGAATTTAAGAGACCTGGCTTTATATGCCTGCTCTGACACTTCACTGCTTTGAGACTATGGAAGTTTCTTCACCTCTCCTAAGCCTCAACTTCTTCATTTGTGAAATTAAGGTAATAAAATTTGTACTACTTATCTCACAGGATCCTTATGAAGAAAGTAATTTGCAGACTTTAAAGCCATAAACATATAAATTGATTACTATTACTATTATTATTATTAGTTTTGTATTCCATATTTTACATTCTGATGGCTCACATTCATAATGAATCTTATCTTTTTGCCCTGAATTTCTGTTCATCAATTCAGCTTTCCACTGTGCTTGCTCTTTATCCGTGTGGCTCGGGTAAATTTGGAAGGAATATTAAGAGTTGTTATTCCCTGAGAACAGAGCCTAATGCTTTCCTTTCATTCTAATAATCCCTGAGACCCAGCTCATGGACTCTTCCTATGAGTTTCAGACTCCACAAACAGACTTCACTTGGACTGGCTTTTCCTATGTCTTTGGTAACTGCCTGTTTCTACTAGAGAGAGCTTTCTTTCTTCAAAGCCCTCTGTAGCCTTCCCTGAAGGGCAATTTTTCCCTTCTCCAAACACCTTGCTGCATGGAGATACAAAAGGGGCTTGAACAGAAGAACTTCTAAAGTTGGAGAATGAGGTATGAGCTGCCACAAATGTATTGAAAAGTGTTTTTACAGCTTGCTTCTGGCAAGATCAGTCACTGCTCTAATATTTTGCTTAGAGGAAAAATGTCCTCAAACAGAAATACTGTACTCATGAGAATAATGACGTTGGGGAGAAGGGGGGTAGGTGGGTAGAGAACCTGAGTGGAAGTCCTAATTAAAATGATTGAGGATTGTTTTTCAGAATAAAGAACTTTGGAGAATGATATGAAGTAATCGATGGAGTTTTGAGCTGCAGTCCTAAATCCCACAGCTCCAATCAAAGAAACAATATCTAAGGTATCCTTATTCAAGTGTGTTAAGAGTTCTGGAAGAAATCACAAGAACTATCAATTTCTATAACACCAGAACTGTAACCAAGAGCATTAGATTCTGTATAAAATTAAGTTTGTGGCAGGGGATGGGAATACCAAAGGTGGTGATGGCTACTGTTGCCACTTATTCTCCTGAGAGTTCCATATAGTACGAATCCCTATGACAAGTTTATGAGCAGTTTGTCTTAAGGGTGGTATTTGCATTAGTACGGTGATGGGGGAAGATGTGAGCACTGGTAGAAGGGCATGACATGATGGAACTCTGAGGTTTATGTATTAGACCTAGCTGGGAAAGGGAAACTCACTTTGAGATCCCAACCTCTACTTCAGGAGCTCCTAACTTTTGTATCATGGACCCCTCTATCTCTATCTGTCTGTCTGTCTATCAATCTAAATGTCTGTCTGTCTCTATAAAGGTTTCCCCCTTATTTCTTAAAGGGGGCATTGCTCATCTAAATTGTTAGGTTTAGAGGAATGTACCATTCCTGGGCTGACTCAATGTATGTCCATGATCTATAGACCCCTTTCAAAGAATATTTTAAATGAATAAAAATATAAAACATTACAAAGAAAATCAATTATATTAAAATTTATATTTTTTCTATCCAATTTCCCAAACCCTGGAATATATCTATGGACCCCATGGAAGTTTGTGAAACTTAGGTTAGGAGGGACACTGTCTTTGATTGATCAACTTAGAACTACTACAAAGAGGAAGCTTGCCACTCATCTTCTCCCCCTCCAGTATCAGTGCCCTTGGACAAAACTCTAGTGGCCCCATGTGAGTTATGCCTCAATGCCACATCAACTAGAACAAAGAGCAGGATTCCATTTCTTCTATAAAAATTAATAGCATTTTCTTTGGTCAGATGTTAACACCATTTCCCATTTCTGTGATGTTATCATGGAGTCAATGGTTACATTAAACTTAGAGCCATAAGAGACCCTAGAGATTGTCCATTTCAACCCTTTCATTTTATAGAACAATTCAGCAATGATTAGTGATTTAAGTAAGCAGCAGAGCTGTATTTGAACCCAGCTCTTCTGATTCCAAAGCCAGCACATATGAGCCAAAAGGGTAGAGAAGAGTAATTTAAAGCAGCATAAGAAAGGATTTTTGCTTGGCTTGTTAAAAAGAAGGTAGACAAAGGCTATTAACTAGGGAGGATTATTGGATAGTCTGATTTTTAACTGTGATTCCTCCTCCAGACAACTGAGGATTTCCCCTTTATTCCTTAAAGGGGGCATCTCTCCCCTATTGTTAGGGTTAGAGTAGTGTACTTATTCCTGTGCTGACATAATGGTATAACCAAAGGGAGGCTCAGCAAGTATGATTAACTGGGAATCCAGCTTCAATAATACCATCTGACAATTCCCCCAGCCTCCTTTTAGTTTTCACCTTCACCTACTGTCTTCAGGTCTCCCCAGTTCTGACTTCAGGAAAATTTAAGAGAACTCTAGTCTCTTACTAATTTTAAAAAATCTATATATCTATCTTCCTTGCAAAAATGCTAATTTTTGGTATTCATTTGAATTTATGGTATTAGACTAATAAGACACTTTAATCTACTTTCCATTTGACATATTTCATCTGAAGACTATATGCATTTTTAATAAAAATAAATCTAATACTCAGATCCTCAGGGACTGCGATTTCTCACGTTCTCTCTCCTGTGATCGTTTATTTGATAGTAAACTCCAATCCACAACCCTCCAAAAAGAATGAGGACATTTCATCATCCAGATCTCTGAGGTCATGACCCTACAGAGATGTTGCAGATAAACCAAAGTATAGGAAATGTTTATCATTAGGCATAACTTCTAAAGAGCTTTGCTAAGTGCTGAACTACATTTTCATTTTCTCTTTTGCTTTGTATACCTAGAAATAGAATTGCCTCTAGAAATCATCCAACTCTGACTTTTGGCCCTTTTGCCTTCATATGGACAATTGTTAAAGGTCATATAGTATTTCTACATGATATTCTTAGAAACAAGAGAGCAACCTCTGATAGCTTGCACAAATGATATAATTTCAGGGGTACTGAATGACATCTTCTACCTCCCATCCTACCTCACTGCTGTCATCATTGATTAGAACTTTATCCTTAAGTCCTTAATAATATTTTTCAGACTCTTAATGACCCCACTTGGGTTTTTTTTGGGGGAGAGATACTAGAGAGGCTGGTCATTTGCTTTTCTGGATCATTTTACAGATGAAGAAATTGAAGCAGACATGGTTAAATGACTTCCCCAGTGTTAACATAATAAGTATCTGAGGTCAAATTTGAACTCAGAAAGAGGAGTTTCCTGATTCCAAGTCCTTTGTTCTATCCATTGTGTAGGTGGAAAAATGGAGAGAGCATTAGACTTGAAATTTCATCTCCCTGAGTTCAAATCTGATCTGAGACACTTATTAACTATCATTCTGGGCAAATCACTTACCCCTATGTCTTCATTTCCTCATCTGTAAAATGAGCCAGATAAGGAAATGACAAGGTTCTCAACTATCTTTTCCAAGAAAACCCTAAATTGGGGCACAAAGAGTGAGATACATGACTAAAATCAATAACAAGATAATAACACTTTAAATGATTATCAGTCAATTATACCTCAATGAGAATGAATAAGTCATTCAACAAGCACCCATCTATCATGAGCTAGGGATTATGTTCTGTACCAGAGACACAAAGATAAGAAAGCAAAACATTAAAAATAATGTGTATTTAAAAACAATATTAATTACTAATTGAAATGAAACTTCGTGAACCATTGATTGGATATTTCAGAAATAACTGTCTGAAATTCTTCTATAAATTTTGGTTAGAAAATGGGAAAACGGTAGTTGCTTTTAAACAGTTTGCCTAAATGAAGACAGTTAAAACTAGTTCTTTTATAAAACAAAATATTTTTTTTCTTCCTTGATGAGAATTATTGGTACATATACTAACAAATTATCAATGGGAGATTGATAATAGTCTACTATTATCAATATACAGATTTAGGAAAGGTGCAGACTAGTGTAGAGATTCTTGTTAAAGTAGAATTCCCAGGAACCCAGGAAACATTTCTTAAATTTTATTATACACCAAGTACTGTGCTGATCACTGGGGATACAAAACATTAAAAATTAGTCTCATGTCCTCAAGGATCTTCTACTGAAGCAGTTGAATCAGATTTGGGGAAGGACATGGTAGAGTTTTTATTATTTTTTTTTTCTTTTTAATTTTTTTATTTTTTTATTAGACTTTTATTCACAAAACATATGTATAGACAATTTTCAACATTGACTCTTGCAAAACCTTATGTTCCAAATTTTGCCCTCCTTCCCCCCATCCCCTCCCCTAGAAGGCAGACAGTCCAATATATGTTAAATATGTTACAATATAAATAGCTTTTTATTTTCAAAATACTTGCAAAGATAGTTTTCAAGATTCACCTTTGCAAAACCCTGTGATCCTGGTAGGATTTTAAAATTATATAGAGAATAAGCTCCTTTAGTGGGAGGACTTTTTTTTTTACTTTTTTATTCAATCCAATGCTTTAACCATTTATTAACAGCCTATTATGTGTCAGGCTCTGTGCAAAGTATTGGGGATTCAATTAATAAAAATGCAGTTCTTACCCTCAAGGAATTTGTATTCTCTTGGTCAAAGACAATATATGAAAGGAGGTAAAAAAGTGAGATGGGGGAAACATGAGATATCTTATTCTGTGTAATTTAAATCCATGGAACAAAGAGTTGTATCCCTCAGTGCCTAGCTCAATTCCTGGCATGTAATAGGTGCATAATAAATACTTATTAAATGGGACTGAATTCTATTAATATATGCATGGAAACATTGTATATCCATATAAATAAATATGAAATGTAAGGAAAATAAATACAAAAGTAGCAGAATACTAGCAACTAGGAATTGCATACCTAAATGAGTGGAGGGAATTCTGAGAGGATTAAAGAGAGAAGAAGAGAAGAACTAGTAGGCTGGAAACAAATTTTGCTAACTTTTCAGTAGTGCACTGTCCCTGAGTTAGAAATTAATTATCTTGATTCACAGACAACACTCTAAAGAGACACACCATAATAAACTGGCTCTAAGTCTCTAATTCAAGGTTGAGTCACATACTAACATGAAACAGCAATATGTAAGGGATATAGGGAAGTAACAGAGGGAAGGTGACTATATAGAAACAGAAAACTTGGGTTAATCTTAATTTTTATAACTACTAGCTAGGTGATCTTGAGTAAATAATTTCATTACTTATCTATAGAAGAAGCTTATCCTGTGCTGCTCAATAGAGCTTAGTGTAATTAATAAGATGTTCTACTCTACTCTAATGCTTTTATCAGGTACATCTTTGATATACAAAATCAACAGAGTAAACTAAGTACAAATTAAATTTTGCCAAACCAGAAATGTCTTGTGGTTGGTTGAAGAGAATCAGTCATTTTCTGTCAGGTTTGCATAAAACCTATGCTAGATCAGAATTTAACATTCTAATAGCAGCTTGGACCATGATACAGAAGATTCATCTGAGTCCCTCAGAAAGAATTGGTAGAGGGAATTAAAGAGTCTTCATCTCTTTACTCTCAATCCCCCAAAGAAGATAATTTTTGTTAACTTGGAAAGGATGGAAACTTTGTACTTCTCATTGACTTTGTGGTAGCAGCAAAACAGCTATAGATATTGGTAGTATTTATATCTAGAAGTTCTCAGTGTATCAATATACACTGAGGAAAGGCATTTTTAAGATTCAGCTCATCAGAGAATTCTACTTCAGGAGAACTCCATGAAGATTCTATAAAAGGAAGGAAATAACTTATAGCCAACCCCAAAGTGTGAGCTAGTTAACATTTTGCCACATGTGCTCTCTAAGCTTGAAAAACATTTCCCCCAGCACTTTTTTTTTTTGCATTGATTTTTCTTACTATACAATATTAGTAAATACCCTTTCTTAAAAGTTCTGGCTAGCTAATAATTAATGGGGTACACATTAATGGGGGTTCATGAACATAGTATTAGAAAATCACCACCACTGCCCTAAGAGTTATCTCTTATGTATATGAGAAGAATTTGTTAACTACCCTCTAGGATTCAATCCTCCAGTGTAAGAGGGAATTGATATATGAACCAGAGTGCTACATTCATAAAACGAGGGGTGGGATTAAATGCTCTTTAGGAAACCTTTCAGCTCTACATCTTATGAACTTACCCTCTTTCTTTATTTTGGTGATTCAAAAATCTAGGAATTGGTTTGGGTTCTGGGAAAACTTTGTTTCTGGAAAATATTATAACACGTCCTAAATACTATACAAGATTCATGAAGATTACGTAAGATGATTGATGGGAAAATATGTTTGCAGGTCCTTCCTAACTGGAAGCAAAATGATGCAATGATCAAACAGGCTTGTGTATATGCTCTCTGTCACCAGGGCTTCCTTTTTTAGATGATCATTAATTATTCCTTTAATAGTTTACTTTATAATTTTATCAGAAATCAAAGCCAAACTCAGTAGCTTATGGTGGGCTGACTCTGTTTTTTTTTTTTTTTTCTAGACAGTTGGGACATTTTCTCTTCTATATTCTTCCTCTGTCTCTTTCATTGATCAAGGTTTTAAACACACACACACACACACACACGCAGTGATTCTGTAATCAAGTTTACTAGTTCTTTTTGTCTCCACAAAAATAGTCAATCTCGGGCTGGTTATGAACATATCAAAGCCAGTTAAGTGCTTCTTACAATTTCCTGACATATTTTGGTTTTTAACTCTTTGTTTACTCATTCATGCTTGTTCCTTTCCAGTCCAAAGGCTATTTTCCTCTTTGAAAAAGCCAGCTAAATGGCCCAATGGAGAGAATATTGGACTTAGTTTAAGAAGACTTGACTTAAAAAATCCTGCTTCATTTACTAGCTATGTACATGGCCCTAAGCAAGTTTTAACTTTTTTTCTGTTTCAGTTTCTCATCTGTAAGAGTATAATAATGATACTTTTCTCCTAAGGTTGTTGTTAAGATAAAATAAAGTGATATTTGTAAAATATTTTTTTCACTTTAAAGCACTATCATGTTAGATGATATCTAACATGCTAGAAAACAATAAATAAATAAAGGTATAGCAACTCTTCCTCTATCACTGATTGTGATCCTCTCATCAATCCCAATCAATTTTCTAATCTTTTATTTGATCCCCCTCTTCCTCCCAAAAGACAAACAAACAAAAACATCAAAAACAAACAAAAAACATCACATGCTTTTGTGTTGTCCTTAGCTTTTCCTCACCATCCTCAGCTCATTCCTGACTATTTTTACAGGACTGTGTCATGTTTTTTATACAGTTTCCTGTTCTCAATCCATCTACATTAGTCTGATGATGAAAGAAGAGTTCCTGTTCTTTCTAACTTTATTGTTCCTTTTAGTGTCTTTAGCATTTCGATCTTAAAAGTGTCACATCTCTCTTCTACTGTCCCATCTCTAGAATTTTGCATACTATCTAGCTTTTCTCTGATTCTCCCTTAATATCAGTTATCCCAAAAATTTAGTATTCATACTGACTATACTGGTGTCTCCCCCCCTTTTTTCTATTGCACATTTTAATATTGAGTGATCATCAAGATCTTCACCATTCCTTATTGAGAATCATTTTCCCTTGTTGGTTTCTCTGCTTTTTGAAAGGTAAAATCATTAAAGGAAGTGAAGAGAAGAGGGAGGAGAATCAGAGAAAGACAAGACAGAGAGGGAGAACAGAGAAGCAGAGAGAGACAAAGAGACAGAAAAAAAGAAGAAGAGAGAGAGATGGAGAAACCGAAAGAAATAGAGGCAGGGACTTACGAGATAGAGAGTGCCATAATTTATTTGTGCCAGGCTTTTGATAACTTTCCCAAGTTCCTCATCCAGTTCTTTCCATTCAAGCGGTGGCATATACACATTGCATATATGTATATATATATGTATGTATGCATATATATCCTATATATGTGTGTATACACACATATATACACACAGATGTGCATATGCATGTATGCTCTGAGAACACAGTATCCTTTTGGTTCTCTCTTCATTGATCCTTACTCACATGCTTTCCATTATGTTACTTTTGGGGCTTCCTGAATTTTTCCCATGCATATCTTTTAATTTTTTTTCTTTTTCCATGAATATATCTTAATGAACAACTTAATTTCCCATTCAAGGTCCTCATTTATCTTACCTATTTTGTTTCTTTTAAATAAAGAATTCTTCTAAATATGCTACTCTTGGATCTCATCATGAGGTTAAATCTGCATTCTTACATTAGGATATCTAGTTCAAATTATGATACCCATACTTTGTACATTTATGTATAGATATTTGATGCCGTTCGTTTTATCATTGCTTCTTTTCTTGAATTCTATTTCCTGTGAATTCTAGAATCTCTATTGTTATTTTTCCTACATTTTTGCTGCTGCCTATGGGAGCTATCTTTGCAGACATTTAAGCCAGTTTTCTCTCTCCTCTTTTTTTTTTTTTCCTCTTTAAAGCCCCTTTGTTTATATCTGCAAAGATCCAGGCAAATGCATTTCAACAGCCTTTGTTAAGTGTGTTCTGTATTATCCAGAAGCATGTAATTTCTATATAGTTTAACAATCTGAATTTTGTTCTCACATGCCACCTTCTTAACCAGTTGTTCATTTCCCAAATCTTCCTTTTTCTTCTGAAGTTCTTGCCAGTCATAGTGATGCAAACACCACCTGCACTCCTATGGTTTTCACTTTACTACCCAAGATTTTGTAATCTTAGCTATGCTTTCTAGATTCATTTTGGCAGTAGCATTTATGCCAAGTAAATCACAAGAAGTTGGTAGTTTTTATTTGTTTTCACAAGTCTTCAAGAACTCTGTCATGTTCTAGATATGCATTCATAAAAGACAGTAGACCTTTATATTAAGATAAATAGAACATCAGGTCAACAAACAGTTACCTCACATCTCTCTTCTCTCTTTCTTCTGATCCTTATTGGATTGGCCCTCTGCCAGCACCTATGGAAACACATTATCATTGCTTGAAAAGAAGGCAGTAGTTTTTTCCTCAGAGAGTTCCATTCCTTTCTTTTGGGAGAAGAGCCTGGCATCTATTGCTTAGCTCTGAGTCTTTGGAAATGACTCTTTGGCAGTCATTTCCTTTTTGTTCTTCAACACATTCTTTAACTCCCGGGCATGGGTTAGGATTCTGCTGTACCTCTTCACATACTTTTTCATCTCTGTTTTCAGATCAAAGTCCTTCTTCAGATTCTTAAAGGATTATTTATTTTATTCTTCTGAATTTCTAGGAATAAAGAGAGACTTTGATGGATAGGTAGGTCTGAAATTATTCTTCTTCCTTTGGCATTAGAATGTTGGCTTTTTGAGTGCAGGGATCACTTTTTCTTTTCTTTTTATCTTCAGTGTTTAAAGAGTTATCTGGTAAATAGTAAGTGAGCAGAGAAAAAGCAACTTCTGTCCTAGCATCAGGGATGACTTTTAGGTCTCTTCCTAATTAATGCTAATTATGACTGTTCTACTTTTAACATAAACTATCAAACTTAACTAATTCTTCTGACTTTTCAAAACATACTAGTCGGCTAGATTACTGAAAAAGTCTCATTCAGTAGAAGATGTTTCCCATGTGTTTAGGCTTTTCTGTGGTGCAGGGTACAGAATATGGGAATTAGAAACTTTTTCAAATCCTGATTTAGACACTTACTAGCTGTGTGAACTTAGGCAAGTCACTTTAGCTCTGTATGCCTCAGTGTTCTTGTCTGAAAATAGGGATAACAATAGTACCCACTGCAAAGGGTTGTTATGAGCATCAAATAAATTAACTTATGTAAAGCACTCTATAAATTGTAAAGCTCTATATAAATGCTAGTTATAATACTTTTATATAATACTTTTAATGAGGTTGGAAAGTGTCAAAAATATTGCCTTTACAAAATTCATGTTAGCTAATTCAAGCCTTTGAACCAATCAGTTAATAACTATGTGGCTAGCATTGTGTTAGGCATTAGGGATAAAATTACAATGAATGAAGCAATCCCTATTCTCTTTTTTTATTAATACTTTTTATTTGCAAAACATATGTATGGGTAATTCTTCAACATTAACCCTTACAAAGCTTTCTGGTACAAATTTCCCCCCCCCTACTCCCCACCCCTCCCCCAGATGGCAGGAAATCCACTACATGTTAATTATGTTAAAATACTTGACAAATCGAATATATGTATACATATTTCCACACATCATTTTTGTGCAGGAAAAATCGTATCTACAAGAAAGAAGAATCAGAAAAAGGAAACACAATGCAAGCAAACATTGATAGAGAGCATGAAAATGATATGTTGTGATCCACATTTCACATCCCTCTCTCTGGGTGTATATGGCTTTCTTCAGTGAACAATTGGAACTGGTTTGAAACATTTCATTGTTGAAGAGAGCCACGTCCATCAGAATTTATCATCATATAGTATTGTTGAGCAATCCCTATTCTCAAATAATTTATATTCTAACTAACCAATTCTAGGGGGGGCCTATTTATTGAAAAAAAAATCACTTGTGATTTTTGAGGGTTAATTACTTTTATAACACTTAACTATATAAGAAAAAAATGCAAAAATCACTTGCTGTCTCTCTCCAAGGGCATATAAGCAACCAAAGTAGGCCTACAAGGCTGAAAACTCTTTTATTTGGCAATTCACAAAGGGTAAGGGGGCTCAGTCTAGTTTATTTATTTATTTATTTTTGCTTGGAAGCTCAAGATTTCCAATCATACAAGTGTGGGAGAGCACTAGGGCAAACTGAAAAATATAATCAACACATTTCAAATCAACATGTAAAAAGTGTCAGATGTTTAAGTATTAATTAATATTTTTGCAAACTAATTACATTAAAATGACAACACAAGGGAAGATACTGAAATAGTTTCCTAATTCTGCTCCACTGCTCTTATTTAAACGACTGTATATATTACTGCTTTATTCAATTTTTATTTTTTTTAATTTACCAGAAAAGATCTAAACAGCACACTATTTCACAGCGATCATCATTTATTCATAGCTCAATAGAGGAAGCCAGAATAGCAATAACTCTTTTTCTCTAATTGTCATTCTGGAGAGATAAGTGGAATATCAGCCTGGAGTCAAGCTACATTAACGCTGATATCCTGCCACAGTAGCTCTGCTTTTCCACTTTTTTTTTTTCATCACT
This sequence comes from Myrmecobius fasciatus, assembly GCA_023553655.1. NCBI lineage: Eukaryota > Metazoa > Chordata > Mammalia > Dasyuromorphia > Myrmecobiidae > Myrmecobius > Myrmecobius fasciatus. Next base: position 132,472 of record JAJPUD010000017.1, on the reverse strand, counting down.
TATTGGGAGGGGTTTGAGGCTGAGCTCTCTCTGTTTCTGCCCTGAGTCATAAAACAGAACTATGGGGTCTTGATGCTCAGGGGTATCTCCATGCAGTCTCTTTCCCATCTGATGGGAGCCAGAGTTTCAGAATCGAATTAGGCAAACCACATGTTCCAAGAATTGTGATAGATGACACAGTTCACCTGGAGCACTAGGAGCTTCCATAGTAGGGCAGTGAGGGAGATGATTTGACTATATCAAAGGAATGAATTGAACTTTTTAGATTTGCATTCAAGGCTCTTTGCAACCAGAACATGATTTATCAAACTATATGGCCTAATCATAGACATTGACTTGGAAAGGGTCTTAGAAATCATATCAACCAGCCCCCTCATTTTATAGATGAAGAAACTGAGGCACAGAGAGGTTTAGTGACTTGGTTAAAGATCACACAGCAAGTAACTATCTGAATCGGGAATTGATTTCAAGTCTTCCCAACTCCAAGTCAAGCCCTTTGTCATTATGCCAGGTGGCTTCTTACATGATTATACTCAGTATTCTATATATTTATCTAACTTTCATTATATCAACTCCTTAGATTGGATTAAGCCATCTCTTCTACCTAGAATATCATCCATTAATATCCTGTTAAAGTTGTGCTTATCCTTTAAGGACTACTTTAACAACTACCTCTTTAACAAGGCTTTCCCTGATTCCAGTTAGAAGCAATTTTGTCTTTACCTGAAATCTCATAGAACTTGATTCATTTATCCCTTATGGAACTGATCTTATACTTGTACTAGAAGTAGTCTTGATCTATATTTTGCCACTGGACCCTGATCTGGAGGGAAAGTGAGGCAGGTGACCTTGAACAGCCCTCCCTCACTTAAATCCAATTCACTTGCATGTCATGGCATCAGCTCCCTGATGTCATGGTCCCCTTTGAGAAAGTACAAACAACAATCTCTGTGAGTAAAGCTGGCCTGAAATAGATCAATTGGAAGACTTCCTTCCTCCCTCCCTCTCTTCCTCCCTCCCTCCCTCCCTTTCTTCTTCCCTTTCTCCCTCCCTCCCTCCTTCCCTTTCTTCCTCTCTCTCTCCCTTCCTTCTTCCCTCCCTCCCTCCCTCCCTTTCTTCCTCCCTTTCTCCCTTCCTTCTTCCCTCCCTCCTTCCTTTCTTCCTTCCCTCACTACTGAATGGGACTGATTAAATGAAGCTTTCTCAATATTGGGACTGAGCCTGGGTCACATCATTCCTACACCTAGAGCAGGAAGGTGAGGTCTTGGAGCTCAGGTTTCAGGAAGTCACATGGTCCCTATTCTTAGACCCTAAGTTGCCGGTAGTCCAGTGGTCTAAAGGTCAAGTCCTCAAGTCACACCCATGGGAAATGACATGACCCACAGAAGGTAGGCCGCATTGGTGACCATTGGTCAGGAAGGGTTGCTTCTTTTTAATCTATCCAGTGAAGGGGCTTGGGTCTTTTGCTTTTAAACCTTGGACAAGGCAGAAGCAGGCAGGTTCCAGGAGCACATGGCTGGAGTTGGGATGGTTCCCAGACATGTGTCTGGGCCTCTCCTTGCTGGGATTAAATAAATACTTTCTCTTTGTACCTGAAGATGTCTCTGATTAGTTAATTTGGGAAAGGAGGTCTTGTACCCGTCCCACAAACTCCCTTCCCTCCTTTCCTCCCTCTGTCCACATGAGGTATCATACCTTTACTTACCAATGTTCTTAAAATATTTTTTTTCTCTTTTGTACCTCTGAGCCCTCCCAAAATATCTTGGGGTTTACTGGCTATTAGTCTTTCTTAAGGACCAAGCCTTAAACTAAAACCAATCTGATTCTCATGGGCCACCTATAGGTCCTAGGCCAAGTCCCATTTGGTCATTGTTTGGGTCCAGATCGACTCAGATTGAATGTAAATAGCAGTCATTTTTGCTTTGATCAAAAACCCTGAGGGTTTTCCCCTCCCATATTCATTCATTTATTTATTTAGATTTTTTTTTTGGACTATGTAAAAGAGAAGATTCTTTGCCTCAATTGCTACCCAGCCTTAATCACTGAAGGAATGCAGACTCAATCAAACTGAGACTTATTAGACCTTAGCTTAAAAAGACTGGGTCTCACAATTGCTTGCAGGGCTATCTCCAGTCATCTTGATTTGTATCTGGCCACTGGACCTAGATGGCTCTGGAGAGAAAGTGAGGCAGGTGACCTTGCCTAGCCCTCCCTCCCTCAAATCTAATCCACTTTTATGTCATGGTCTTCTTCCAGAATGAAGGACAAAACAACAACAATCTCTCCTACTAGACACTGAGCTCATGGACAAGTTCATTGAGGGCAGTAACCATTTTTATTCATCTTTTTGCACCTCCCAATAGTGCCTAATACGGTGTTCTGCAGATGTTCTTGTTCTGTCACTCCAGGGATATTTGACTCTTTTTCACCCATTTGGGATTTTTTTTTTTTTTTGCAAATATACTGGAGTGATTTGCCATTTTCTTCTTCCACTCATTTTACAGCTGAGAAAACTGAGGCAAACAGGGATAAATGAATTGTCCATGGTCACCCAGCTAGTATGTAGGTATCTGTGACCAGAGCAGATCCTGACTCTAGGTCCAGCTTATAGAAGGCTCTTAATCAAATGCTTCATAAATGAATGGATATACCTTCAAAGACACACTTAAGAAAAGTTAAAAATTAGTAAATGATTAAAAAAAATAAATAGCTAATCCAGGATTGACAAATAAAATAATTTTTAAACATGGTTAAAATAAAGTATGATAAGACAGGGGTGCTGCTGGTAAGAAAGTTATAAACTAAGTCATGACACAAACAATCCATTGGGGACCATGAAGGAAAGAGCCTTCTGAGACAGACATAGAGAGAGATGATTTTAGGGGACCATGGAGAGATGGGCATGTTACATGTATGGGAGGGTATGGTGTATGTGGAGAGGGGGTTATTTTAAAACAGAATCCTCTACAAAACTGGGCTTTGGATGCCTTGAATGTTAAATATATGCCTCTTTGTGCAAATATATAGCACAGTGCCTCACAAATAGGATGTACTTATTAAAAGTTTATTAAATTGAATTGTGTTGAAGTAGACTGAGTTTTGTAATCACCTACCACTCTCAAGGAAAGCCAAGAGATTCAGGTTATAAGGAAGAAGAACAGCACACTTGCAATAGCTACACATAAACCCCAAACACTTGAGATAAGGAAGTTGGAAGAGTATTTCTAGTTATATAACTCACTGCAGCTGCAGACAAAACCCAAAATGGAGGGGAAATGGGATGCTCAATGCCAAGCCATGCCAAAGAAGGAAACTGTAGCATTGTAACACTGTGACAGTGCATTGTATTTTTTGCATTCACTCTTTCAGCAAACCCTTATTGAGTCCATCTAGTTCAAAGCCTATTCCAACAGCAATCTCTCTTTTTCAAAAAGATATTCAAACCCTGGCCAATGGCCTACTTATTTCAAGCAATAGACAATGAAACCAAATTCTAGGGTGGAGGTTGCCAACCCCCACCAAATGGCATGTGGGATGGTTTTCTTTGGCACGTCAGCCAATTATCACCATCTGTGAAGGACATAAGAGTAGACAGCAGGTACCCATGGGGAACTTAGCAGCTGGCACATGCTCCCTCCTAGTGTGGAAAGACTGTGGCAGACCCACATCCAATACCACCAATCAATCAATCAATCAATAAGGAAACATTTATTAAACAACTTCTGTGTTCTAGGTGTTAAAGAGAGTAATAAAAGAGATAAAATGAAAGAAGGTGTTTTCTTCCTCCAATAGAATATACGTTGCATAAGGGTAAGGACCAACTTTTTTTTTTTGCTTGAATTTAGATTTCCAGTGTTTAATATAGTGTTTGGCAATCTTAATAAATGTTCTCTCTGTTTCTGCTTGTCTGTCTCTCTTTCTCTCTCCCTAATCCCTGCTCTCAAGAAGCTTCCCTTAGCACTCTTAGAAATACTGTACTTAGACTCAGGAATATCTGGGTTTAAAACCTGCTTCAGATACTTATTGATTGTATGACCTTTGTGAAATCACTTAATTGTCCTCAGTTACCTTATCTGTAACATGATAAGGTTGGATAGATGGCTTCCAACATCCTGTCCAGCTCTATGATTTTATGACCTCTCAAAAGATTAGTGTTCTAGGACAATTAATAAATTGGGAGTTCTTTGGAGTTTTCTAACAAAGGACTTTTCTTGTTTCTTTCCCTACTAACTTTACTTCAGTTTTTTTTTTCCACATTCAATGGCAGGAATGAACATTCACGAGAGGATCAGAGGGTGGGAGAAAGGGACTAAAGGGTAGGAAATGAGGTCAGAAATCGTGCAACAAGGAAGTGTGATGTCAAGGGACTGAGAGAATGGAAGGGTAATAAAAAAATTAATGCTTTTCAAAGTCTTTCCATACTTTTATCTCATTGTGCTTCACACAAGCTCTATAAAAAAGATTAGGCTATCAGTTGTATTTTTTTTTAATCCTCATTTTATTAATGAAGAAACTGAGACCCTGAGAAAAGAGAAGTGATTTGCCCCTCCCCACACAGCTGTGGGAAAGAATGAGGGGAAGAATGACATGGAAAGAATGGGAGAGTGACATAAGAATAAGAATAACTCATTTTTCTATAGTACTTTGAAAGCTGCAAAGTATTTGAAACCCACAAGTCATGGAGGTAGGCAGAAGATGTGTTATTATTCCCACTCCAAGGTCCTATAATAATAGCTAACATTCATATAGCACCTTGAAGTTTGAAAAGTGTTATACTTTGGTTATCTCATTTAATCCTTCTTATAGCTTTTGGGAGGCAGATGCTATTATTATCATCTCCATTTTACAAATGAAGAAACTGAGATAAACAGAAGTAAAGTGATTTGGCTGGAGTCACAGCTAGCAAGTATATCAACTTAGGTCTTTCTGACTCAAGTCTAGTACCCTAACCCCTGCCAGTAGTAAATAGCTAGTATATGAATACAGATTCTCTGATTCCAAAACCTTTGTGCCTCATAGAATAGCATTATAATTCTCACTAAGCTGAATTAGGGGAGAGATATGAAAATAAAAGGGAGTGAGTTTTGAAGGAATCAGAAGGAAATTTGGAGCAACAATGTCCACAACTATTATGCTTAATTTTTGTTGGTCTACTTGTTCCTTTATCCCCTCATTCCCCCTACCCCTATATTCCTGTACCCTTTTGCCCCTTTTTTTACACTGACATAATCCATTACTTCTTTTTTACTTCTTTAGAGAGAAGATTCTTTTTTTT
>JAJPUD010000017.1:74838-126797 GCA_023553655.1 Myrmecobius fasciatus | reverse complement strand
CTACCCCTGCCTTTCTTTGTTCACTTGAAGCATAGAAGATTCTGCTCCAGCCCTTTACCTTCACTCTGTATGTATCTCTATGTTTTAGATGTGTTTCTTGTAAACAACATATTATAGGTTTCTGGCTTTTAATTCAGTCTGCTATCCGCTTCCATTTTATTGGAGAGTTCATCCCATTCACATTCACAGTTAAAATAACTATATCTGTATTCCCTGCCATCTTATTTACCCAGAGTTATGATTTTCTCTTCCCTTTCCCCTCTCTCCCTTCCCCCCTCCCCAGTACTTTATTTTTGATGACCACCTCCCACCAATAGTTCTCCCCCCTTTAGAGTCCCTCCCTCCCCTTTATACCTTTCCCCTAATCCTTCTATTAGTTTATCCCTTTCCTTTCCTCCTTTCCCTCCCACCTTCCCACAAGGAGGGTCAGGCCTTTCTTTGAAGCCAAAATGTGTCTGATATACTCTCTTAGAGTCCAATCTAATGAGAATAAGGTTTACACAATAGTCATTGCCCTCCCTTCTTTCCCTCAATTATATTAGATTTCTATGTCTCTTTATGAGATTTTGCCTTTTTTACCTCCTTTATTTTTACTTTATTTTGCCTCCTTCCCCCCCCCCTTTTTTTTTCAGTATGGTATCCCTTCCAACTATAATTTCTTTTCCATTATTATCAAAGAAAAATCAAATTATACCCCCATTCTTTAAGGATACCCATAGTAGAAATATAGTTCTCAAGAGTTCTTTCCTTTTTACCTTTTTATGCTTCTCTTGAGTTCTGTATTTGGAGGTCAATTTTTTGTTCAGATCTAGTCTTTTCATTAGAAATAGGTGAAATTCTCCTGTATCATTGAATGACCATCTTCTTCCCTGGAAGATGATGCTCATTCTAGCTGGATAACTTATGCTTGGCTGTAATCCAAGTTCTTTTGCCTTTTGGAATATCTGATTCCAGGCCCTTTGATCCTTTAATGTGGAAGCTGACAGATCTTGTGTAATTTTAATTACAGTTCCTCGGTATTTGAACTGTTTCTTTCTAGCTGCTTGCAATATCCTTTCCTTGGTGTGATAGTCCTGAAATTTGGCCACGATATTCCTTGGGGTTTTAATTTTGGGGTCTCTTTCAGGAGGTGATCGGTGAATTCTTTCAATGCCAATTTTGCCTTCTGATTCTAAAACATCAGGGCAATTCTCTTTCATGATTTCCTGGAAGATAGCATCAAGGTTCTTTTTTTCATCATGGTTTTCAGGGAGTCCAATAATCCTTAGATTGTCTCTCCTGGATCTGTTTTCCAAGTCAGTTGTTTTTCCTAGGAGATATTTCATATTTTCTTCTATTTTTTCATTTTTTTTGTTTTTGTTTTTGATTCTTGAAGTTTTATTGAGTCATTTACTTCTATTTGTTCAATTTTAATTTTTAAAGTATTATTTCCTTCATTTATCTTTTTTAGCTCCTTTTGTAGCTGGCCAATTGAATTTCCTGGTTCAATGCATTCTTTTTCCATTTTGCCAATTTTATTTTTCAGTGAATTGTTCTTTTTCCAATTCACCATTTTTATTTTCCAGTGAATTGGTGATTTTTTCCAATTCATCAATTTTGTTTTCCAGTGAATTGGTGATTTTTTCCAATTCATCAATTTTGTTTTTCAGTGAATTGTTTTCTTTTTCCAATTCATCAGTCTTGTTTTCCAGTTTTTGACATTTCTGTTGCACTGATCTCAATTTATTTCCCCATTCTTCTTCTATCTCTCTTTTGAGATTCTTTATGCAATCTTCCAGGAAAGCCTTCTGAAAAGGGGTCCAGCTCATGTCCGCCTTTGTGACTTCCTCTGGGATTGTTTTCAGAATCTCAGGATCTGGGGACTGCCTTAGTTTCTCTCTGTAGAAGCTGTCTATGGTGAGAGCTCTCTTCTGCTTCTTGCTCATGTTTTTGAGCTGTAAGAAGTTTAGGTCTGAATCACTTGAGGTCTGAATCACCAGCAGGGAATTCTACCACAGTTTCAATTTGCCCCAGGGCAGTTTGCCGAGTTGACTTCCGGAGCGGGGCTAGTCCTCTAGATCCGCACTAGGACCACACTTTCAGCTGCTCTCAATCCACCCTTTTCCAAAGGCAGATCTGCCAAAGCACCTGCCTGCAAGCTGCACAAAGTGGCCCAGGTGTCTCCCAGAAACTTCCTGGGTGCCTAAAATCCGGTGCTCTGTCGCAGCCCGACTTCTGCCCCGACTGAGTGCTGGCATCTGATCGCGGCCAGCTGATGATTCCCCTGAGACTGACCTCCGGAGTTTTTTCAAAGTAGATTTTTGATAGAAGTGCGCTGTAGTCCGAGTGTTTGGTCTGGAGTGGAGCCCTCACTCCAGAACCAGTTCGGAGGCTCAATTTGTCTGGGTCTGAGGGAAGGTCTCAGGAGCTCATGGAGAATGCTGTCTGCAGTTCGCCATCTTGGCTCTGCCCCCCTCTAATTCTTTGTTGATATAAAAACAGCTGCTATAAATATTTTTGTATGTATGGATCCTTTCCCCCTTTTTATGATCTTTGTGGCATAAAGACATAGTAGTAGCACTGCTGGATCAAAGAGTATGCATAGTTTTATAGCCCTTTGGGAATAGTTCCGAATTACTTTACAGAATGGTTGGATCAGTTCACAACTCTACCAACAACGCATTAGTGTCCCAGTTTTCCCACATTCTCTCAAATATTTATCATTTTCTTTTTCTGGCACATTATCCAGTCTGATAGATGTGAAGTGGTACTTCAGAGTTACTTTAATTTGAATTTTTCTAGTCAATAGTGATTTAGAACATTTTAACATGACTATATGTAACTTTAATTTTTTTCTTTTTTAATAGTATTTTATTTTCAAGATACATACAAAGATAGTTTTCAACATTCACCCTTGCAAAACCTTGTTTTCCAAAATTTTCTCTCTCCTTTCCCCTACTCCCTGCCCTTGACAGCAAGTAATCCAATATAGGTTAAATATGTGCAGTTCTTCTAAACATATTTCCATATTTATCATGCTGCACAAGAAAATATCGAAAAGGAAAAAAATGATAAAGAAAAAAAGCAAATAACAACAAAAAGGTGAAAATACTATGTTGTGATTCAAATTCAGTCCTCATAATTCTCTCTCTTGATGCAAATGGCTCTTTCTTTTTTTTTGTGTGTGTGTTTTTCCTTAACTTTATTTTTTTAATAATATAAAACTTTTTATTTACAAAACATATGAGTGATTTTTCTACATTGACCTTTGCAAAAAACTTTTTTTTCCCAAGCTTTTCCCCTCCTTCCCCCCACCCCCTGCCCCTAGATGACAGGTAATCTAATACATGCTAAATAGGATAAATTATATGACAAATACAATACATGTATACATTTCTATACAGTTATCTTACTGCACAAGAAACATCAGATCTAGAAAGAGAAGAAGAAAAAAAACAACCTAAGAAGGAAAACAAAATGCATGGAAATATTCACAGAAAGCGTTAAAATGCTGTGTTGTGGTTCACTCTCAGTTCCCACAGGCCTAGAGAGAAGATTCTTTAGAAGATTCCGTTTCCCTGCTCCCTACTTTCTCTAAATCATGAAATTGTGAGAGGAAAAAAAAATCACAAAGCTTGGAGACCAAAATCTTGGGTTCAAGTTTCAGTTCTTTCACATCCTGGCTGTATGACAAGCCACTGGAACTCTATGTCCTACATTTTCCTCCTCTGAAAAATGGGCTTGACCTTGGAAAGTTGCCATGAGAATCTTAAAACATCATGTCACAGAATGCTAAGACTAGAAGAGAACACAGAAATCAAGAGTAATCCCCTTGTTTGTAGGAGAGGAAACTGAGGCCCAAAATTCTACAATATCTATATCAGGCTTAGAATTCAAGTGTTCTATCTCTTCCTTTGCTCTTTTCAACAAGAAAATTTCCAAATAAGAAAAGCTCTTTTTAATATATAGTACTATAGCAATATAGCCTATTATCATCATTATTATAAGCTAACAATTAAATGATAGATAATATTAAAAAGGAATCCTTAGAAAATACACTATTATAATAACCAAACCTGGTTATTATTATAAATATATAAATGAATATAAATTATAAATAAATCCTCCCTCTGATACTGCTTATATGAACTTAGCCAAATAATGTCACCACTTCAGGCCTTATTATCCTCAAAAATAAATGAAGGGGTTAGTCTAAATGGCCTTTGAGATCTAAAATTAGGATGCTATGATCAGTCAATTAGTAAACATCTACCTGTTGTTTGGAATTGTAAGAATGATTCTTGCTGTGCTGCTGCCTAGCATTGTTTCCAGCTGCATCTTGTTGGGCTCCCAGGATATCTTATTTAAGCAGTCTTGGATTGAGGACATTCAGTCCTTCTGGGGTACTTAATGCCCACTTTGGCTCCAGTGTCAGTCTTGTTTCCTCTCTAGTGGCTCAGCACTGTCCAACATCTCCTAGAAGCCTTGGAGTTCTGCCCCATTAGAGACAATGCCAGGCTGGGACTGCTACTGCTCAGTCTAATTTGGTTCATAAAGTCTGAGCTCTGGAGTGAAATATGAGCCTGGGAGCAAATCTTTTGATCTTAAATAGTCAGAAGGTTGGAATGTATAATGCTATGGAAATAAATGATGTCAAAACTGTAGGAAATAATTTATGGTGTGGGAACTGGTTTCATGATCGAAGGAGAACATGAATAAAAACTTAAAACACAGAGAGGAAAAGAGATGGATGTAGATACGGCAAAGACCATAATTGTCTTTTCCCTCTTCAGTGCAGAGAAGAGGGAAGGTACAGGACAGTGTTCACTGGGGATGCTCTCTGGTGCATCAGACACAGACTTAGTTTGAGGTCCAAACAGCATCATCACAGGAAATCCAACTTCTGTTTCAGAGAGAACATGGCTCTTCCTAGAATGAATCATTACTTCCATGACATACTATTAGTTATGTCAGTTTCCACCTTTGACTACCAATGGCCCAGCCTGAAGCATCTTGCTATGTTAGTGTGCTGAGACAATGAAATTTTCTTAAAAATATTCTGAAATCTTACAGGCATGGCAAAAGTTTTCTCATCACTCTGATACAGAGAAAGAAAGTGGGGGGGGAGAGAAAGTGAGGAAGAAAGGGAGAGGAAAAAGGAGGAGGGGAAAAAGGTAGGAAGAAAGGAAGGAAGGGAGGTAGGGAATGAAGCAAGAAAAGAAGGGAAAGAGAAGAGGAAGAGAGGAGAGAGAGGAGAGGAGGGAGAAAAAAAGAAGGGAGAAAGGAAAGGAAGGAAATAAGGAAGAAAAGAGTAAAGACAAAAGGAAAGAAGAGAGAAGAAAGTAGAGGAGAAAGAAAAGAGGGAAAAGGAGGAGAAGAGAGAAAAAATAAGGGAGAAAGAAAAAGGAAGGAAGGGAAAAAGGGAAGGAAGGGAGGGAGGAAAGAAGGAAGGAAAAGAAAACCCAATGACAATTAACTTTCCTGAAGCAAAACACTCTGCTCTAGAAGTAATTGGGATAGAATGGAAAGTGCATTTGTATTAAGAATCTTGAGGCCTGGGTTTTAGCTTTTCCACACTAACTGTGTGGCCTTGGATAAGTTTGGATCCTACTTGCTTTATGTGTTAAATGTATGTTCCTGGCTTTCTATGTGGCATTGATAAAGTCTGTTCACTTCTTGGAGTTTCAGCCATATCATCTAAAAAATAGGTATCATATGATATGTTATATATATAATCATATGATATATGATTGGATCATATCATGTAAACTGAGTGGATGCCCATCAATTGGAGAATGAATAATTAATGGCATATGAATGTTATGGAATATTATTGTTCTATAAGAAACCATTAGCAGGATGATTTTAGAAAGGCCTGGAGAGACTTGCATGAACTGATGCTAAGTAAAATGAGAAGAACCAGGAGATCACTGTATACGGCAACAACAATATTATATGATGATCAATTCTGATAAACATGACTCTTTCCAACAATGAGATAATTAATGCCACTTCCAATGATCTTGTGATGAAGAGAGCCATTTACACCCAGAGAGAGGACTGTGGGAACTGAGTGTGGATCACAACATAGCATTTTCACTCTTTTTGTTGTTGTTTTGCTTGCATTTTGCTTTTTTTCTCATTTTTTCCCTTTTTGATCTGATTTTTCTTGTGCAAGATATTCGTATAAATATGTATACATATATTGGATTTAACATATATTTTAATATGTATAACATATTGGATTGCTTGCTATCTAGGGGAGGGTGGGGGAAGAAAAGGAAAATTTGCAACACAAGAGGTGCAAGGGTCAATGTCGAAAAATTATTTATGCATATATTTTGAAAATAAAAATCTTTAATAAAAATGGGTAGTTTTGAGAAGCAAAAAAAATTAAAAATAGGTATAATGATGCTATTTGCTACCTGAAAAAAAATCTCTTCAACTCTCAAGGCCTTAGCTTTTGTTGAATGAAGAGTCTGGGCTAGATTACCTACACATTTCCTTCTTTCCCTAAAATCCTCTGATCCTAGGCTTCCTGCCTGAAGTTGGGGTGTTGATTCAAATGACCTCTTGACTTCTCTAGCAATATGACCTATAATCCTATAAGTTGGCTGAATCTTAGCTTTGATGCAACACCCACTTTCAAGCTCACTCTATTGAGCTTGGAATACAAGCTAGATAGTAACTCCTTTGGTTCCAGTTGAGGTCTCCATTCCTTGGGATCCCATTTCTTTACCTCTCATGAGAGCTACTAAATCTCTAATATACTGGACAATATAAATAAGACTAAGGCCTGAATTAAATGTTTCCAAAGAAAAGATTTTAAGGTCCTTCTTCAACTTCAGGTCACTTTCTTTAGGAACACCTCCAATAAGACAGCTCCAGAGAGCAGAATGACTGATCCTTAGGTAAATGTGTAAGAAAAACAAAAACAAAATAAAAAGCAGGCATTTGAAGCTTTAATGATCTATCTCCAGAAATCTACTCCTGTAACCTACATTCTAATAGCCAAATGAACCCAAACTAAAGGTGAATAGTAGTTAAAGCTATTAGTTCTGACTTAACAGGAAACTTGGGGAATTCCTGACATAGGATTTGCCTCCATTAATCAATATTTGACTTATTAGATCACTTTTTAGGAAGCTGTCTAAGGCACAGAGAAACTTATGTATGATCACCCATGTAGTCAATGTCAAAGGTATCTTTTGGATCTAGGCCTTCCTGACTCTAAGTTCAGTACTCTATCATTCTTGATTTTGTCCGAGTCAAATAAAGATCTCCTACTTCTCTTGATTTTGTCCAAGTCAAATAAAGAAAGATCTACTTCTCATGTTCATCAGAGTGAAGATTTGAACAACAAAGATCTCATTAGAATTTTCTGATACATTCACATTTTTCTCTATCGTGCTGTTGTTAAATGAGGTTTCCAAGCTGGATTCCATGGATAGTCTAGAGAGAAACTCATTTTTTAGATTGCCAAGTCTGAGGGACAAAAAGTAAGTAGTCAAATTGGAAAGAGAGAATTTTATTTGTAAACTGAGAAGATGTTTTCTCCCAGACTCAACAGTATTCATGTTCATCTATCTGCTTTATGCTGCTTAACCCAAGTCAGAAGTAACTGGACATCTGCCTTGCTGTAAGCCTTTTTTCAAAATATGTTGACTCTTAGATTGGTTCTTGAATAGTCTTAAATGGTGCTCTAGTCTACACAAAGAGACTACTCACTCAATTTTAAGCAAGTAGGAATAGATATACTGATATGGATGGACCATAGTATTTACAGAGGTCCCTCTAGGATCAGGCCTGGTTCATTTGGAGTCAGACTGCTCTTTGCCGAACATATTCCTTCTTGAATAAAATTGGGTGTGGCAGAGTAGGACTTAGCATTTTTCTTCTTGTTGAGTTTTGCCTTTGTTTCCCAAAGGCCTTTGGGCTTTGCTGCCCGTGTCTCTAATGTTACAATTGTGAGAGATTGTACAGACATAATATTAATCAATCTCAGCTGAGTTATTTGGCCGTGAATTACAAGTGCACCAATTTGTCAAAATTGTGGCCCTCTACCAGGTTTCTATTTTCTATTAAACTATCAACAGGAAATCATTAAGGTGAGGTGAGAAGTTGAATGCTAACAAAAGAAATTGCTCCTTCAAACATCCCTAGTTGCAACCTCTTTGTTTTGTTGTCATTTCAGCATCCTTGGGACTCTCAGATCTTCATGTTAATGTGATAGGGGGGGATGGAAGGGACCCAAAGGAGATAGGGGGAAGGACCAAGTGTATGAATTTTCAATCCAACTACAGTGCCCAGGTAACTCTGTTCTCTCTCAGCAGGGCAAGCTGTGAGAAGATAAATAGGAAAAAATGTGCATGCGTTTGTGTGATAAAACAGGCTTAATGATTCTGAAGGGGAAATAGTCTACAGGACATACAGTAGCGACTTCACAGAACAGAATAGAATCATGCAGTGCCAATTAATGTGCAAATATGTGTGTGCTGAACTTGCATTCCATTCATCATGTGGACATGGAAATTGGGCCATTTATCTGTTATATTATGTATGTGACATCTTAGTTTGGTTCTTGCAGGCAGCTAGGGGAAAAAAGACCATGTGGTTTGCTGCTAGCAGAGGGAATTTAAGATAAATTCTTCAGCTGTCATAAACATTGCCGGGCTGAATTTGGTCAGGAGATAAACCTCTTCCTTCTGCAAGGTTTAATATTTTCAAAAACTCCATGTGCTATCTTATTAAAATTGTGTATGGTTTGGGGAGAGTGTGTGTCATGAAAAATTATTGGCAAAAAAAAGCTTGCTGTCATGTTTATCAAGTCCGTATTTAACAAATGTTATTCCTATGTTCATTGAAAAGCATTAAAAACAGAAATAAAATAAAAGTATTTGTTCTCATTAATTTCAAGGCCACATATTTTCTTTGTGTTCCCTCTAGCCCATGTCCAGCCCATAGAATTAGTGCATGTCACAGAAAACTCTTAAGATTTGCCTAAGTTTATCTGCAATTACTAAGAAAGTCAGCCAGTGCTGAGAGGACACATTCAGTGGTGTCAAATTATTATTTACATAATGGTGTGCACTGTGAATATGGATCACCCATTAAATAATGGTGATCTCTTGCTTTGATGAATTTCCATTAGAAATTCAATTAATAAAAGGTTACCTCCCTTCAGTAGCATAAAAATTTCTCCAGCTGCAGCAATTATTTTTTATCTCAGGCATAATGGTCACAAGCAAAGACAACAGAGTTTGCAAAAGTCAGTTGCAGCTGGGCAGAAGGCTGGTGAAATGCTTTCCTCTAGGCAGATCATAAAAAACTCATTTGTAGGTCACTTTGATATGTGATTCTCTTAGGGTGTGCCTGTGCACCCAATATTCATATTTCTCTCTCTCTCTGTCTCTGTCTCTCTCTGTTTCTCTGTCTGTCTCTGTCTCTCTCTCTCTCTTTCTGTCTTTCTACATACATATGTCTCTCTGTCTTTGTTTCTCCCTGTCTCTCTGTCTGGGTGTGTCTCTGTCCCTGGCTTTGTCTCTGTCTCTCTGTTTCTCTAAGTGTGTCTATCTGTACATGTCTGTCTGTCTCTCTGTTTCTCCCACTGTCTCTCTGTCTCTCTCTATGTGTGTCTCTGTCTCTCTGTATGTCTATCTCTCTGTCTCAGTCTATTTATCTTGATCTCTCTCTCTGTCTCTTTCCCCATCTGTCTGACTCAGTTTCTCTGTTTTTGTCTGTTCCCATCTATTTATGCCTTCTGTCTCTCACTATCTCTGTGTCTCTGTTCCCTCCCTCCCTATCTCCCTCTTTCTACTTGTGTTGATTTATTTCTTTATCTCTCCTTTTCTACTCTTTCCTTTCCCATTTGCTAAATTTCTTTTTAACTCTTTCCTGTTGGGATTCCAGTTTCTTCCAACTACCTGAGTACCTTATTATTCCCAAAGAAAAGTCTAGGAGAGGAGAGGGGATAAGCCTGGCATAGAGATGCTGAATTACAATGTTGCATCATCCTGCTCTGATAGAAATGTTTGGCAGGCAATACTCACTAGAAAATAATAATAAAAATAATAATAGTAACTACCATAGCATCAGAGGTTTAGAGCAGAAAGAGATGAGGCTAGCTAATCCAACCACCTTGCATTGTCTCACAGATAGTAAGCATCAGAAGTGAGATTTAAACCTAGGTTGTAGTCCTAGATGTAGCAGGGACCTCAAGCCATCTATCCTAACCTCATTTTACCAAAGAGGAAACTGAGGCTTGTTGTTAAGTATGTTTAAGTGACCTGTTTAAGGTCATAGAAATGGCAAACATAAAAAGCAGGATTTAAAACCCAGGATCTTGATGCTAGAGCTGTCTTCACCATACCAAGGCATTTTCTAGACATTATGGTTTCATTTGAGCCTTACAATTGTCTTATGTTATAATCCTCATTTTACAAATGGGGAAATCAAGGCTAAGGGGGATTAAATGATTATGTAGTGTCACACAGATAACAAATGGTAGAAACAGATTTTCAATCCAGGTCTTTTTGACTATTAGTCTAACACCAACTAGTCTGCCACAGAAAATGGTGAACATCATAGGAGACTGAAACTTTGGAGATATCTGAAGTCTATAAATAGCCACCTCTCATTCTCCTCCTCTTATCCACCACTGTGTCAGAACAGAGTTGGAGACTTCTGTGGGACTGGCAAGTTGTGAGGTTTAATGGGAGGTGACATTTTACAATATGGAGTAGTACTCAAGCTAATTTTCAATGTCCTTTAAAGACCTGTCACTCGATCTGTGATGGATGTGCTTTATACCCAGAGAAAAAATATCACAGACAATGAGATAGAGAGATGATCATGTCAGAAATCATTCTAAAATTTGACTTCTTGGTGAACAATTAACTGAATAACGCAGATCTATCTGGAGGAAGGAGTTCAGTGTGTTTTAACCAATAAATGTCACATTTTAAAAGTGCTAGACAGAACCAATAATATGACCATGATGTATATCCCACACAATCACAGACACATAACAGTAGTTACTAAGAACACTCTGTAGCAGTGAAGCTTACTTATAAAAAAATGAAAAGATTGGAAGGCAATTATCCAGGTAATTAAGATACAAATAAAAACCCATACCTGTTTGTGTGAACAAAGGAGACTTTTTGCTGAAGGTCTTCAGATAGGGTAACCCGACTGTTCAAACTCATTAGAAAACTTCATTTGGTTCTTTAATTCAGTTGGCCCATGTACATATGGGCCTTTTCTTCTTTAGGTTCAGTGGTTCAAGTTGTCAAGCTAAGGTTCAGGGTCTTTCTTTTCTTTCTTTCTTTCTTTCTTTCTTTCCTTCTTTCTTTCTTTCTTTCTTCCTTTCTCTCTTTCTTTTTCTCTTTCTCTCTTCCTTTCTCTTTCTATCTCTCTATCTATCTACATCTCTATCTATCTGTCTGTCTTTCTATCTATCTATTTATTGTTTTTGTTCTTTTATTCTTAGCCAGTTTACCCTCTTAGATTCCTTCATCTGCTCTTACCAAAGAGTTCTGAGTTGGGATCATGGGTAAGGAGAACACCAAACACAAGGGGATATAAGTAAGGATTGCAGAAGATGGACAAGCCGAGGTGGTGTGCTTCATAGTACAATGGAAAGGACATGAGCTCTGCAGTCAGAACTCAAATCCCTCATGGTTTCATATCCTTGTGGGATTCCCACATTCATTCCTTACTTGATGACTTGTTCAAGTGTCAATTTTTTAACAAAATAAAAGAATTTGACTAGACAGCCTCTGAGTTCACTTCCAACTATAAATCTATGATTCTATCACTATAGCACTTAAGTTCAAATCTCACTTCTAACATGTATAAATTTGAGGCAGTCACTTCCGTTCTCCTGGATTCAGTTTCCTTTTCTATGGAAATGGCTGAATTAGATAAATGATATCAAGCTTCACTAGAAATCGGAGTTACTAATCTAAATTTAGTGATTCCTGAGGGGTGCATATTGACAGTCTTTCAATGTAATATCATCTATTTTTATTGCATTTTTATTTATTTGGTTCATTATTTCCCAATTACATTTTTATCTGTTTCAGGGTACTTTTGAGAGTTTGGTAGGAAGTTCCAAAGGCCAAATGTTTAACCCTTCTTTAGGTTAGGTCTTTCTCAGCTTTCAGTCGTATCATCCTATGAACTAAGACATACAGAAAAATAATTAATATTAATAAAAAGTTGAAGAACTATATTGCCACGGAGAGGGAAAAAGTAACAACAAGGGGGCAGAAAGACAGGAACTGAACCAAAATGGTGTTGAAGTTTGCCTTAAGGGCTTATGCCCACAAATACAATCTATGTTTTCTCTATCTTTTCCCCATCTTCTCTACTTCAAGCCCATGATAGTGCCTGGTGTAAAGTAGAAGCTTGATAAATAAATACTTGTTAATGGATAGATTATGCAAACCACAACCTCCCACCTCCAAGTCAGGGGAGAATCCAGATTCTTTATGTAGTCTTGGGTGCCTCCTGCCAAGGAAGAAATTGAGTTCATAAATTCATTTACAGTAAACTCTTAGTGACAATTTCCTATTCCTCCAAAAAGCAATCACCTTTTGTTTTTTGAGTCTTAATTTTTCTTGATATTTTTGTTTTTTATATCACTCTATTCTTCTTTCATCCCTACCCCAGGTAATCTTTCTTTAAAACACAGAATAAAAAGAAAGAAGAAGAAAAAGACAATTCAGCAAAATTTCAACTGAGAAAGTAGGTGTGTACAATATTTCATATTCGTTGTCCCCAATTTGTGCAAAGAGAGCAATGTAGAGACAGAGACCAAGAAAAAGACAGAGACAGAGACACAGAGATAGAGATACATTTTTTTTTCTTTTTCCAGTTCAGGGATTTATTTTCTGAAACAAAGCAGGACAATGTTGAAGTTAAAGGTATAAATTCATCCCAATAGAAAATCAGGAACTGTGACACATTGACAAATGGGATTGTTTGCAGAAGAAAGGAGTTTGCCCTGCTTTATGGACAATTCCCTCTTTCACCTCTGCAGAAGGTAATTTCACCAGGCCACTAGCACTAAAGAAAGCAGAACCCCTTTCTTACCAACCTAATCTACAATACACTCTCATAGGAGTACCTTGAACAGGCTTTAGTAGGTATCCCAGGATGAGCAAAAGCAGAGCTGTTCCTGAGAAGTAGGTTCTTCCAGAATGCAGAGAGCTGGATTGTTTATACAAGTAATACATTACCCAAACCCTAAAGGGAGATGGGAGGTCAGGTTTTTCTGTGATCCCCTCAATGGATTAGGTGCCCCACAGCACCATCTGTCAGCACTGCCTGTACCTTCAGGTGACAACACAAAAGAAAGTACTCTAGGCAAGGAGCTGTCAAGGAACCCACTGCCTTGTGTTTGTTTTCCTGGCATTACAATGATACAGACAAACTGAAAAGCCTTGTTTTGTAGTCCTTAGACAGAAATACAGAGAGCAGAACACTGGCAGGAGAGGATGGGACTGATCTCTGAATGCCATCACCTTTCTCTTAGAGGGATGTAACTACATAAATCCAGAGTACCCCGAAGATGAAGCAATGATAAGAGAGTTCTTTCTGCTTTGTAAGAAAACAAAGGGAAGGAACATAAGCCACCAAGACACAGGATTTGGAGAAGGGGAAGAATTTTTTTGGAGGGGAAGGGAGGCTTTTCATAGCAGCCCTTAAATCATACCACACAGTGAACTAGCTAGTCAATATATGTTGCTACTGGCCCCCGACCACCTCCCCATTCCATTCGTTGACGCTCTCTTTATCAGACCATGATTTCATGTAGCTTCCCAGCAGGGGATCAGCCTCATGTTTTAAGGAAGCAGGGGGACAGATTGGATTATAAAGTCAAAGCAAAGGCTTCTGCTCCATAAAAGACAACCACAATAGCAATAGAAGAGAAGAAAAAAAAAAGTATGCTCTTTTCTTAGGGAGATTTGGCCCTTGCCGAAGAGAACTTCAACATGAATGCATTTTTCAAAACCATCTAATACTTTTTACCTTGTCCTTCAATATACTTTCTGAGCCATTTTGGAGTAGCACCAAGTATCCTCGGCAGTCAAACATCCAGCACTTGAAACCAACCACCTGATAAAATACTCTCCAAACTGCAAACAGATCACACTTAACAAGGCCATCAACCCAGAGTCCCATTTCACCAAAAGAGAGAAAGAAAACCATTATAAAACACATCCTACCTCCCCTGCAAATAACCAGAAGAAGAAAAAAGAGAGAAAATTTCCTACCTCGAATTTGCTAGCAGCTTGGCTTGTCAAAACCTGCAAGTTATAGGAAGACTGCATTAGTATTGATCCAGCAAGCTAGTAATTGGATTAATTGCCTTTTAAAGGAACTGACATCAATAGTTTATGTTATGACTTGAGGGGACAATGTGTGAGGGTGCACCTCCCCCACAATACACTCAGCAACATGCACGTACCTACAAATATATAAACACACACACATACACACATAAGCTTTTACTTCCACCAAGCCCAGCTCTGAAATTTGTTTCCCCATCCTGTTTATCAGGTGCATCAGATAATTAATATTTCCCACATGGCCTAGCAACCCCACCAGAATAAGGGGAAGACTTCTTATCATTGATAAGAAGTAAATGAACATTTTAAAATCAAGTGAAGTTTTGGGGTATTTTGTTTTCTTTTTTAAAGGAGAAGCACTAGGTTATATATGCTTGTGTGTGCACACACATGCACCGGGTCTATGTCAAAGACAGAATAGTAGATAATGTTTGAGTAGTAAAGAAAATTACCATTAGCAATTTTAAAGAAATGATCCTTCTGTCTATGCTTCCAAGCTAAAAGATAATTGTTAGTGTTTTTGAGTCGTTTTGCTTCCTGATTTGAATTTCCCTCTAGAAATCCTTAGTTTTCTTTTCTCTTTTAGATTAAAGCTAGTATTCCACACTTTTTAATAGCTAGGATAGTCTCCATTCAAATTAAGTATTCAGATTTGATTTACAATTGTAATCCAAAGGGCACTGTTTAGAATAAATCACAGTGTATGTAAAACATACCATAATCACCTCCAAATTCCAGTTGCTAATTTTTTGTTGTTCAGTCATTTTTAGTCATGTCCAACTCTTCATTACCTATTTGGGGTTTTCTTCACAAAGATATTGGAATGATTTGCTACTTTCTTTTCCAGCACACTTAATAGATGAAGAAACTGAAACAAATAAGCTTAAGTAACTTGCTGAGGATCACAGCTAGAAAGTGTCTGAGGCTGGATTTGAACACAAGAAATTGAGTCTTCTTGACTCCAGGCTTGGAGCATTATTCCCTGTGCAACTTGACTGCCTTTTTGCTAATCTTCATCACTTTAAAATAATGCAATGATAGTCTTTAGGCCCCCACAATTGTTTATGAGTCATAGATGTTCAATCTGGAAAGATTTCTTTAGAAATAAATAAACCTATTGTTTCCAGCCATTTTCAAACCCTTTAGAACTGATGGAAAACTATCCTGTAGAATATCTAGGAAGAATTAAGAGTATAGAGACCCCAAAGTAAATCTTTAGTATTGCAAAGACATAATGAATCTTAGCACTGAAAGATATTTTAGAGGCTGAGTTTTCAATGCCTAGCTGAAATCTGAAATTTCTCTGTTACCACATATTCATCACTTGGCACAGAGTAAGCAACTGATAAATGTTATATCTATCTATCTGTCTGCCTGTCTGTCTGTCTATCTACCCATTTACCTACTTATGCTATCTTAACTTCTAGTAATCCTGAAAGGCAAAGAAACATTTTCTCTTCATTTATTCCTTAAATATTCAGTCTTGGTCCTTCATTTCCCCCCTTCTGGTCTTCCTCCCATCACCTGGTTCCCAGTGTCTTAGAAGCAGGCTAATCAGAAAAAAAAAAAAACAAAATCATATTTCCTAGTCTTCCTATTGACAACCCAGACAAAAATCAACCAGAGATCATGAACCCAACAAGAAGAGATTTAGATCCTGGGTCCTGTTAGCTCTTGGAATTGTATGGCTTTCTCATGTTATCAAATCAGTCCCGGGAGCTTATAATGTCCCTGTTAAGCTACAGTAATCAGAGCAGCTGTGTGAGGACATTAGGTCACCAGAATCATTAGCCCCTAAAATGGCATGAGCGATCTCTCTTCCCTGACAGGGCGGCTTTCACACATCATCAGGTTCTTAAACGAGAGGTCAAACATCTCACTGAACTCAGCCCAGAAACTCCATTAATGATGACCTGTGGCTCACCAACCTAAGCACTGAGCAGAGAGGGAGGGAAGACAGGTCTCTGGAAACTTTCAAATGTTTAATGAATTTCAATGGCTTGTCCCTTGCTTTTCCTTTGAGTTCCTTCAGGAATTCACCTGTGAGAGGAGCTTACTCACATTATCCCTGAAACTAATCTTTCTTTATCCTGGATGAGAACCCATCTTCACCCAGCAAGAGTATTTATGGCCTTGATGAGAGGGGAGGGTAGAGTACATAGAACATTGTGCAAGGAATAGGAGATCTGGACTCTGGTTCTAGTCTTGCCACCAATTCTCTGGGTGACCTTGGAGAAATTTTTCTACTTCTGTTTCCTCATCTGTAAAGTGAGGATTATAACAACAGTAATACCTGTATCTCAGAATTATTATGAGGCTCAATTTCTCTGGGCTTCAGATTTCTCATCTATGAAAGAAGAAAGTTGGACTTCTATAAATTAAAAAAAAGATCTGATAAAAATCTGAGTAGGGGAAGAAGAGAAGAGAAAATCAATAGATTCAACACTAACCAGAGTTTCTCAAGCCATAGTGATCATTTATAAAATCTTAAGACTTTATTGAATCTGTGAATCTTAGCAATAGCCATTCCAACTAATTGTGCATTCTGGGTGACTTGTCTATGTTATTAATAGTTTGAAAAAATCCTAAATTATCAACTTTATTTATATTATACTGACCCTTCCCATAGGTTATTTATCCATTGACTTTTTCAACAAACATTGATTGAATGATTACTACTGATGAAGTTTGGCAGAGGAATTACTGATTTGGAAGGCTAGGTGGAAAGTGTGAAAAATTCATGATGGAGTTATCTTTGCTAAATGGTACTTTTATTTACAAGAAAAGGTCACAGACAAAATCTACAAGTGATTTTGTGACATGCTTTGAGAAAGGGAGATTTTTATACACAGAAGAAAGAGGGAGAAACCAGAAAAGAGTTGGGGAGAGAAAGGACATTTGAAGGAATCAGGAAAGAGTTGGGTAGATAGTCTCAGGGTGAAGGATTTGATTAAAAAATTTTAGCCTTAGGGAGATAACAAGCTGACTGGAGTTCCATCACTACTATATTATAAGCACCTATGATTTTATACTCTTCTTATATATTAATTATTCAAGGATCTAATTTAATCTAGTTAGTTACTTCAGCCAACTTGCCCTCTCACCACAAGTATGCCATTTAGCCCTTAACCAGAAACTCACCACAATTTTATATAATCACAATCTATCTTTAAAGTACCTTGCACATAGTAGGCAATTAAATAAATGTCAATTCAATTGAATCTGTTAAGGATTCCATTCAAGAAGTAGTGTGGTTTAGAAATAGTATATTTTTCCTTTCCTGTGCTCATACTTTCATCACTCCTCTATCCCAGTTGATCAAAAAACTTTAGAAGAATTAAGAGGAAAAAAAGGTGTGGGATTTTTTGTCAGAAAAAAATTTGCGGCCCATGCTATAATCAGTGGGGATATACTCAGTTCTTTTTGCTTTAACATTCCATTACTAATTAATGGAATTCTCTGGTTCACAAAATGTGGTACCCAGTTATAAATCTCTTACATCTCCTTCATCTTCATCATTTCCTCCTCCTCCTTTTTTTCTTTCTTTTAGTACTATGCACTAGCACCTATAGTTTTCCATTATCCTGTTTCATGAGATTTTGCAAATGAATTGTATTCTAAGTTGCCATATCTCTTGACTTGGCAAAGAAATCAAATGTTTCTAAGGCACTTTTAAGACATATTTCATCCCATTTTTGTGGTGGTTAATTTACACAGGTTAAATTTCCTTAGGAAATGATGATTTTTATGCCAATATCTATTTTTTATACATTTATATTTAGCATTGATAACTTTTAAAAATAGATCATGTTGGAATTACCTCAGTAGCAACCTAAGCAAAAATGATAGAAAACAGTAAATTTTGTATTGGCTTACTCTGCTGATTCTCTTTCTGACCCATATTCTCAATCCTCTCATCTCAGAAAGTCACCCATTATAAGTGGAATACAGCTCAAAATATGAAAAAAAATCATTCAACCAGTTGCTTTGCCTACTATATCAAACAATAGGACTTATTTACCCCCATTATTACATTTTTTTCATATCTACTGAATTGAGTAGTTATGGGCTCATGTAAAAAGTAAAGAGGAAAGTTTATAATGGACTTGCAGTAAAGAAATCTGGGTTCTAGTCATGCTGTCACCATGTAGTATGAGGTCTTGACATGCAATTGTGGGTTTAAATTTCACACAATATATCAGAGACTCATAAACAATTGCACATATATGTTTCGTACAATCTGTGACATGCTCCAGTAAACAAAGGGCAGGAGCTTTCTCCTAGAAACTTTGAGAGCTACTGGCCTAGGGAAATGACACAAGAATAATTGAAGTCCTTAGAAAATCTGGCTCAGAGTAACTATCTTCTGTTTATCTGCCTTTGCTTTAAGACATCTCTGATGTGTTACAGGAATTATTTTCTTTCTGTTCCTTTTTTCCTCCCTTCCTTTTTGTCTCCCTTCTCTTTCTCTCTGGAACTCACTGTAGACATCTCTGTGACATTGCTACAAGTGTCCTACTGGGCTGAGTTAGTGAATAATACATTAAATTCCAGAAGCAGTGGCCTCAAACACTTAGACTGTGGCAGTTTGGATTTGTCTCTAGGTAAACAAATGACGATCTGCTGAGCAGGAAATCCCTCACCTGTCAGAAGATTCAACATGGTCCTAAAACAATTGTTTTAAGTAGAGCTCCCTTGCAGACACTTTTTCTACATGAAAGCATTTTCGTGATTTCTTTACAATCATTTAATTAAAAATTTAAAAGTCTCACCTTATCTAGACTTACTGATGATTTGCAGAGTGAAGTGTTCCAAATCCAGAGTTTGCCTCTGTAGGGTAATATGGCATAATGGGAAGAGTCCTGTATTTGGATTTACAAGATGTGGGTCTGATATTTATTAGTTGTGTGATATTAAGCAAGTCACTCAACTTTTGTTTCTTGTCCCATACAAATGAGATTTTTTAAAAAAAATTCTATATAATGCTTCCCTGATAGAAAGTAAGGTACAAAGTCAGGAAAGCCTGGAATCAAGTCCCTCTCTAACATATAACAGGATTTAGGAGAGGGGGTTGTTTAACCTCTCAGTGCCCTCACAAAACTTTCTAAGGTTATAAGTTACAGAGCAAATTCAAGGCTTCACTAATAGAGGGAGTTTCCTCATATTTGTAATCATAGGTCTAGTCCAAAAAAGGAATCATAATATTATGTACCCTGCCTACCTCTCAAGGTTGGTGTGAAGAAAGAAAGAGCTTTGCAAATTTTAAAGGAGTCTAGAAATGTAATTTGCCACTGCCACCTTGGGCAGTGTGGTCTCCTATTTAGTGTGCTGGACTTTGGAGTCAGGAAAGGCTGGGTTGGGGCCAAGGGAAAAATAGATTAACCTCTCTGTACCTCTCAACTCCTTAAAACTATAAATCATTGTTTGGGAAGTAGCCTATGTAGCCAGTCAACTAACAAGCATTTATTAGGTACTTACTATGTTGTTTGCTCTGGGCTAGGTGCTGGGAATATGCAGAAAAAATAAAGCAGCGGTTCATGGGTTTGAAAAGCTCCCTTACATCTTCCTTTCTTGTCATCCCTCTGCAAATGCATATATCTATTTAACTGAAATGGTCAATCTCTGTGGTGGAGATAGGGCAATGAATGATAACTCTGGTTCCCAACAAATGATAATTGATAGCACATTGATAGACACCAAAGGAGAGTTGGGACCCCAAGATTATATATATATATATATATATGAATCTGCTTATGGAAGGGAACCAGAGGACCTAGATTCAAATCCTTTCTTTCCCATGAGATGCCTTCCAACATTGGGCAAATCTCTTAAGTGTTCATGGATCTTGGTTTCCTCATTTGTGAAATTAAGTGTTGGAACCAGATGATTTCTGAGGTTCCCTAGCAAGTCAATAAGTTAAATACTTAGCATATGCTAAATATACTTAGTATATACTATATACAGTTAAATACAAAGTATATACCAGGCATTGTGCAAAATCCTTAGGATACAAAGAAAGACAAAAACAGTCCCTGACCGGAAGGGGGTCACAGTTTGCCCTCAAGATACTTACAATATATGTAAAAGCAAATCATAATGTAAACATAATTAAAATAAAATAATATATATTATGTACATAATCTATATTATATAAAATATAAACATAAATAAAAATAAAATATAAACAGAATCAACTGTTTTGACTGAATAGATGAGGCTCTTGGACAGCTTTCATTCCCTTAATTTCATGACTATTAGCTTAAATTGTCTACCTTGCCATTTTTCATTTTGTCTTTTTGCCTAATGTAGGCACAGCTTAGAAAAGAGGGCTCTCCTTCATTAGATGAACCATGGCTATTCCTTCTTTGGAAGTTTCTTCATATAACAGACTTAATTAATTTACTGTGTCAGTGTTACTCCAGCACAGGGGCTGACCCATGAAACATCAGCCCCATTTAAGGGCCCATTGCATTTAATAGGGCTGTTGTTAAGGGACCAGTTGTGATTTGTATTTCTGAGGAACACACTGGTCTCTATCACTCACTCCTATTGCACCCTCCCCATGCCACTGAAGAAGTGATTCTTGCCACCAGCTATAAAAAGGGTGTTGGACACAGTTTTTTTAAAATACAAGTTTTTTTTTTTAAAGCATCCCATTCACAGGTGATATCCATTTCCTAAACTTCTTAAGCCCTAGACATGCCCAATGAATAAATGCCTCTTTAAATCCCTCTAGAAAATGCACAAGGTTTCTCTTAATAACTCCCGCTGTCAGTAGTGAAATATTTACATGCATTTGCTTGAAATTCTGGCAGCTTGTAACCTAAGAATAGTTTTACTTATGGTGATGAGCAACTGTCTGAGGTTTAGCTTGCTTATGATTTTTAGAGCGGCAAGAGGACAAGGGAGAGAGAGGGAGAATGGGAAGGGGAGAGGGAGGAAGGGGAGAGTGTTTGACAAATCCTTGCCCTTGGTTTGCCCTTAGTGGTGGTGCATTAAAGAAGGTTAGAGTAGTTATAGCACAGTGATGATGGGTGTCTGGGCTTTGACAAGACCATCAGTCACCCTGACATATGGTGGAATACATTGAGAGATTGCAAACATTATCTGAAGCTTAATTATGTGGCAGATATGAAACTTAGTTTAGGAAGTGAAGGCCAGGACTTCTCGAGGCCATGCCCTTTCTCTGGATTGCATTGAGACAAGTCTCAGCTGCCTTCTCTTTTCAGAACTCACCTTGTTGCTTACAGAGAAAGGGATGTTGCTTAAACATAGGGCCTTGCAGCCCCTTCTGCAGATCAAAAAGGACCCTTGTATCTTCCTTTCTTGTCACCCTTGGCCCCAAAAAGTTGTCTATTTAGCTAAAACAATCAACTTCAGTGATATCCATGGGGCAACGAATGGCAAGTACCCCAAAGGATGACTGACAGCTCATCAATTGGACAGTCACAGAAAGAGATGGGAATCCATACTACAGAATAAAAAAGCACTAACTATGGATGAGAATCCAAAAACCTAGATTCCAATTCTGGCTTTATCATGAACTGCCTTTTTGAGCTTGGGCATTGTTCATGTTCAATGTTCATGAACCTCAGTTTCCTCATCTGTGAAGTTGTGTTTAAACTAGATGGCTTCTGAGAACTCCTCTCAAGTCAATGGCATTTTTAGTATTTACTATGTGCCAGACACTATACAAAACCTTTGGGATACAAAGAAAGACAACAATTTCTGCCCTCAAGGATCTTATAATCTAATGAGAGAAATATGCAAACAGCTTTGTACATGCATGAAATATAAATGATAGGTTGCTATTTTAGAGGGAAGGTACTAATATTAAGTAGGAACAATAAAGACTTCTTAGAAAATATGTAATTTCAATGAGGGTTTGAAGGAAGCCAGGGAAGATTGGGGAAGTAGCGATGGGAGGGTATTACAGACATGGAACACAATCTGCAAAAATGTATGGAGTCTGGAGAGGGAATGTCGTGTGAATGAGGAGGTCAGCTTTACTTCATCATAGAATGCATCAAACAGAATAAGGTATTTTCTATAAATCTGACAATCATAGGAATCTTATCTTCAAAGCCCAATTTGAAGTCTTTAAATTTCTATATGGCAGATAACAAATGGGAAAAAGCTGTGGAATTTGGTAGAAAAGAACATTTCAATGGTGAGATCTGGTTTGAGCTTTATCAGTGTGCAATTGGGGAAAGCAGCTGACCTTCCTGAGGCTCATTTTCTTCATCTGCAAAATGGGGATAATAGCGACTGACTTGTCTATCTCACAGAGTTGTTGTTAAAGGTGAAATGAGATAATGGTTATGAAAGCTACTGAATTAGCAAGCATCTAAAAAATAGGACAAAATTAGGATAGGACCTGGAATGGACCTGGCATGTCAATGATATAAGGAATGGATGACAATGGATGACACTCCTGGATGACAAAACTCCTTCGCTCCATGTAAGTCAGCACTTTCTCTCAGACCTAAAACCGTGGGGAGCTGCCTGGAGCCAAGAGAGGCTAAGTGACTTGATCATAGACAACCAGGATATGACAGTGATGATACTTGAATCCAGACCTTCCTAGTTCCTACTCCACTATACTACATTATATTACATCTCATACGAATTATGGAATTGCTGTTGTCCTTAGGCAAAAATGGTTTGTCTTAAGCAATTCTCTGGGAGTTAGATTGTAGTATGGATATAGTTCTGGGCTTGGATTCAAGAAGGGCAGAGTTTGAATTCTGTCTGTATGATCCAAGGCAAATCACTTAATTTCTCAGTTTTAATTTCCTCATTTGTAAAATAAGGGAGCTGGACTTGAAAGCCCCCAAGGTCTCTTTTAGCACAAAATCTATAATCCTATAATTCCCTAAATATTACCTCAGAAAGTCCCAGCCTTTACTTCCTAAACTAAGTTTCAAATCTATCCTGTAATTAAACATTAGGTTATGCTGATATGAATTAGGCATTAGGCTGATAGGCAATAGAGAAAA
This sequence comes from Myrmecobius fasciatus, assembly GCA_023553655.1. Lineage (NCBI taxonomy): Eukaryota > Metazoa > Chordata > Mammalia > Dasyuromorphia > Myrmecobiidae > Myrmecobius > Myrmecobius fasciatus. The sequence continues at coordinate 103,465 of JAJPUD010000017.1, read as the reverse complement.
AGAGCATTGGCTGTAGAGTCAGAAGATGTGGGTTCAAATGCTACCTTCTGTCATATGCTACCTGTGTGACCTTGGGCAAGCTGTGCACTTGCTTCCTGAGTACTGAGTTTCTTCATCTGAAGATAATGGTTACAAGTGGCTTTTAATGTTCCTTCCAGATTTAAATCTATGATTTTGTGATCTGAATATCTCTGGGGAGGTTCCTCTTCCAAAAAAAGTACACCCTCCCCTTCAATATCTCCTGCTCTATGCTACCTGAAATTCCATCATTAGATGGATTGCAGCAGATAGAATTTCCTTTGGGTGAAGGTATAGTCTCTCCAGGCATCCTCTTTTCAAATACAAATACTTTTAATGACACATTAAGCAATTATCAAGCATTATCACTTCTTTGTGCGAATGAGCTCATCAGATTGTTTTCTTCCCAGGCCTCTAGCTGAGAGGGATCAGTGAGAAGATGAATGTTTGATGGATCTAGAGAGGGAAAGAAATGAAGGATTCAATCTGGGTGTCAAGGGAAGGCTGTAGTCAAAGTACTGTAAAAAGGAAAGATGAGGGGAAAGAGGGACTCAGACAATGGAAGACAAATTTGGCCTCCCACATGATTCCTCCCATTCCCCCCTTTGGAGACCAGCTGAACACCTGTACATGGAAGATGCAATGCACTGGATAGCCCCTTTCCTGGGCTAGGCTCAGAGTAGGGGGCAGGGCCTGTGATTCCAGCCAGCTCCACTGGGGCTCCTGGTATACTGGGTACTTCTCACCGTCACTCAATCCATCACCAGCCTGGCACTTGTTGCTGCCCCTGTCTTCAAGCTAAAGTAAAATCACTGCCAAGGGAAATCACTGGCATGTTGTGTCAGCTGCCTCTGGGATGTGAAATTATTAAATTAACTGGTCAAGCTTGATTTCTGACTCTGACTGAAATAGGATCCTGCCTGTCAGACTGCTAGGAGGGAAAAAAGGAATAGAAGGCACCAATATGCCCTGGGGTGGGGGTATTTTCACTTGGGTTAGTTTTTCTTCCTGGGAAATTTAATTTTTCAAGGGGTGCTGACTTTGCTCACTTTTGCTCTTGGAGGCTCCCCAGAGACAGAGACCTGGATTCTAGAGAGTGGGGGAGGTCAGCCACTCAAAATGCCACATGATCCTCAGGAGTAGGAATATCTAACCTGAGTCAATGAGGAAATGCATAGATTCCTTCTAAATGAGATCTCCTTGGAGCATAGAAATTCTGAGAACACTGGGGCTGGGAGATGACCACAGCCTGACATTTAAAGCCTTCAACAAACTGACCGTGACCTATCTTTCTGACCTTTTTTTTTTTCTTATTGCTCTTTTTTACGCATTACATGTTCCAGTCAAACTATGTTTCTAACTCCACAGGCCATCTTCCACCTCTGAGTAATTGAATAGGCTCTCCCTCTATTCTTAGATTATACTCTATCTTCCTCTCTGCTTCTCAGTATTCTTTTTTTTTCTTCAAAGTTCAGCTCAGACGAGATCTCCTCCAAATAGCCTTCTCTGATTTCCTGAACTTAAAGAGCTCTTCCTTTCCATACATTTTCTTACAGCATCATCTTTCATTAGACCCCCTCATACCCTATATTCTACTTAGCTGTCTAAAAGTAGGATTGTTTCTTTCCCAGCTCTTACATGTCCTTCAATAGAATCTAAGATCCTTGAAGAAGTAATTGATTTAAAAAAAAACCAAAAAAAATGTATTCCTGTCATCTAGCATACTGATTTGCACATAGTAGGTACTTAATAAATATTTAATGAAATCAACCAATCCACTTTCCTTCTCCCTTACTTTACAACTGAGAACCTACTAAGGTTAACTGACTAGGGCTTCATTATGTGCCATTCTCCCTACTCCAATTTCATTCCTTATAGTTGCCAGAGTTGCTTAACTACTCTTGTACTAGTCAAGTGGGTAGAGTATCACAAAATGTAAATTTGGAATGCAAATTTTCTACTCTATGGGCTACCCTCAGGAGGCATATGTTTTTAAAAGTGAGAAAGTTGTGTAATGGAGGAGGACTCAGATTTGAATTAGAGGATGTCTTCTGTACATGATATTTTTCTCCCTTTGCCTTGGAAAGAGGAAATCTTTCATAGCTATTTGTGGTGGGAGGGGTGGGGAGAGCAGGGAAGATGCACCAAGGGATGAAGGCATGGACACATTTCCTTAGCAAGATCCAAGCATCCGTAGCAAGGTTCTTTGGCTGTAACTGTTCTTTTACTTTTTGTATATTTCCCAAGGCACCCTGACCAGTGCTTAGCACACAGTAAATGCTCAATAAATACCTGGTGAGTTGAATGGAAGTAATTATTTTCAAATGTCGGTACAATCACAGTTACAGAAATAAGCATAGGTGCCAGCAGAAGAGGTCTCTAAAACAATTGGTTTAGCAATGGCTCCTCATTTCTGATGATCCCAGAAAATGTTCCCTTTTTATGAATAAATCCTAGAAACGTGACCTGTAAAATCTAACTAAACCTGGCTTTCTAGAGGGATTGGGTACATGGGACTCACAAAGTTTGCTGTTGGCAAAATTGTAATAGAGATGAGAAGAAGAGGCAGATTTTGCCCATTTTAAATACCCCAATTTTTTTTGACAAAAGGGCTTGAGTTTTTGCTAGATTGGAGGTTTACAAAGCTCCTAATGATAATAATGTCTCATATGTATATGATACTTTAAGGTTTGCAGTTATTTGTATGAATTATCTCATTTAAGACTTACAATCCTGGGAAGTAGGAATTATTATTATTATCTACCTTCCAGGAGAAGGGTTTTTAACCTTTTAATATTCCTTTAGTCTTTATACCTCTTGGCATTTCTGAACCTTCCCATATCTCATAGTCATTAGGAAAGGAAATCAGTGTTAGAGTTTGCAATGCATATGCACATAGGAAAAAACCTTCCCATCATACCTATTCAATATGAAAGGAAATAAATTTTAGAGTTTATCTTATAACCACATAAGAAATAATCTAGAAATTAATTTCAATAGAATAATATAATCACAAATATTCTATATATCTTCTTCATAAGCTTTTAAGATCCTTTCTGAGATTAATTTCAATAGGAAAACAATCATTTTTACCAAATATTTATATGTCTCTTTGATAACATACCTACTCCAAAGGGATATACTGAAAGAATCTGTCTACCCCAAAGGGGATACCTAAGATCAAATATGGCTTCAGATACTTATTAGCTGAATGATCCTGGACATATCATTTGATCTTTGTTTTAGTTTCCTCAATGGCAATTGTAGAAAAAATAAATAGCACCTACCTCACAGCACTGTTGTGATATTTATAAAGCTCTCAGCACCATGCTTGGCAAAAATGTAGGGACTTCATACTTCCTTGTACCGAAGATCCCTTTCCTAAGTTATATTATTATTTCTATTTTACAGATGAAGAAAACTGATGATCAAAGAGGATAAGTGAATGCTCAGAGTGACTGAGTTTATAAATATCTCAGACAGGAGTCAAATCGAGGTCGAGAATTCTATCTTATGTCCTGTTGCCTTTCCTCCCTTGCTTTTTTTTTTTCCTACACCCTATGCAATGCACTCTAATAAAATAAGGAGTTAGTTACCAGAAAAATCTCACTCTGAGCAAATGTTTCCTATCCATAGTTAGTATTTATATAGTGCCTTAAGGGTGATACAAAACACTTAGCACATGTTGTCTCATTCCATTCTCAAATTAACCCCCAAAGGTAGGTGCTATCATTCTTCGCATTTTACAGATGAGGAAACTGAGACTTGACATGTTCACAGTCACATAGTAAGTGATTGATTGTCATTGGATTTAAACTCAGGTCTTACTGACTTTCTATCCGATATTCTATCCATTTTGCCACTTGCATGCCTCATGTAAATAATCAACTATGCTCTTTCTGGCAGATGTACAAATAAGTTTTTCAAATACTGATGTTTTCAAAGCATATCACCCCTGAATTTGTAGTATACCTCACTATCTGCCTTTTATCATTCTTGTTCTTCTTTTCCATATTTCTCTCTACTTCTATCACAGAAGGTAAGGTACTAATGCCCTTGGCTTTCCCCTAATTATGAGGCAAAATTTATTTCCTCATCCAACTCCATTGCATTGTCCTATTAAGGTTTATATTACAGATTGCAGTTCTTTTTGTTCCAATCCATTCCTACATGGACTTCAAGTTAAACTAATTCCCACACAAGCAGAAGTGACCTTTCTCCTTGCCAAGGGCTGACCTTGATCCTACTGCCTCCCATCTTTTCCAGCAGATTGACCTTACTATCTATCATTCCTTTCCCTTTCTCTAATGTTCAGCCATTTGCTATATATTGGAACCTTTCCCTGCTGCCTATAAACACATTTAAGTCTCCTCTAGCCTTTAAAAAAATCATTAAATTCTACCTTCCCCACCAATTCTCATTCTCTTTTTCTCCTCTCCTTTCCTCAGCTAAACTCCTTGAAAAAGCAATCTACATCAATTGTGTCCATTTCATCTCTTCTCACTCTCTTCTAAACCTTTTGCAGTCTGGTTTCTAATCTCATCATTCAACTGAAACTGTTCTTAAAAGTTGCTAGTGGTCTCTTGATTGCCAAATAAAACAACCTTTTCTCAGTTTTCATCCTGCTCAATCTTTCTGCAACATTTGAAGTTGTTGACCATTTTCTTCTCCTGGTTTTACTTTTTATTCTCTGGCTTTTTTTTTCGTGAGACTCTATTGTCTCTTGCTTCTTTTTATTCATGTCTGTTTCTTTGCAGTCTCCTTCACTGGATCTTCATCTATATCATGCTGTTCTAAGTCATCTTCTCTTTTCTTTATAAATTGTCTCATTTGGCTATCCCATCAGTTACTTTGGGTTCAATCATTATTTCTATGTAGACAACTCCTGGATTCTTTCCATGTTGTTTCACATGGTTATCCCATCACTTATTATAGGTTCAATCATTATTTCTATGTGGATAGCTCCTGAATTTATATACCCAGCCCTGGTTGTTTCTGTTATACAGCTCCATTTTACCAGAATGGATAAAATTCAATTTTGAAGTAAGAATATTTATGTTCAAAGCTCAGCTCTGTCACCCACTTCTTGTATGATTTCTTTGAGCTTCAGTTTCCTCATCTGTAAAATGAGATGGTTAGATTAGAAGGCTTCTAAGGTCCTTTGAATCTTGAAGTTTGAGTCCATCATTTCAATGATGGTCCATTGGCATTTCAAATTCAACATTCTCCAAACAGAATTTATTCACTTTTCACCCAAATTCCCCATTCTTCTTAACTTCCCTTACAATTAGCAAGGTTCACAATGTCTTCCTTATTGCCTCATTCTTAGCTCTCACAGGAAATAAGTTACTACATATTATTTCTGTTTCTATAACCTCCCTTCTTTATGTCTTCTCTCCACTTGCACAAACACCACTCTATTTCAGGCCCTCGTCACTTCTACTAAATCATAGGTATGCTAGGTGATTCAACAGATTGAACAATGGGTACTGAGTCAACTAGACTTGAGTTCAAATTTGATCTTAGATATGTACTAATTGTGTGACCCTGGGCAAATCATTTAACTTCAGTTTGCCTCAGTTTCCTCATCTGTCAAATGGAGATAATAATAGGACTTACCTACCAAGGGTGTTGAAAAAGATCAAATAAGGTAATAATTGTAAAGCACTTACCATTTAACATAAGTGCTATGCTATATAAATGTTGGCTATTTTTTTTAGCTAATTTTAGTATTAAGAGCAAGGATTGCTTTTTTTCCTCGTCTTTGTATCACTTAGTATGGTGCCTAGGTACATAATAAGCTGCTTAATAAATCCTTTTTGATTGATTACCTAGGTTATAATAATGCATCATGATAACAACTATTTTTTAAATTTATTATTTGCAAAACATATGTATGGGTAATTCTTCAACATTAACCCTTACAAAGCTTTCTGTTACAAATTTTCCCCCCTACTCCCCACCCCTTCCCTAGATGGCAGGATATCCACTACATGTTGATTATGTTAAAATACTTAACAAATTGAATATATGTATACATATTTCCACACATCATTGTTGTGCAAGAAAAATCGTATTGACAAGAAAGAAAAATCAGAGAAAGGAAACCCAAGCAAACATCAATAGAGAGCATGACAATGTTATGCTGTGGTCCACATTTCACATCCCTCTCTCTGGGTGTATATGGCTTTCTTCACTGAACAATTGGAACTAGTTTGAAACATTTCATTGTTGAAGAGAGCTATGTCCATCAGAATTGATCATCATATAGTCTTGTTGTCGCTGTGTATAATGATCTCCTGGTTCTGCTCATTTCACTCAGCATCAGTTCATGCAAGTCTCTCCAGGCCTCTCTGAAATCGTCCCGCTAGTCGTTTCTTACAGAACAATAATATTCCGTAACATTCATGTACCATAATTTATTCAGCCACTCTCCAATTGATGGGTATCCATTCAGCTTCCAGTTTCTTGCCACTACAAAAAGAGCTGCCACAAACATTCTTGCACATGTGGGGCCCTTTCCTTCCTTTATGATTTCTTTGGGATATAAGCCCAATAGAAATGCTGCTGGGTCAAAGGGTATGCACAGTTTGATAACTTTTTGAGCAAAGGTCCAAATTGCTCTCCAGAATTGCTGGATCCATACACAGCTCCACCAACAATGCACATGATAACAACTATTGCTAAACTAAGTTTAATGCCCTCTTTCCATTTTTTAGTCCAAAGGGTAGACTTTACTAGTGAAGATTTGGGATCCTTTGGGAAGATTGCAGCAAGGTGGGGTAAGGAAGGTAGATCTGTGGGCAGTCTCCCAAGCCATGGTAAATCAGTGCTTTCTCTGTAAGCTTCCACTATAACATAGGCTTTGACACAAGATTCTTCTCTTTTTGGGGATAATTAGTGAGAAGCTGGTAGCACTGATCACTGAGTGCTTAATATCCTTGAAAGACAGCACAAGACACGCCAATCCGGTAAATCCTGCAGCAAATGTGTTCATAGAAGAGTTGGAAATGATTGTAGAGATTGCCCTGGGCTTCTAGAATTGTGCATCAGTGGATATGAGCTGGAAGAGACCATTAGAAGTCATATAGTCCAACTCCCTCATTTAGGAAAAAATGAGGAAACTGAGACCCAGTGATACTACATGTCTCTTCCGAGGTCACAATGGGAACAAGTGGTAGCAATAGGCACTGAAACCAGATGCTTTAATTCCAAATTCACTGCTCTGTCTAGTGTTCCACACATGCCCAATCTCCTTATATTACAGAGCAGAGTTGGATACAGAGAGGTGAAACTCTCTATTCCAAGGTCATAGACCTAAGTATTAGCAGGAGCTCAACTAAAGCCTAAATTCACCTTTTGGATCTTCATCAATGCTTGTTACTAGTTAAACAAGAGATCTAGGACAAGTCACATGGTCTCTTTGAGCCTATTTTCTGATCTGAAAGGAAAAAAAGGAGATTTTGCAGCTCAGAAAATAGGCTCAGAGAAATCCTGTGACTTTTTCTCAGTTCTTCATTTCTTTGGTGACAAATAAGCTGATGTAATTTATTTCTCAATGTCACTGCCACTGCTAGGTAGTACAATGAATAGAATACTAGATTTGAAGTCAAAGAAGACTTGAGTTCAAATCTAGCCTCAGTTATTTACTAGTTCTGTGGCTCCAGTCAAGTCATGTAACTGCTCTCTACCTCAGTTTCTTAATCTGTAAAATAGGTGAAATAAAAGCACCTCCCTCTCAGGATTGTTGTGAAGATCAAATCAGATGATACTTATAAAGTGCTTTGCAATCCTTAATGTGCAGTGTAAATGCTATTTTCCTTTTGAAATATACAGATTGATCTCAGCGCCTCTATAGTTTTATCTCAGAACTCACCTTCCTGCCAAGGACCCATTAGATCCTCTGGTTGAGATGAGACTATTTGGAAATCTTCCTCAGTGCCAAAAGGCATTCTGAATCCTTTGTTCAGTGATTTTTCAAAGTAATCTGTGTTTCCTTTAAACATATAACCCGACAAACCTACAGTTTCTTGGTTTTGCTAACCTCCACATGTTCTCACATTCCATGATTTTTTATAAAGGACACACTATATTTATGGTGCTAACATGGGGGAAAAAAAGCAATATGAGCTGAACGGCAGAAACCTCTGATAAACAAGCTGCTGTAATTTATGTCTCAATGCCACTACCTTTGCTTCCCTTGTTGCAATGTATAAATTGATAGCAGGGTTTTGTGATTGTCTCAGCCTTACCAGGGCAGTTGTTGACTGTTTGGTCTGCTTATTAATATGTCCTCTCAGGTGACAGCCCTGTATTTTATATTCTGGGAAAGGGCTGGGAGTTTCAGAAGATTCCTGGCAGCATGTAAAACTCTTCTGAAAGCATACAGGGGAAAATACAGCAAGATGGAAAAGTACTATCTGAAAAATGTTCTCCATAAATGGAATGAAAGAAGGCAATGGCAAAGGGGGAGGGAAGAGTGAAGGCAAGTTAACCAGGGTCAGTCTCTGTCAACTGCTGATGGTTAAGTATGAAGCACCTAATGTTTGGCTGGAGAGAGAAGGAACATGTTTCTACTTAGGACATGATCGATAGCTTTTATTTGAGAAAACTCTAATGTCCTGCTTGCTTGTTGTGGAACATAATTTAGAATAATTATGGTAATAGTCAGGAGACAAATTATCATAATAGATTCTGGTACAACAGTGTTGGGTCAGTGGAAGCATTTCTGGGGACTATAATAGAGGAGACCAAAAGATGATGAACCAATAGGAGAATTGAATTAGGTTTCAGAATACAGGGAAGTGGTGGTGGGAAGAGGAGGAAGGTCCATGAGCTAATTATTCAGACTTGGTTCTCTGATTATTTTAAGCAAAAGCTTTCTTTATATGGTTATGGCCAAGAATCTGAAGCCTATGAACAAGGCATACAAAAAAGTTCCCTGCTTTCTGTCTCCCTGGCCATTAAGAGGGAGATTGAATCAGCAACTAGGCAGGAATAAGAACTGGCTTGAGATTCCATTCACTGTCTGCATTGCTATCCAAATAATATTACTAAAACATGGCTTTTCATAATGTGTTTCTTTCCTGTTCAAGAAGTTAGCCTGGATCCCCACTGTCTGTATTTTCCTTTTTTTTCCTCTAATAGTTATTTTATTTTTCCCAATTATTTGTAAAGTCAATTTTTAGCATCCATTTTCACTGAATTTTGAGTTCCAAATGTTTCTACACCTCTCCTTTCACCTCTTCCTACAACAGTGAGCAATTTGATATAGGTTATATATGCACAGTCATGTAAAGCATATTTCTGTATTAGTCATAGTTGATAAGAAAGAAGTAGATTGAAAGGAAAAAATGGAAAAGGTATGCTTTGTACTTTATTCCCCACTATTTATATTTTCAAGCAAAGATTTCTCATTCTAGCATTTAAAAGTTCATTAGAATCTAATTTCATCTTTATAACTTTTTCTTTTATTGCTTGGTCCCTAAACATATTCTCTCCTTTAATGATGTCATTCTTCTCTCTGTCCCAGAAATGCAGTGTACTTCTGCTTGTGATCTTTGGTTCCTATAGTTCTCCCCACCTAGAATCTTTCCCCACATTTTCTCTATCTATCTATTCATTCTTCATGTTCTAACTCAATTTTTTCCTTAAAATCTTCTTTGATAATGCCAGTCAACCTGTACAATGAAAATTAATAACCAGAACTCTTATTTCTATAGCCCTTTGAGTTCCCCAAAGTACTCACTTTATGATAACCCTGTGATGGAATGCAGGGATGGTTCAATATTAGGAAAACTATTAACATAATTGACTATATTAATAACCAAACTAACAAAAACCATATGATAATCTCAATAGATGCAGAAAAAGCATTTGATAAAATCCAACATCCATTCCTATTAAAAACATTAGAGAGTATAGGAATTAATGGACTTTTCCTTAAAATAGTCGGTAGCATCTATTTAAAACCATCAGCTAGCATCATATGTAAAGGTGATAAACGGGAACCATTCCCAATAAGATCAGGGGTGAAACAAGGTTGCCCACTGTCACCATTACTGTTCAATATTGTATTAGAAATGCTAGCCTTGGCAATAAGACAAGAAAAAGAGATTAAAGGAATTAGAGTAGGTCATGAGGAAACCAAATTATCACTCTTTGCAGATGATATGATGGTCTACTTAGAGAACCCTAGAGAATCAACTAAAAAACTATTAGAATTAATCCACAACTTTAGCAAAGTTGCAGGATACAAAATAAATCCACATAAATCATCAGCATTTTTATACATCACCAACAAAATGCAACAGCAAGAGATACAAAGAGAAATTCCATTCAAAATAACTATCGATAGTATAAAATATTTGGGAATATATCTGCCAAGGGAAAGTCAGGATCTATATGAGCAAAACTACAAAACACTCTCCACACAAATAAAGTCAGATCTAAACAATTGGAAAAACATCAAGTGCTCTTGGATAGGTCGAGCGAATATAATAAAGATGGCAATACTACCTAAACTAATCTATCTATTTAGTGTTATACCAATCAAACTCCCAAGAGATTATTTAACTGAACTAGAAAAAATAACAACAAAATTCATCTGGAAAAACAAAAGGTCAAGAATTTCAAGGGAATTAATAAAAAAAAATGCAAATGAGGGTGGCCTAGCTGCACCAGATCTAAAACTATATTATAAAGCAGTGGTCACCAAAACCATTTGGTACTGGATAAGAAATAGAGTAGTGGATCAGTGGAATAGGTTAGGTTCACAGAACAAAATACTCAATGACAATAATAATCTAGTGTTTGATAAACCCAAAGACCCCAGTTTTGGGGATAAAAACTCACTATTTGACAAAAACTGCTGGGATAATTGGAAACTAGTCTGGAAGAAATTAGGCATTGACCCACACCTAACACCATATACCAAGATAAGGTCAAAATGGATTCATGATCTAGGCATAAAGAATGATATTATAAACAAATTAGAACAATGTAGGATGGTTTACCTCTCAGACCTGTGGAGGGGGAAGGAATTTGTGACCAAAGAAGAACTAGAGGTCATCATTAATCACAAAATAGATGTTTGACTATATCAAGTTAAAAAGTTTTTGTACAAACAAAATGAATGCAGACAAGATTAGAAGGGTAGCAGTAAACTGGGAAAATATTTTTACATCCAAAGGTTCTGATAAAGGCCTCATTTCTAAAATATATAGAGAATTGACTCAAATATATAAGAATTCAAGCCATTCTCCAATTGACAAATGGTCAAAAGATATGAACAGACAATTTTCAGACAAAGAAATTGAAACTATTTCCGGTCACATGAAAAGGTGCTCCAAGTCACTATTGATCAGAGAAATGCAAATTAAGACAACTCTGAGATACCACTACACACCTGTCAGATTGGCTAAAATGACAGGAAATGATAATGATAGCTGTTGGAGGGGATGTGGGAAAACTGGGACACTGATACATTGTTGGTGGAACTGTGAACGGATCCAACCATTCTGGAGAGCAATTTGGAGCTATGCTCAAAAAGTTATCAAACAGTGCATACCCTTTGACTCAGCAGTGTTTCTACTGGGCCTATATCCCAAAGATATTTTAAAGGAGAGAAAGGGACCCACATGTGCAAAAATGTTTGTGGCAGCCCTTTTTGTAGTGGCAAGAAACTGGAAATTGAAAAGATGCCCATCAATTGGAGAATGGCTGAATAAATTATGGTATATGAATGTTATGGAATATTATTGTTCTGTAAGAAATGACCAGCAGGATGATTTCAGAGAGGATTGGAGAGACTTGCATGAACTGATGCTGAGTGAAATCAGCAGAACCAGGAGAACATTATACACAGCAACAAGACTATACGATGATCAATTTTGATGGACATGGTTCTCTTCAACAATGATGTGATTCAAACCAGTTGTGCTGCGATGAAGATAGTCATATACATGCAGAGAGAGGCCTGTGGGAACTGAGAGTGAACCACAACACAGCATTTTAACGCTTTCTGTGAATATTTCCATGCATTTTGTTTTCCTTCTTAGGTTGTTTTTTTCTTCTTCTCTTTCTAGATCTGATGTTTCTTGTGCAGTAAGATAACTGTATAGATATGTGTACATGTATTGTATTTGTCATATAATTTATCCTATCTAGCATGTATTAGATTACCTGTCCTCGACGCCTGGGGGCTGGCCGCCGCAAAGAAAAAGCTGGGGAAAAAAAAGGTTTTTTGCAAAGGTCAAAAAAAATGATAACCCTGTGATGAAGAAAGTGTAATTATTATCTCTCCAGTTTACAGATGAAAAACTGAGAATCAGGGAATTGTCCAAGATCAAGCTGATAGGTAATAAGTAGCAAAGCCAAGACTGAAATTCAAGCTACCAGACTCCAGATATATTTCTCTTTCCATTAACTGGATCAAATGTGATAACACACGTGCAATGCTTACTGAACAAATGCTAATTGTTAGTTATTATTGCTACTGGCTGCCATTTAGTCAGCTAGGTGACACAGTGAATAGAGTGTCAAAAGAGCCAAGTTTTGATCGCACCACAAATACTAGTTGTGTGAGCCAGGGCAAGTAACGTTACCTCTCTTGGTTCCAGTTTTCTCATATATTAAATGGGAATAATGAAAAAAAAGCACCTACTTCACAAAGTTGATGTGGAAATCAAATGAGATAATGTAGGTTCTCCTAAAAGTCTTTGTGCAGTTTTTTAAAAATTTTAAACTGCACTAAGACTTTTGAAACGTAGACATTTTTGTGGAATTGTTGTTCGGGCATTTCAGTCACATTAAACTGTAACTTCATTTGCAGTTTTCTTGCTAAAGATACTGAAATGATTTGCCCCCTTTTTTCTGGATCATTTTACTGATTAGGAAACTAAGGCAAATAGGATTAGCTTGTCTTGCTCAGGCTCACAAAGCTAGGAAGTGTCTGAGGTCAGATTTGAACTCAGGAAGATGAATCTTCTTTTTGACTCCAGGCTAGATGCTCTAACCACTGTACCAACCTATCTGAACTATATGTATGGAAAATGCTTTTTAAACCTTAATTTAAATTATAAAGTTATAAAGGCTAGTTACTATTATTTTTGGACAATGTTGCTTCTAATGAGCTCTTTCCTTCCTAGCTTTGCATTGCAATACAATTATCCTTTCCATATTTTGGATATTAGGGGCATGGTGCCCCTACAATTTATAAAATCCTTATAAAATTGTTTTGGCCTCCTTCCATATCAGAGAAGAAGTCTGGTTTTTTTTCTTTTATGGAGTGTTTATGGTACCTTATAGTAAAATCTGAATTGAGTATTTGGTCATAAGTCAATATTAAGTAACCATGGAAAAGAACTTTTTCAGTCATCTGCTGACTGTCATGTCTCTTCGGCAGCTTCCACAAAACTCCCTGAAAATTCCCATTTAATTTCTTATGCTAACCCAGGACATATCAAAACCACAATGGGGAAAGTTGTGTTATAGAAGGGATAATTGTATTAACTGAACAATGCATTGGGGATGGAGGAGAAGAAAGATAAATTAATTAAGTTGCACTTAAAACAATTGCAGATTATTGAAGTTGTTTCCCAAGATACCCATGCTGCCTACCCAGAGTTCAGGTCAAAGGGGTGTTCCATATTGGTTGACTGGCATAGTATTCAGTTCAGTGCCACCCTGCATTAGCCAGGCTCCTGAGGGCTCAATGCCCAAACATCTAAGAGTCACATGTGGTCTCAGGAAATCAAGTGGACCAACTGGGACTACCACCAGACCATTACAATGGGTGAATTGGCAGAGACAGAAGGTGTTTCAAAACTTAATCAAAAATTAATTAGAAAAAGAAACAAGCCAAAGGACAAACATCTGTGAGAAGATGATCTGAAAAGGAAAACAAATCCAATATATGACATTTAATTTGAGTTAGGACCAGAAACATGCTGGGCTACATTTGGATTAGCTGTAAATGCTTTGAGGGGAGAAAAAGCATCAGTGTTTACTTCATGGGGAATAAATGACATCTCCAACAACTCTGAGATGGAGGGGTGGGGAACGGGAAGGGTCTCTGAACAAGATCAAACACCAGCAACATGAATTCTGTGATGTCTGGGAGACGATAATAAATAATAATTAAAGCGAATGATAATGAACATACCAAGAGGGACCCAGAAGTTACAACAAAGCTCCCTACACCAAAGCAAAGCTGAATAAACACTCTCAGAGCCTCTGCACCAATCCCAGGCAGGGAGATAAGGAGAGCACCAAGCAGCCAGCACCCTAATAAGGGGAATTAATCTTTCACGTCCTACCAGGCCTCCAGGTCTGCTCATTATTTCCACTTTCCTGTCAGGAAGAGTAGCGATATATTAGCAATTGATCTGGAATTCAATGAAACTGAATTAGGAGTCAGATGCTAAGGTTGGCGGGCAGAGGAGCCGGCTAAGGTACAGTAATGGCCATGGGGAGCTGGGCAATTAAACTCTATTCTCATCTAGATCTACCTCATTGGGAAGAGAGGAGGTGGGATGACAGACAGTCCCCCTAGGAGAAGAGGTGGTAAGGTGATAATGTTGGATTTGGACTCAGAAAGACTTCAAGAAAGACCTTGTCTCAACCGTGCCATCCAGGAAAGTCATTTGTCTTTTCAATATCTATTTCCTGATCTAAAAATGGGAATACTACTAATAACAGCATCTATTCACAAAGTTCTTAAAATGATTATGTACATTTATATGTATATATATGTGTGTATAAACTGTTAGACATATATATATATATATACACACACGTACACACATATCTATCTGTGAGTGATGGTAGTTAGGTAGGATAAGAGTACTTATACTGGAGCCAGGAAAACTCATCTTCCTAAGTTCAAATCTGGCTTCAGACACTAGGCAAGTCACTTAACTTTGTTTGCCTTAATTTCCTTAGCTGGAAAACAAGCTGGAGAAGGAAATGACAAACTACTCCAGTATCCTTTGCCAAGAAAACTCCATATGGGGTGATGAAGAGTTGGACATGACTGAAATGGCTGAATAATATATATGTGTATGTCCACACACATACCTGCACATACATACATAGATACATACATATAATGATTTATAAATCTTAAAGGATTATACAAAGGACAATTGCTGCTGCTGCTGCTACTACTACTACTACTTATTACTACTACTATATTTAGTATTATTATTATTACAGGGACTAAGATGATGGGAAATCACTTCTCAACTCTTCTTTCAACTAGGGACAGAGAGTAATTCACTGAAACTAAAATAATGCTTATTGAAGCTATATAGAAATTTAACTTTTTCATCATAGTAGTTGTTTTTTAAAAAGCCAAACCTTCTGGCTTTGTAGTACCTAGCCTTCCTTGACAGAGTCAAGTATTGAGTATAGCAACCAGGCTTACTCTGATTGCCTGATTTAGTAATAACCATCCACCTTAGACCTCACATCTTTTATAATATTCCAATATACTTATCATGTAATATTGTATTTTTAAAACAAATCCATGGTTTAAACAAATTTCATTGGTATATTGACATCACAATGAAGAAACTCGTTTTACAAATGAAGATTGTTACCTGTTCAGCATTTTATAGTCTCAAAGGATTACCAGGAGCATTGAGGTTAATTGGCTTGCCCAAAGTGAAACAGTCAGTGACAAGACTTGAACTTTTTAAGTTGTCTGTGAATAAATTTCTATTCACTACACAGCACTAACTCTAAATAGAAAGCATAGCTTTTTAAGTTTGTTTTATCCCTTTCTTGGACTGTAAGTTCCTTGAGAGCAAGCATTATGCTTTATTTGAACTTTGTATTTTTCCTAGGGTCTAGTATAATGTTCTCTCTCCAATAAGTGTATAATAAGTGTTTGTTGTTTGATCTAATGTAAGGAACTATTATTAGTATTGCAATAGATTTTTAAAATTTTTATTTATCTCACTTTGAATGTCTTATATAATAAAACAAATATATCCATAACATAGTAGACTTTTAAAAAAGATGATTGCACATGAAGCAGTAAATCTATTATGTATAAATTGTTATTTCTTTTAACTATATAAATGTTACCATATAACTTTTATAAGTTTGAATCTGAAAGACAGAAATACAAGAAGATCACTTGGAAAAGCCAAATGCATTCACAATTCAAACAGTGGAGGCAAATTAGGGGCTTAGATGAGATAAGGAAGAAGAATGACCTTGCAAGAGCTAGCCTTCTTAACCTAGCTCTCAGATTGTGTTAAGCTTTTGTCTTCACTCCCCATGGATACATCTGGTTGCTATACTCAATACTTGACTCTGTCAAGGAAGGCTAGGTACTACAAAGCCAGAAGGTTTGGCTTTTTTTAAAAACAACTACTATGATGAAAAAGTTAAATTTCTATATAGCTTCAATAAGCATTATTTTAGCTTCAGTGAATTAATCTCTGTTCCTGGTTGAAAGAAGAGTTGAGAAGTGATTTCCCATCATCTTAGTCCCTGTAATTTAGTAATATAGTTATAGATTCATATAACTTCCTTTTTAAAAAAATTTTTTCTCTCCCCTCCCCTCCATGAAGGAAGACTGATATTTGCATCCAGAAAGAGAAATGATTTTTTCTTTCTTTTTCTACTTTTTTAAACTTTGGATAATACCATGATTTTATCTGTATTCATTTTTCATATCTAGGCAATGAGAAAAATTGGTGAGGGGTGATATTTTAGCCATAGATAATCCACAAAAATAGAAAGTCCACACTTGGATAGTTGAAAGTTGAATGTGTCTGAAATCCCAGAAAAGCAGCTAATGAGCTTCTCCAGTGGCTTGTTCTAAGAAGAATATCCAAGAAAAATGTCTAAATCTTCACAAGGATTCTTTCTTTATTTAATCATTCAATGAGCAAGTATTTATCTCACCAAATCCTATTTGTCCAATAATGTGTTAGCGGTTGTGAAATATTCAGAGGTCTGTTACAGTTCTTGCCCTTACAGCAATTGAGGGTGAGTTGAAAAGACCAAACACATGCAAAGCAATTAAAAATATTTAATTGATATGCTCAATTTCTAATAATAATTTATTGTTTGGGTTCATGTACCAAAGAAAGAAAGAATTTAGACAAAGGGAGAGCAGTGCATGCTATAGGAGATGGCAGTATCATTCAGTGGAATGTCCAGTGAATGTGGGGTCAAATCCTTACTCTGAGATATAGAATACATGTCATGAGATCTCTGTAAACCTCAATTTCCTCATCTATAAAATTAAGGAGCTCTATTAGATAACCTCTAATAGAGGATACTCTCTAGCTCTAAATCTATTATCCTGATTTGAGATTTCACAGTTTAAAATATGGGTCTTGAGTGTGGCCTTGAAGGATGAGAAAAATATGTATATGTGAAGTATAGGGAGAAATCTCAGAAAAGGCAAGGTTGCACGAATGAATGACTAGACATATAAAAGAGTCCATTTAGATTAATCCCTTGAAATGTATTAATCCCTTTTTAGATATCTTATTTGATCCTTACAATAATCCTGTGACATAGGTACTAATATTAAACCCATATTTCAGATGAAAAAACTGAGACAGAGAGTTTATGTGATTTGTTTAGGATCAAACAATGAATAAAAAGTCTGAGACTAGATTCAAATTTAGGTCTTCCTACCTTCCATCATGCTTCCATCATTTATAAAATATTGCCTTAATTGTAGGGAAGTTTATACCAATTACCAAACCTCTTCTTTTATCTCAAACACTACTAGCTATATAACCCTAAACTTATCTCAAAATTCAAAGACAAGGAAGCAGAGATTTTTTCTGGGTGGAGATTGTTAATAATGAAATATTAATGTGGTGTGGCAAATTCCAATTTAACAAATTAGCATGTTTTAGTGTGTCAGCTGTTGCTCATAAATACAAATAATGAATTACCATTAGCAGGATGGCCCTGGAAGAGCTTTGCCACAATGCAGGTGATGGCCAGTCTTGGCTTGCTTTGAATACAAATGGCAGCTTAGGTGAAGCTACCTTGAAAGGCTGCCAGATTTAGCAAAAGCTAGTGCCCAGAGAAGACAGGGATATATGGGCTATCATTGTGTTGGAGGTTTCACAACCCTGAGTCCTTTTCAAGGAGAAAGAGTGTTCCTACTCAAAGCAAGCCACTTGAAACAAATCAGAACAGTACTACTTTTACTGTGTACTGTATGTCTGAATGTTACAATGCATTGTCCAGAATGTGTGTATATGATCAGATCTATGATTTTCATCAGTATGGGGATCTCTGAGTGCTAGGACAATTCAAATCAACACCTTTCCTGCAACTTCATCTTAGAGTATTGTCCGGATGCTCTGAGAGTTTAAGTGTTTTGCCCAAGATCACACTGCCAGGATGTAGCATAAGGTTAGATCTGAACTTCTATCTCCCTGACTCCAAGGCTAGCTCTCTATCTACTCTTCCACCTCCTATTGCACAAAGACTAGATTCATTACTGGACAACAAGATGGCACAGTGGGTAGAACACTGAGCTTGGAATCAGAAAGATTCATCTTCTAGAGTTCAAATATGGTCTTACACACTTACTGTGTGACCCCAGGGGAAAATATTTAAGTCTATTTAGTTTCTTCATCTATAAAAAGATCTGGAGAAGGAAATGGCAAACCACTACAATAACTTTGTCAAGAAAACCCTAAATAGGGTCAAAAAGAGTTGGGCAAAAAATCCAACAGATTTGTGATGAAGAGAGCCATCTGCAACCAGAAAAAAGTATTGCCAGGACTCAGTATGGATATACTACTATGGATATATATACTTGCTAGGAAAGTTCCTTCCTTTATATCAGGTCTAAGCCTGCTTCTGCCCACTACCCTTAGTTCTCTGCTCTATGCTAAACAGAAGGGGTGAAATCCCTCTTTCACTCGATATCCCTACATATACTCAAAGATGGTTATTGTGCTCCAATTAGAAGTTCTCTTTTCAAAGATAAGAATCCTGAGTTATTTCAACTGTGTGGCATTTTATTATTTATTATTATTTATTACTATATTATAGTAATTTATGCCCTCATTCAAGTCATGGAACCTGTGATCTCATCAATATGGTTAATTATTTCAGAGATGCAAATCACAGCTCATCTATGTATGCTTATGCTGTGAAATTCTTGGTCATTTCATCCTATAAGTTTGCTACAGACAACTCTATCCACCAAGCTAAGGGGTCATCTTCATTTTCTCTTGACATCACAAGATCTGTTCATAAGTTCTCTCTCACTCCACTGTGTGATCATCCCACATTTTTGCACTTATTTCTTTGATAACTTTCACAGTTTCTCTTTTGTAATCCTTTGTTGTAGTCTCTTTATGCCCACTATGAACCTCTCCATTACCCTTTGGGTGACCCTCAATTTCAATTCTGCAGAAACCGTAGACTTCTATGATTCATAGTTATACCACACAACCAGAACAAAGGCAAGCCTTTGTTTCACAAAGATGCATGAGGTCATTAAAAGAACTTTTCAATTCTCCAAAGACATTGACAAAACTGTTAAATAGCACAAGACTAAATTTCTGAGGTAAACTGCTAAATATCTCCAAGTTGATAACAATGCATTAATAACTACACTTTGGATTAAAAGGATCAAATGCTTTTGAATCCACCAATTTGTTGGTTTGGTTTGAATAGATAGAATAGACAATAGTTTTGTTTATATCCACCAAACTCTTACCTAGCCCTCAGTTCTCCTTCTTGCCAAAAGAACAGAGAGAGATTTTTGCCAAATGGTTTGCTAAAACCTAGGAACATTATGTGAGAGCATTCTTCTGCTTTTATTCAGTCTTTTAAAAACCACTGACAATTGTTCAGTAATTACTTCTGTCTTTTGTTTTATCTGAGCCTGAAGACTTGATCACATTGAGGGCAGCTAAATATCCACTTACAGTTTTCTGACATCTTTGATTTCAACTCTGATAGCTACTTATATCTTTATCATATTCAACACAAATATCATTCTCCTTGGTAAAAACAATAAGCAAAATAAGTGGCTTGCATTTTAGCCTTTTCTTCATCTATTATTATCAATCTATCCACCCCAAGTGGTGGTTGTATTCTCTCTTGGGCCTCCTTTTCTGCCCCATACATTTTTAAAGTGCTAACTGTTGTCCTTAGCATTCATAGATAGCTTTACTTAACTCTCAGTTTTAAGTTCCTAACACCATTCTTTCAGGACTATTTACTCTTATTATTCACTCACAGGCATCTACTTTGCTTCAATCTTCCATACTTATCTTTTTAAAAATTTGTGTTAATGGATGGGTGAGTCATGCAGCCATGTTGGTCACTTGAGGCATAATCTTTAATCTGCTCTCTTCAAAATTTGCTTCTGTTCTGTTTATATTTTTGGAATTTTATTCTTAAGCACAGCCTATCCCTCTCTGGCTAATTTTGTGAGCAGAATTTTACATTTCTGTGTCCTACCTATCTTTTCTTTGAATTTTGAATACCTATTCATTCCATTTCAAGGATAGGCATTGCACTATGCCCACTGTTACTATCATCTATTATGATTTCTTTAAGTTCACATATTTCCAAGACACCAATCATCTCTACTCAACAATCGGTTCTTTGTTGTTGATGGCAATTAAACGCAGATTAACCACTTCCTCTTGTTACTTCCTCTGTTTTTGAAGGATAAACTTGTTTTTAAGGAAAAGAAAGAAATGAAAAAGGAAGAAAGAGAGGGAGGGAGGGAAGAAGGAAGAAACTGCATACTATTTGTGATGAAGTGTGCTAAGGGAAGTCATCATTTGCCAGGTCCTCTGCTCTTCGCAGAAAGAGAATGTTCCAGAAAATGGTGATAATGCTAAAAATTCAGCCTACATCACACTTGGTGATTGGTTCCTTCAACTCCTCATGTAATTTTACTTTCAATTCTTTTCATTTAACACACATTATTCAGTAGTTACCAGTTACATGACAGTATGTTATCTATTTGGAATAACAGACAAAAATAGTACATGTCCTCAAGGAACTTATATCTGCTTGGAGAAATCACATGGAACCAGCCACCCAAAATCTGTGGAATGAAAGAACACTAACAAAGATGGGCACCGAGGAAGGCTTTAGAGAGGAGATGCCATCTGAACTGGTCTTGAAGAAAACTAAGAATTCTAAGAGGAAAGACAAAAAAAGGGGTGGATTCTAGGCATGAAGAATGGGTTATGCTGATTAAGTCTAGAATGTGCAATATATGTTAAGCTAAGGAATTATAATTTTATCCTAAAGACTATGGGGAGCTCTTTTTTGAGCAAGGGAGCAAAGTGCTAAATGGAGGATAGACTAGAGAAAATAGGGGCTAGAACCAGTGAGATCCATTAGGAGATTACTATAAGTATCTAAGCTAAAGTAGGGTGATAGTAGTATGAACAGACAAATAAGGGAAGGCATAAGAGATTTACAGAAATAGGAGAATCAGCAAGACTTGGTGATTGATTGAATATGAATGATGAAGAAGAGGAAATAGTCTAAGATGATCCTTAGAAAAGAACCCTGAGTGACTGGAAGGAGATTGAAGT
Organism: Myrmecobius fasciatus; assembly: GCA_023553655.1. Classification (NCBI taxonomy): domain Eukaryota; kingdom Metazoa; phylum Chordata; class Mammalia; order Dasyuromorphia; family Myrmecobiidae; genus Myrmecobius; species Myrmecobius fasciatus. The sequence continues at coordinate 81,881 of JAJPUD010000017.1, read as the reverse complement.
CTCATTTATAATATTATAATTTGGAGAAGGGAGGGATTTGGAGTGGAATGATAATCAGATTAATTTCAGACATGTTTCATTTGAGCTGCTGGACTTCCAGGTGAAGATACCCAATGAACAACAATGTAGCAGTAGCAGATTTTTAGGAGAAAGAATAGAGTTAAGGCATATAAATTTGAATGTAATCTGTCCAGATGATCTGTATACTAGCCCTATAATAATATCCTTTCCAGGGCTTTTTCCCCCTCCATTAATATTGCTCAAAGACTCTCTACCTAATTTCCCTATTCAATTTCTGAATTTACTCATCTGAGTATATCATCAAATGAGATAATACATGTAATGGGATCTGCAAATCTTAAAATGCTGTATAAATGCTAGCTATTATTATCATCTTAATTTATAATGCTATTTTACATCCCTTTAAAATAATCTGTTCCTTTTGAATGAGGTATATTCTTCCAGAGGCATATTTCAGTCATGACCCCCATCCCACCAAGTCTCAGTGATACCTGTGAAGTCAAATTTATTTCCTTGATTTAAGAGGTCTAGTTCACTCTGATTATTGCCTATAATTTATGTATTCATATAGAGACATCTGCGGCCCTGGGTTTTATTGATGCTTTTCTACTTAGAAAATTTCTCATTAGTTTCTGGTCCTTTCTTTCTCTTATGTTACACATACTTTTTTTCTCCATGGTATCAGACTCAGCAGGTATATTTACCCAGTTTTCTCACCCCCTTTTCCCTTTGTTAAAGATCTCTGGATCTGATTCAAAAGATTTGACATCTCTATTTTCACTTGCCTTTGTTAAGTATTTTCTATTCCCATCCAAGATCCTATTGTTCTTATGTTTTTAAGCCTTGGTCCAGGAATTCAAATCCTTTTCTCACCATACTTTTTATTCCTCTAATCTTACTCTGTCTTCTGAATCCCCTATTTTGCATTGCCAGCAATGTTGAAAAAAGACCTATACCTGCATTGTGTTAAACATATTGATCAGTATTTTACAATGCCTTCAAAATTTCTTCTGGGTATAATATTTCCCATATCAATCATCAGAAATAGGTAACTTACAATCCTCAAGTTTGAATATTTTTCCCTGTCACATCCCAGATATGTACTCTGGGAAAACAACTGAGCCTCCCATTTGGGTATGTTGTTTAGAGGCAAATAGCCATCTATCTCTGATAAGGCTACTTAAGAGTTTAACATTATTCATCTTCTATTCCTCTATTTTTGTATGACCTTTCAACTTATGCTACTTTTACTTTTTTTATATTATTCCTTAGTCCTCTACAATCAAGAAACTGGTTCCTAATGAGACAGTCTAGGTAGACTTATCTATGTAAATGACTTCATAATAATAGCTAGCATTTAAATAACACTTTAAGATTTACAAAGCATTCATAAATAATATATATTATGGAGGAAAGCTCTATTCCACCCCCATTTTACAGATGAGGAAACTGAAGAGAATAATATGGTCACACAGCTAATACATGTCTGAGGTTGAATTTTAAATCAGCTCTGACTCTAGGTCTAGTGCTCTATCTACTGTGCCACCTAATTGCCTGTAGTAGATCTCATCCTTATTCCTTAGCCAAATGGTCATTGGTCCTTTTCTCTTTTCTTTGAAACACTTTTTTTCCTTCCCTGCCATCTCCTTTTTTTTTCTTTTCTACTTTTTCACATGAGATGTACAAATTAAGAGACAGCTCCACTCCAAATGTTCATATGGACTATTTGTGCCCAACTTGGTATAGAGTCTTCTGAACTCCTATCAGTTATAGTCAGACACAATGTACCTTTACTCCAACTTAGTGATATTCTTTTGGTCCTCTTTAAGAATGAAGAACAACAACCAACTCTTTTACCTCCCCTTTCTTCTTTGTTTTTTCCTTGAAAATTTATTTCAAGGAACATTCGATTCTCCATAAGGATCTAGAAGTATTGCCAATCCTCTTACTTTGTTGCCCTGCACCCAAACCCACTCCTACTATGGGGAAATAGGAATTGTTAAGGATCACAGGAATTCATATTTGGAAAGAATCTGAAAGAGTATTTTAGTACATCTTGTACCTGAACATGAAGACCATTCTTAACCAGTTGTGATATAACCTATGCTTAAAGAGTTCCAGTGAGGAAAAACTCATGTCCTTTCAAGGCAACCCATATCACTTTTGTATAATTTTAATGTTCGTAAGATTTTTTCCTTAAAACAATCTTAAACCGACCTTTGTGACTTCTGTCCCACTGCTTCTAGTTGTACCTTAGGAGTACAAATAGAATGGGGGAAATTCTTTTCCCATATGATAGCCCTTCAAATATTTAAAGACACCTATCATGTTCCTGTCTCCTCAAATTCCGAGTCTTCTTCTTCAGCCCAAATAGCCCTATTTCCCTTAGTGGTTTTCATATGGCATGATATTAAATTCCTTTATTTTCCTAGTCACCTTCTTCTGGACTCTGTATAGCTGATCAAATGTTCTTCAAAGATATATTTTGAGCTGGCAGACAAATAGTACCCATTCTCTGCAAGTCACTAAAATTTTTCTTTGCTATCTACATAAGCTTGAAGGAAGATTCAGTTATTTGTCTTCTTTTTCCTAGCTCTTGGCTAAACTTCATAGCTAATTGCTGTGGCAAACTGCCGATTGTCCCCACCTGTGCAGGAGATGTCTGAAGGAGGTTTAATTTGTGCTGAGTCTTTGCCTTTTTCTCAACTAAGAGAGGGATCCCAGCTCAACTACTCTTAAGTGGCCCTTAGCACATTTCTGCCATGTCTCAAGGAAAACAGAAGCTGTTTCAGAAGAAGAAATCCAATTAACTAATTTGATCCATCTCCTGACCTTTTTTCCTCTTGTCTCACAGACCTCCAAATGTCTTCTTGTACTTCCCTGGTCACTTTGCTCTCTGCCTTTACTCTTTCCACTCTATTAAAAATGGCTGTAAACACCCTTGAACTCAACTAAGAGGATGAACTATATGCTAACTCCTCAAAGTACTTTGGAATAATGACCCCACTTACTTCAAATCATTACCCTCTGGATTGATAGCTTCCTAAGGCCAATAATTTGTGGGTTCTCTTCTTAGACATATTTGGGACAGAGATAGTTAATCTGAGGTAGAAAGAAAAACTCTGACTCCTTAAAGTTTGCTTAAGAAAACATTGTTGCTACAGTTGATCTTGCTTCTCAAACATCAGGATTTATTTAAATTTTAAAATGCAAAATTCCCCAAGTCCTCATGGGACATCTTAAATCTCCCTTTTCTAAGAAAATTTTTGTTTTTGGCTCCAAAGTCAGTCTAATTAATAATAATAATAATTTAAAGTAACTACTTTTTTCCAGCAGCATCTTAGTTCATAAAGTTGCACAGAACACTCCTGGCTTTTGTCTATATCCCACCCTAAAATCTTACTTTCTTTAAAACATGGCACACTTCTGCATAAAAATTCGAAGGAGTTAGTAGGAAGAAATTTATTTAAGTTAGAAGAGGCCTTCAAATACTGATCTCAACCACTTAAAATTTTTGTGGCCACGAACAAATCACTTAACTGCTTTGAACCTCAGTTTCCTCATCTGTAAAGCAGAGATAGCAATATCTGTAGAACCTTTCTCATGGGGTTATTGTGAAGATAAAATGAAATAATGTGTGTAAATCTCCTTGGAAACCTGAAGATACTATAAAATACAATCTTTTAAAATATGAAACACATGGATTTTTTTGAAGTCTGTTTTTGTTTGTTCCTTAAAGTTTAATGCTTTTCAAAAATACTTTCATGTCTGCTATAGAGTCTGAATCATACAGAAACCATAGCTAGTTCAGAGGGATTGGCCCAAGGTCACACACAGATCGAGTCAGTGTAAGGGCTGGACCCAGAATATACGTTTTCTAATTCATTTTCTAACTCTTTTTTACCACACTATGCTGCTTTCTCAGTGATCCTGCCAAAATCATCTCAACTAATTCCTTACCTAAGAATTTACTCCTTACTCAATTTCTAACAAGGTTGTCTAAATCCATCGCTAAATTCAAATCCATTCCCCCAAAAGCCTTTGGGGGAAAAAGCCTCAAGGGCACAAATGGTCTCTGAAATATGGTTGAATCCTCAGCTGAAGTTTCCTTTTCTCATTGTCTTCATCTTAAAAGAGGCTTCCTAGAGTGAGCTCTCTTTTCTGGGCTGATGTCACTCTGCCCTCCCCTTCAGTCTCTAAAGAAAATGCCAAGCAGGACAGAAGCAGACTGACTGCCCATCTGTCTCAAGGCATTGCTTGGAGGGCCTAGAGTTGCCAGGGCCCAAATGTGCTAATTGATTTATCGGATAATAATGCAGTTTATGTGCATGGCCAGTCTGCCTGCAAATGTTCTCATTTTTCACAGCTGCTCAGAGATCCAGAGATAAACTCCCTGACACTAGGGGAGCAGGCAGGTTCTTAAACAAAGGCAGCAGGCAGTTCTCTAGGAGCTCAGCGGGGCAATGTGCCTCCTCACAACAGCAACCATTGGCCATGTAAAGGATAGTATAAACAAAGCAACAAAGGCGGTGGGGAGATCTGTGGCCTAATAAACCCCTTCCTCCACTCCCAGTGGAAAATTAGAACGAGCTAGACTTAAGGAGAATTCCCAACCTGCAGCTGTCCATGATCTCCCCCTGACCTGAGCCGCAAGACCATCACTGATAACATGAACGTTACATGGAATCACTACAAATTAATGACAATGGTCTGAGTGTGGTAGTAGCTTCCAGCAAATAATAGGCAAGTCGAAGAATCTGCCAATTTGGTTTCATGACCAAAGCCTTCATCCTGTCAGGCAAACTGTGATAAAAAATTAATGATATGCAAGGAACAAAATAAACTGACTTTGGGGAGAATATTCAGTCTTAAGGTGAAAGTTCCCAAAGACAGGCTTTCCTCCATTCTGACTAGTTAGACAAAGCCCTCCAAAAATCCCTCTATCCTCTTCCATCTCTCTGTTAACCATTAATTAAAGCTTAAGGGATTTGGGAATCTGGGCTCCAGAAATTTGGACTAAACCCTTGATGTTATTGAAAAAAAGGGGGTGGGGGGAAATCTTGGATAATTATATCTTCTTTCCCTAAATGCTTTTTGGTTCTCATTACAAACAAAGTGCTATGCTAATATACCTTGTGTTGTAAATGTCTCACAATTCCTGCTAATTGAATTAGACCCAATTCTCTGCAAATAAACTCTTGGTGCTGTTAATGGAAAATAAGGAAGAGAGCTGTTTCTTTTTAGAATGGGTCATTACGACAAGGGCCTAATTATGAGTATCTGAACGTGTAATGTAAAACAGCATTGTGCAGACTTCTCAGAATGGAAGCTCCAGCAAGATCAAAGATGCATTGTATGCCCTTGGAATCTTCTTTTTCTTCTTCTTCTCTTTTAATATACTTCAAAATGTTTAATAATGACTAATCCAATTTATAAGACTGCAGAGAAAGGACAAGAGAACAGAAGTAGTTTTTAATTCAGGACAAATATTCTGAAACTAGCTTGCTGTTAATTTTTTTCCCTTTGATGCAAGCCTATTTTGAAGCTACCAGTTAATGAAAGAATATCATTTTCCTACAGAGCTAGTTGCATGCACACTCAAGGTGAAAGCAGAGGACACTGGCCCCGGCAAGTTTACATGATGCTATCAAACATCAGCCCCAATGATTGATGGCATATTGCTATTATTGCCGGACACCTTTATCAATAATGTACTGCCAATTACTTTCCGTACCAGCCCTTACTGTCATGTGATGTTTTATTCTAGGGCTTTGAAAACATCAGCATGGAGAATAAATCACACTAACTAGATTTTAAAATGCAGCCGATGCTTCTAGTTGCCAACCACACTAGCCCAAAATTTGGGCAAGATTTGCACAGGAACATGAAACCTTGGTGTTCGAGGAGACTGAACAGGACACAGGACCACAAGATTTCAAGGAGGGAGAGGGTTTGGAGGTAATTATGTCCAATGTTTTCAGTCTAGATGTCAGGCATCATGGTGCAGAATCAAGAAGATGCAAAACCATAGGTTTACAGATATAGATCAGGAAGTGGCTTCAGAGAGTCATCTAGTTCAATGTCCTCACTTTACTGATAAGGAAACTGAGCACCAGAAAGAATAAATGACTTTAATTCATGGTCACACAAGTAGAACCAGAATCCAAATCCAGATTTTCTGATTCCAAATCTGATATCCATGTTTTGTTTCACCATGTTCATGTTTTGCCTCTGACACATACTAGTTATAGGATACTAGCCAATCACTTAACTGCTTTAAGCCTCAGTTTCTACATCTGGAAAATGGAGATACCTATAGAATCAACCTCATAGGATACTAAATAGGGTAAGCAAACGAATAAAATATTTAGCAAATCTTAAAGTACTCTGAAAATGTCAACTATTATTTTTATTTTAGAAGAAGAAATTAAATAGCTAGACCAAGGTCACACAGCTGGTCAGTTGGCAGAGCCAAGACTAAACTAAAATATTCCTGACTTCCAAGCAAGTGTTTTGTTATGTGTTTTTTCCCCACTATCTCTAATAGGCTTTTTCTGTTAGGTAATTGAGATGTCTAGACAAGTATTAGAAAGCATTTGCTAGTCATATTTTCTTAACTCAGGTGAAACACTGGACAAAGCCTTGATTAGAAATGTCAGTGACTCTAGGAAAATGCCACAAATGGCACCTGGAGCAAGAGGGGTCTTCAAACTGGAAAGCAGGAAGGGAGGAAGCATTGTGGGGCAAAAGGGGAACTACCTCTAGTCTTCATCTGCTAGTTTCCTCCTCAAACTATTCTTGCTAACTAGGTGCTAAGCATGGTTGTTTCTATGTAGTCAAAAGGCTACAACCTTTATCAGTGGTCCTTAAATTTTATGTTCTCCAAATTTGACACTCTTTGAATTCAGTGCTTTAGGGCAAAGACCCAGTCACCCTGCCCCAGTTGCAACTAACATTCTTTTTGTTTGTTTTTGTTTTCTTTCTTTCTTTCTTTCTTTCTTTCTTTCTTTCTTTCTTTCTTT
>JAJPUD010000017.1:50391-65331 GCA_023553655.1 Myrmecobius fasciatus | reverse complement strand
CTTCCTTCCTTCCATTTTTACTTTCTTTCTTCATATGCTTGTTTATTATTGACTGGATAAAAAAATTAAAAAGGCCATTCTCTATCTCATTTCCTTCTTACCTAACCTTGATTAATGAATGGGTGTTGCCTAAGTCAAACAGAATCTATTAAAGACCTTAGCTTAAAAAGAGCAAGGTCTCTCACTGCATGCAGGACCAACTCTAGTCCTCCTGATCTATATCTGGCTGCTGGACCCAGATGGCTCTGGAGAAAAGAATGAGGGTGGTAACTTTGCACAGCCCTCTTTCACTTAAATTCAATTCACTTTCATGTCACGGCATCATCTCTCTGATGTTATAGTTCTCTTTGAAAATGAAAGACAGTCAACAACAATAACAATATTGTGAGGCTCAAAAAGATGATGCAAAGGAATAATTTTTTGTGGAATTTATGTTACCTAATTATTAGCTTTATTGTAATAACTCTAAGTATCAAATGGCTATTAAGGAAATGCTATGAATGTTTCTATTGTTGAACCTGGTATATTTTCACAATTTATAAGAGTTCAAAACTCAACTCAAGTACCACCTTTGGCATTAAGTCTTTGCTAATTTTCTCAGCTATTAGTCCCTTTTCCTCTAAAATCACCTTATGTCATCATCATCATCACCATCATCACTGTCATTTATACAAAGTTTAAGGTCTGCAAAGTGCTATGCATACATTATTTCATTCAATCTGTAATTGAATTCTGTAAGATAATTACTATCATTTTAAATGTAAGGGAACTAAGGCTGAGAATGGCTGAGTGATTTGTCCAAGATCACAAAGCTAGTAAGTGTTTAAAGGAGCACTTGAATTTTATTTTGATTGATTTAGAATTATATATTTTGTATGTGCTGTATTTACAACTATATGCTTTCTCCTCCAAAAAATATTAGCTTTTTATTGTTGCTGTTTATCCTTCATTTTCAAAGAGGACCATAATATCAGTAAGGATAAGCTCTTTAAGTCAGGTATTGCCTCATTTTTTTTGTCTTCTTATACCCAGTACCTGGCACACAGTAGCCATTTAATCAAAGTTTTTGATTGATTCATCTAAAACATTGCCACAGTCTCTTCTACACTCTGGATTTGGCATGAAAGTCCTATGATCTCAGCTGCAGTGGGAAGGACCCATTTTGGTCTTGAGTCAGAGTTTTTCAGGAAGATGGATTCATGTGATATGAGTGAAGAATATGTAGAGATAGCCCAGCATGCACAATTAATTTTCCTTTCATTTCCTAATGTGCAAATTTGGAAAGACATGTCAAGTCAACATGGTCTTAGGGACAAGAGTGTTGGATTTGGAGACCAGGATTTGAATCTTGGCACTACCACTGTGGCAGCTGTGTGGTCCTGAGAGTAGAGATTTTAGGGGATTACAAAGTCAATATGAGTCAGCAAGGTGATGTAGCAGCCAAAAAAGCTAATTAATGGAAACTTGTGCTGGATTAAGAGAAGGAAGAAGATGACAAAAATCACTCTGTACTCTGACATCCACTGAGTATTGTGTGTATTTATTGGTGCTACAATTTAAAAAGGGATTGATTAAGTTTCAGGGCATCCAGAGAAGGTCAACTATAGTATGGTGAAAAACCTTGACTCCATCTTATGTGAGAAAATACTGCAGAAACTAGATGGCCACTTGTCACATGTTAGAGACAGACTGACACAGTGGATAGAATCCTGGGTTTGGAAATGGGAAGATCTAAGTTAGAATGCTGCCTCAAAACGTGAAGAGAAATTGTTAATCTTTCTCAGCTTTAGTTTCCTCTGCGTAAAGTAAAATATCACTTCCCTAATGGATCATTAAGGTGGCACAGTGGGTAAAGCACTCAGTCTTCTTCATGAGTTCAAATTGGGGTTTAGACATTTATCCTGGGCAAGTTATTTAACCCAGTTTGTCTCAGTTTTCTCACCTGTGAAATGAGATGGAGAAAGAAATGGCAAACCATTCCAGTGTTTTTGCCGCCTCCTCCCCAAATTTTCAAATGGCATCACAAAGAGTTGGACATGACTGAATAATTACAAAGGATCACTGTGAATATCAAATGAAATAATTTATGTAAAATGTTTTCTTAATCTTAAAATATTACAGAAATATTAGGTGATAATGATGCTAGTGGTATTAATAGTAGTAGAAATACTGATTCCCATTAGCTATGAGTTAAAGTAGACATCTACTTCTAGCTCTAAAATTCTGTGATGAAAGAAGCCAAAAAAACTTTTCTCTAAATACATGCCTTATTGAGAGAAGATGGAAGGGCTAGATCAGGAGACTTCCATCTATACTAAAGTAACATCCTTCATCTGCCCAGATCACCCTTCTGCTACTAGCCTGATCTCTCAACTAGCATTGAAGAACCTCTGCTTTGAAGAAGAGCAACTTTCCTTTGATTTTGAGGGTCTTGCATCGCCTGCTGAGTCTGTCCCTTGAGGAAAGAGGAAGAGGAAAATCAGTGGGAATCAGGACTTCCTTCTTTTGCCATGTAGATTTAACTTCCATCTCCTACTGTGCCAATTCTACCATGTCAAGGTTCTTAAACTTTTTCCACTCAAGACCTCTTTTCACCTGAGAAATTTTTACATCACCCTGGGTAAATAGGTATATAAGATAGGTATTCAAATCAGACATTTACTGATAATAAATCATAATTTCATGACTCACTTAGGAGACACCACATGTGGTCACAAACCACACTTTCAGAAACTGGATCCTAATTAATATCCAAATTTTGCAAGGAAGAATACTGAAATGGGGCTTCTTTCTAATGAGTTTTGAATGACAGTTTCAATTATGAGAGAACTGAGAGAATCTGTACTCCATTCATCCTTGGAACTACAAATAGCCTTGTACATTGGTTCATCCATATACCAGAGGTTTGGGTATATACATATCTTGTGTTCTTCTGACCCTGATAGAGGAGAATTCTCTTCTGGGGTATTAGAAATTCCTAACTTGCCTTAAAGACGCACCTTCACAATATGTTACCTTCTACATGATGTCTTCCCAGATCCCAAATGCTAATATTCCATTTTATTACTGCTCATTTATCTGCTTTGTCAGCAGGTAACAGAACACAAGCTCTTTGAAGGCAGGGACTTTTCTCTTCGTGCTTATATTTCCCTAAACCCCAGCCTAGTAGCACAGTGACTGATATATAGCAGATATTTAGGAAAAGTCTGATAATTGGTTAATTGATTGTAAATAGTATTTTTATTTTAGAAGGTGCTCCTTTTATTCCTTTGACAGGAATGATAAAGTATCATTGACTGAGGCACTGTCTGGAATTGATGTTTCTTTCAACAGATACAAATAGAGGATTTCTTCCTGTCCTCTTCATATAAGGTATTTCTTCAATGCAATATCTAAGAAAATTCCAAAAGTATAGAAAAGAAAAACAACAGGGGCTGCTCTACAGACAAAGAGACCCCCATTAGATTACCAATTTCAGTTGTGAAATTTAAATCTGTGAACAATAGACTGGAGGTGAAAGGCAGGGGAAAAATACTGCTATCATCGATCTGCCAATCCTGATCCTGAAGAGTATTAAGCAGATAAAAATAGGAAGAAAAATTGCATTTTAGAGATGAGAAAACTGAGTGACTTGCTCAGTCACACAGATTTGAACTCAGGAAAAGGAGACTCCAGGTAGGGCTCTCTGTGCACTATGACACCACCTAGTTGGGTATCTAATTTATTCAATAGGAAAGGAATAGATAAAAAGGAACATGAAATAAGTGGCTTTACATATTATAATGATATACAATGGTGAATCAAGGGAGGGAGAAATAAAATTTAATGTGGTACATTAAAGATCACCTATACAAAAGAGGAATAATAGACTTTTATACAGTGTTATATAAGGCAAGCCCACGAGTCTTGGGTTCAAGTCTACATCTGACTCACACTGGCTGTGAGATCTTGGGCAAGTTAAGTTAAACTTGCAAGGCTCTTGGCAACTTTCTAAGACCTTCAAGCTGTAGAAAATATGGTGACCTACACTAGCAGAGGGAGTTTCCTTAGCCAGTAATTCTCCAATAAAATCACACATCTAGTCCCTGTCAGTCCTTCAAGATTTGCAGAGGAATTCAATGAAGAATTCAGCAAATGGATGGAGTTAAATCTGACAAAGGAGTCTGACATTAATTAATCAATAAACAAGCATTTTTAAGGAGTTATTATGTTCCAGGCACTATACTTGATGCTCTGGTGATAGATATGTGTGTATACATATGCTTATATGTGTATGTATATATACAAATGTATATATGGATTTGTTTCCAACAGCCTCAAAGATGTGTACTATCTCTCTCTTATATCAAGTACCTTCTCAGCAGGCTGGAAAAAAGACATGGGGTCTGGAGAGGACCTGGGTTGGAATCCTACCTCCCTTACTAAGACCTGGGGGACTTTGGACAAATCACTTTCTTTCTCTGCATTTTAGTTTCCTTCTTTGAAAAGTGAGAGGGATCTTTAAGAATCTTTCCAGACTTTAACATATGATCCTATGTTACTAATAAGTATATTTGATATGTGTGCATATATGTATGTTATATAAATATACACACATATATACATGGATATATATACACTCATGTACATATTTGTGTGTATATACCATTCAGGTGACATAGTGGATGGAGTGTTTGGCCTTAGTCAAGCAGACTCATCTTCCTGAATTCAAATCTGGCCCCCCAACACTTACTGTGTGACCCTGGGCAAGTGACTTATCCCTACTTACCTCAATTCTTCATCTATGAAATAAGCTAGAGAAGGAAATGGCAAACCACTCCAGTATCTCTGCCCAAATGGGGTCCCAAGGGGTCAGACATGATTGAAAAATGACTGCATAACAACATAGGTAGGATTACAGATTTATAAGTGGATGAGACTTCAAAGATCACTGAGTTCAATCTCCTCATTTTCAGAGGGAAAGGGAGAAAATTTTCATGGGGGAAATGTCCTTTTTTGGTTGTTTTGCTGATTTTTAAAACCAGTTTTCATTTTTATTTTTTGTTGTTTTAAGAGATTACTCTCTGGGAAGGATAGGAGAAGGCATAAATAGGTAAATCTAAGTAACAGAAAAACAAAAGTCGTCAATAATTTTTTAAAAAGTTGTCAGTGGCTTCCTTTTGCCTACTAAGTAACATTTAAACCCCTTACTCTTTGGCATTCAAGGCCCTCTCTAATCTGACACCATCCTGCTTTCACAACCATTTTATATTATTTACTTTTGTACAGAAAAACTGTACTATCCTGAATAGGATCTGTGTTCTCCATTTCTGTGCCTTTGGCTCACACTCTTGCTAAAACCTGGAACTGTCTTTCTCCTCCTCCTTCTCCCAAAAGAAGTGTCACCTAAATGGACATTAAATGGATAAGATTTTGAAAAGCAGAGATAGTAAGAATGGAAAGGATTGTGATAGGTCAAGATGGCAAGTGGGCCAGTCAACTGATGAAGGACTAAATGAGCAAAGACACATGAAAAACTCATAGAATGACAGGGGCCATGGGACATGTGGAAAGCCCTGTGAGATAAAGCCAGAATGAAAGGCTGTAGATCAATTCTGGAAGGCTCTGAGCTCCCAGCCAAGGACCACAAACTTCTATTTTTTAGTCATGGGAAACAAGAGGTGGTTTTTTGAGCAGGTAAATAATGTGAATTGTTGATTCCTACTGAAGGCACAAAGAAAGCACATTACACAAAGTACCAGTGAGGACCTTCTCATTGTTCTAAGAGCTCTTTAGCTTCAATTATATTGCACTTTCCACCAACATCTAAAGATTTTACAAATGACCAGGGATCCGGCTAATCCATTTGCTCCAAAACAGTAGCACAAATTATTACAGAGAGTACACTGTAGTACAGTATAATATAGGGATATGCACAGGGCATAAAAGACCTCCCAATATAAGGAATTATCTTCCATCTTATGGCTACCTTGGAAACAAATCCTGTTGACTCTCTCTTCTCCCCATCCAGGTCATTAATGTTACACTGCTTGCCTAGTGAATTTTTTAAATGAAAGAACAAATTGTTGTCTTAGAGTGCATTAAGAAGAGACATGGCATTCAGGACTAGGGAACACAACTGGAATACTCTGTTCAATTTTGGGCAGAAAAGGGGTAGCTAGGAGGCACAGGGCATAGAGTGCCAAGGTTGAAGTCAGGAAAATTTGAAACCCACCCTTAGATATTTATTAGCTGTGTGACCACGGGCAAGTCGTTTAACCCTAGCTGCCTCAGTTTATTCATCTGTAAAAGGAGCTTGAGAAAGACATAGCAAACCATTCCCTACAAAGAAAACTCCAAATAGAGCTACAAAGATTCTAGACACAACTGAAATTACTGAATAACAAAGCTAAAGAGAATCACGGGTTCCCAGATCTGGAACTGGAAGGAACCTCACAGGCAATTTATAGATCAAGAAAAGGAGGCCATTGAAGTTAAGCAAACAACTCCATCACCTAGGTAATAAGTCTCAGAGGCAAGATTGGAATTTAGTCTTCTGAATTCAATGCCAGTAAACAATTAGAGTAAAACAATTAGAATGATGAAGGGCCTCCAGATAATGCCATAAAAACATTGGTTGAAGGAACTGGGCCTTTTTAGCATGTGTTATAATCATGAGTGTGGATCTTGCTTATGAAGTCCTGCTGAATTAGAAATCAAGAAAGCTGGGTTCTAATCCTGCCTCATTTTGCTAACTAGCTATATGACTCTGGCTAAATCATCTTGATTTCCTCATCTGTAAAATAATAATAAAAAAATAATAATAACCCTTGTCTTGCCAGTGACACATAAGCATGCTGTGAGAATCTGGTGAGATAAAGCAGGTAAACATGCTTTGAAAATCATATTGAACTATGAACATGTAAGTGGTGATTATTGTTTTTTAAAAGTAGCTTTTTATTTTCAAAATATATTCAAGGATAGTTTTCAACATTCACCCTTTAAAACCCTGTGTTCTAAATTTTTCTTCCTCCCTTTCCCCAACCGCCTCCCCTAAACAGCTAGTAATCCAATATATGTTAAACATGTGCAATTCTACTATACATATTCCACATTTATCATGCTACAGTTGTGATTATTAATATGAAGGAGTGGAAACATCTCTATTTAGAGTCAGAGGACATGAGCATGAATTCTGGTACTACTGTATTATTATTATTATTATTATAAGGACCTCATACAGGATAATTTCCTTCTCTGGGCTTCAGTTTCCTCATCTTTAAATCAGGAAGCTGAATTAAGAAATATTTAAGGTCATTTTCAGTTCACTATGATCCTAGAAAATAATAACAATATTATATCATTATTCCTGTATTAGGAGAGAATGTGGAATAATGAATAGAAAGCCAGGTTTAGAAGTCAGGAAGATGGTTTAATCTCACCTCTAATATCACCAGCTGCATGATTTTGGCCAAGTCACTTCTTTCAGACTCAGTTTTCCCATCTGTAAAATGTGTCTAATAATTACAAGTACATCCCAAGGTTATTGTGAAGGTCAAATTAGATCGTATGTGTAAAGTACATTGCAAACCTTGAAGTACTATATAAATGCTAGCTATTTGTCTTTATTATTATTATCATTTATTTATATTGTATATAATGAATATTTATTATCATTATCAAATTCTTAGTGTCCCAGCTACCTATAAACTTTGAAGTTAAAGAGGAGTCACTGGTCAACATCTGTTAAGGAGTTTTCCCCTACACTGATAAGATCAGGAGGTCAGACCTATTCACCACCTTCACCAAAAAAGGAAAAATAAATGAAAGAGCATACAGCTAATCATGATCTGTCTTGATACTGAAAATAACTTCTTATGCTTGTATTGCTCAAGTTAATGAAAGAATGGCTGATATAATGAAAACCCATAATAATTATAATAATAATAATAACATTTATATATATTGTAAAGTTTTCCTGACACTTTACAAATAATACCTTATTTTATCCTATTAAATATTATCCCCATTTTACAGATGAAGAAACTGAAACTAAATTCAGTGATACAGCAATCAAGTATCTGATGCTAGATTTTGAATTGAGGTCTTCCTAACTCCAAATCCAGAACTCTAACCATTGTCCTCCTAGTACTAAGAAAGATTAACTTTCCCCTTAAAAGTATAGAATTAAATCAATGTGTCTAGGGCCAGACTGAGGCACAATGGTGATATGGGCCAAAAACAAACAAAAAAAAAGATTTGTTTTCACAACATTACCTATCTCCATATGCCCAGACACTCTTCTCTTTTCAATGACTTCTTATCTCAGTTTTGCCTGAGCTGCTGGACACTGCAGCCGATCGAACAAGCCTATGTAGACCCAGGTCTGACCTCCACCTCCGTTCACTATTTCCTTGTCTTGTGTGCCCTCTGAAGCTTTCATTTTCCTGCTGGAGTGGGCTCTAGCATATTGCTTCTCCTGACTAGGACTGCCATGTTCACAAAGCATACCTCACCTCCCTAGGAAAGGAATTAGCAACTTGCTTACCTCCCATTTCTCAGTCATCTTACTGCATCATCACAAATTGAACAGCTGCTACAAATGGCAATTTGCTAAATTGCCTTGCTGCCTAACTTTTATCAGGGACCAATTTGAGTTTTCAGCTTAAAATCCTTAACTTTCCTCTCCAGTTGGTATTAACAAACCAGTCAAAAAGAGCCTTGAAACTACATCTCTTGGGATCCTAGATTTAGTGCTGCAAGAGATCCTCTAAACCAATTCTGTCATTTTAAAATGAGGAAACCAAGGTTAAGTGACTTAGCCAAGATCATACATGTAGCCAGTGAAAGAACCAGGACTTTTGCCATCTGATTCACATTTTTCTTTCAACTACAGACAATATGCTTTAAGGCTGCATTGAATATATTCAAGGACAAACATATATGTTAGAGTAAAGAATTCTTAAAGTCCATCACAGAATCTAACATAGAATTTCATAGCCCAAATGAATCTTAAGAATCTTCTCCACTCCTTTTATTTTACAGACAATATTGTAAGCCTGGAGATAGGCTCTGATTTCATTTGGACAATTAGAGTGAAACTAGGATCAAAAGGTCATGGACCTAAGGATGTGCTTATAATTGTATAACAACCAGCTTTCTAAAAAAAGTGATCTACAATCCACATTCATTTTATCCATTGCTTTCTTAAATTTAAAAAAAAAATCAATGAAATAAGAGCATCTAGATGGTGCAGTGGAAAGAGTACTGGCTATGCCTTCAAAAGGACCTGAGTTCAAATTCAACATCAGACACTTAACATTTATTATGTAATCTTAACCCCAATTGCCTTGCAAAAAAATTTTTAAAAAGAAAATCAAATGTCATAGTAAATGAGGCCTTGATTTGTATCATTTGCTGATTTCTGAGGTGCAAATTCTCCCAGTGAAATTTAGCAGTCTAAAGAAAGTTTGAGTGGACTCCCTGCATGGATCCTTTTGACAGTCTGATGAATCCTATTGGCTCCTTGGAATAATAACATTTGTAAATAATTGAAGGAAATGTTAAATTTCAGTTAAAGGTTAGTGAAAATAAAGATGGATTTTTTTTCCATTCAAGTTCACTGACCCCTGAAAAGTGTCTTGGTACCCTTGGATCCCAGATTAAGAATCTCTGTGCTAAAGCAGTCTTTTACTTCTCCCACTCATTTGGTTATTTTGATTCCATATACCCCTTGAGCTCTGGAGATAAAGTCTGGTATAATATAATCAGAAAGTCCTGGGTCCAAGTACTGCCTCTGATCCATACAAGGTTTTCGACCCTAGGCAAATCAATCAAGTTTTCTATGCTCCAGGCAAACTTCTAAAAGATTCTCATTACCTAGGAGCAACATCCCATCTGCCCCACTCAAAGGATTTCCACATTAGGAGTTCCTCCCTAAATTGAATCTTGGTTCCAGACACCCCCCTGCATCTCCACTTTAAAAAACACACACAGAAATTAAACAATGTCGAGTCCTATTATAGGACTTTCACTGTGTTGGGCACTGCTGGGAATATAAGACAAAAAGTCTAATGAGGAGGTAAGACAACCAGAGGTTAATGCAAGCTTGGAGGAGTCTTAGAGCTCTTTTTATACAGCCTCTTATTTTACAGATGAGGAAACTAAGACCCAGAGAAATGTCTTTTTTAAGGTCATATAGGCAATAAATGACCGAGCCCAAATTAAAAACCAAATCTTTTGACTGCAGATCATTTTTCTTTCAATTATAGGCAAAAATCTTTAAAGTTAAATTGAATATATTCAAGGATGAAAATATATGTTAGAGGAAAGAATACCTAAAGTCCATCACAGAATCCTGTCATAGAATTTCATAGCCTAAAGGAACCTAAACAGTCTTTTCCACTCCTCTCACTTTACAGACAATATCATAAGCCCAGAGATAGGCTCTGGTTTGCCCAAAATCATATGGACAATTAGGGTGAAACTGGGATCAAAAAGCAGGGCTCCTGACTTCCAGAGAGCTGCAACAAGGAATTCTTTCACTGGGGGCAAATTAGTCTGGGAGGCAAAATGATGGAACAGAAGATGTGATGGGGAGTTAGCAAAGTAGCACAAGAACTAAGCAACTGTGGATGCAGTCTTAGTCTTTCTCGAGACTCTTATTCTCTCTTGACCCTGAGGGAGTTCAGCATTAATGCCACTTTTTCCATCTCTTTCTACATCCCACTGAGGTTGGAGGAAGAAGATATGGCCTACAAGATAAGTGTCATGGTGATGGTTCCCTGAGTGTGGCAGCCTGGAGATGGTAGTGGGCTCATAGGATGAGGTATGGGGGCTATTGGAGGACTAGAAAATGAATAATCATCTCTACCACAATGGGGAGGAGGTAAGCCCTCCAAAGAAGAGCACCCTTAAATGTTGGCAACATTGGGTAAAGCTCTGTTTGCCTTAGCTTAGTTATGACTCTGCTTGGGAATATACTCTTTCACTATACCATGAGGCCTAGAAATTGTGATTTATTGGAACTGCTGGAAAGGTTATAGGAAAATGGGGATAATGTTTCAGTATTAATAGGATAGTAGGAATAAGCCAGATAGTGGGAATGAGAGAAGGAATAAACATTTACTAAGTGCCTACCATGTAGCTGGAACAGTACTTTTACCTCATTTTACTTTATTTGATCCCCACAATGATCTTGTAAGGTAGGTGATCCCCACAATACATTTGAGAAAAATAGGCAGATAGAGGTTGTGACATATCTAGTAAGTGTCACAGGTCAAATTTGATATCAAGTTTTCCTGATTTTAGGCCCCAATACCCTTTGCAGTAGAGCATCTCCCTGAAGTATCTATTGGTAGCAGAAAATACATAATGACATGTACAGTTATCCCTTCCACATCCTGGGGTTAGAGGCATGGTACCTCTACGATCTGGAACATCCACATAGCATTTTTGGCTCTCTCTTCATACCAGAGAAGCAGACTGAAATTATTATATTAAAAGATAAAATATTTTGATAGTATGCAACACTATACATTTATTTTATGCATTTCTGATTTTCTGGACTTTTTCTGTCTTGTCTGCTGGCCTTTGCATGTTGTCTGCAGCTTCTACAAAACTTCCCCCAAATTCCCATTTAATTTCTTACGCTGACTGGCAATATACCAAAACCAAGATGGGAAAAATTGTAATATGGAAGGGATAACTGCAGCAGGAAATGAAGTTGGAGAGACAGAAGGAGTCAAATTGAATCATATCTTGTTCCCAGGAACTAGATGACAGTAGCAGAAAATACAATTATATTTTTGTGCAATTATGGGGAAGACTGTTCCCCCAAAATCATTCAATCTTTATTGTTGTTTTTCATGGTAGAAGTTCATTGTCCAGTTGGAGAAGAGAGATTGGGAATGAGGTAAGATTCCATCAATCAATCAAAAAGTATTTAATAATGTGCTACACACCATGACAAGTGCTGCTGATAGAAAGACAAAAAAAAATCTCTACCCTCAAGAAGCTGACATTCTATAGAATGAGTTAGAGGGGGAGATAACATATCCATAATACAAAATTAATAGAAGATAGTCAAAAGAGAGTATCTACAGCTGATCACTATCCATAGAATTTATTTCTAAAGGTTCTTATCTTGACAAATGCCTTGATTCTCTTCTAGGCACCTTCTCACTTCATCTCCTCTCCTCCAGTGCAAAAGCTTTCCCTCTTGTTTACATAGAATATTTCCCTCTGCTGTTTGTTTTTCCCTAATGTTTAGGTTTAGTAATGATGTTGCTCAAAACCCACCCTACCTTAGAGGTGATGGATTGAGCTCATAGGCAAAAGAGACTTCCTCATCTCAAGAGAGCGCTGACATTGAACAGTCTCCAGTTTTCATGCCAGCAAATATAATAACAATAATACATAATGTAATCGTGAACTTTCAATTAGACTGTGAAGTAAATCATTAAGTCTTGAGTATTGCTAAATAGAAAAGAAGCTGAATCAATGCCCAGTTTGACTGAATTTACAAAGATATAAGCCCATAAATTATAATAATAAAATATAAATTATAGTTATCTTAACAATTTTCTTCTGGGCCTTTTAGGGCAAACATTATCTTAAGCATCATTATCCCTATTTTATGAAAGAGTGAATAGAGAACCTGAGAGGAAATGTGACATTCACAGTCATACACTGGAATCAAGACTAAAATGCAGGCTCATGCCTTCTCCCTTGACTCCTTGTCCATCCTAAGCAGTCCCAGAACCATTCCAAATAATTGGGTGGGAGAAGATAGGGGGAAGACTCAGCTCCACTGCAGACAGTATACTTCCTTCCCTTTCTTCTTGAGTGCTCATGGGATCTGGATAATATGGAAGTTATTAAGTGGTGGACAACCAACAAGCCTTACTATTTGCCCCTGATTGTTACTTCTCTATGTCCCTGACATGCTCATCTGACCCACTAAGGATTTCTTGGACCCTGCCATTCACCAAACTGCTGTCTTCTTAGGATTTCCAGGCCTTGTCATCTATCAAATGGTTGATCTTTCTCTAACACATTATCTCCCCCAGTTAAAATACTGGCTTTTAAAGTCTTACTTTTTCTATTTTTATCCTCAGTGCTTAGAACAATGTTTAGCACATAGTACTGGCTTAATAAATGCTTTTTCATTCATCATTCATTTTGACTTTAGTCTAGCACACTTTCCACTGTCATAGGCCATCTCTACAATATTGTATCATAAATGCACTTCTCTTAATCAGATTCATCCAATATGTTTTTGTTTAAAGAGCTGGCTCCCTGGCTAAAGCCCTGTCAAGGCCTCAGTTATTTTCTGTGGAAATAAAATAGATATAAACAAACAAAAAATTTTACACACACACACACACACACACACACACATACACACACATATATATATATATATATATACATACATACATGCCCCCACACACCTTTCTTTTTCTTAGCAGTAATCCAATATTTCCTTGACCCACAGTTTCCATCTCTTGCTGGCCCTTAAAAGAAGAGACTTTACTGTCTATGCAACAGTTCCTACCTCTTATCATCCGAGATGAGTGTCATAGAATAAATGTTTAACAAAAATGTGAATGGGGGAATATCCAGTCTGGTACTTCCAAGCCAGGTCCTAAGAGTGTGGGGTCATAGACTTAGCCCTTACCCATCTAGGCCATCCCCATTTTTTAATTTTAAAGAACAGGAAACAGAACCAGACACGTTAAATAATTGACTTTGCATCCCAAAGCTACTAAGTGTATGAGGTAGTCTTTAAACATAGGACTCTAAGTCCAGCATTCTAACTGTCCAATTTCTTCCTTCCTGCCATCTGAGACATAAACTAAGGCCAGAAAAAGACTTTAATTTAGATAGACCAAGGTCATCCACTGCATCCCAGCCCTTGCCAGTCATTTTGACTTTTGCCTTGCTAATGAACTTCCATGACAGGAGGAGAGAATAAGGCTGATGACTTTGCACAGCTCAGTCTCACTTAAATCCAATTCATGAGCAAGTCAAGGCATTATCCTCTTTATTCTTCCAGAAGGAAGAACCAGGACAACAAAAATCTGCAAGCTTCTAAATACTGTCAACATCAGCATTAGAAAAACAGTATTTCCTACAACTTAACTCCAAGCTCAGCTCTAGATCTTCCCCTGGTTACATAGTGGATTGTTGTAAAGAAACTTCCCCCTTAAGTTAGTTTCCATCTGAATAAGAAAGTAATGACATTTCTAACTAATTAAAAGTGGCAAAGGCATTTGTGAGAACTGAAAAAAGCATTAAACTTATGGCTGAAAGACATGAACTGTGAACACGAGCCTTTCAATAGCAACACATTCCAAGAAAAGGTTATTAACTTCTACTCGCTGCTCAAACCTCCCTGCTGAAAAGGGAGACTTCCAATGAGAAGGACTCACATTTAGACAATTTAATTTTGAACATACACGATTTTTACTTTACATGTTCACTTAACAACTTAACCTCATGTAAGATGACATCATTGAGTCTAGTTCTTACTGTATATTTGCATGGGAAGGGGGGCTTCTGGGGTTTGAAAGAGTTGGTGAAGATGGCTTTTAAGCGGCCAGTTGTTTTTGTCCAACAAAAAATGCCTAGAGGCTTCTAGGTGGTGTAGTGGATAGGAGGCCAGACCTGGAGTGTGGAAGTCCTGTGGGTGAATTCTGCCTCAGATACTTACTAGCTGTGTGACCCTGGGCAAGTCACCTAACTTCTATCTGCCTTAATTTCCTCAACTATAATGTGGTGATAATAACATCACTCTACCTCTTAGGTTGTTTTGAGGACCAAATGAGGTAGTATATGTAAAGTGCTTAGCACAGGTTGGAACTTGCAATGAGTTTAGTAAAAGTTTCTTTCCCTCCTAACTTCTCTTGCTCTTCCTTCCTTCCTTCCTTCCTTCCTTCCTTCCTTCCTTCCTTCCTT
>JAJPUD010000017.1:0-50381 GCA_023553655.1 Myrmecobius fasciatus | reverse complement strand
CCTTCCTTCCTTCCTTCCTTCCTTCCTTCCTTCCTTCCTTCCTTCCTCCTTCCTTCCTTCCTTCTTTCCTTCCTTCCTTCCTTCTTTCCTTCCTTCCTTCCTTCCTTCCTCATTCCCTCCTTTCCTTCTCCCCCGTTTTTCTCCCTCCCTCTTTCTCTCCTCTCCCTTATTTCCTTCCTTCCTTGTATCTTTCCTTTCTTTCTTCTTTTCTTCCCTTTTCCCTCATTATTTTCCCCTTGCATCCATCCTTCCCTCTTTTTTTCCTTGCTTTCTTCCCTCTCCCTCTCTCTCATTTCCTTCCTTCCTTCCCTCATTATCTTTATAATATCAGTTTTTAAGAGTTGGTTACCTATTGCTGAGTATGCTGGGATTTCACCACAATCAAGAGATATCCTATGACCCCAGTTTATGTTGCACCTATCAGGTTTTTTTTTCTTTTGTGATTTCACTGGTATATAGAAATCCAACTGAGAAAACTCTTTCTACCAAAGCAGATATATAGTCTTTCTAGTTGTCTAAAGCTCTAAGAGTTCATTGACCAACCTGCCCTTGGTCACACAGCCAGAATGTGTTACTGATAGAACCTGAATCAGGTCTTCTCAACTCCCAGATTGACTTTCTATTCACTAGCCATGCTGTTGTTTTTAGTGATTAGTGCCAAAGAATTAATATTCAGCAGCTAAGAACAACTAAGAGTGCCTTTGAAGAAGGGAGACTAGAAGTCCCGTTGGACCACTGTAAATGGATATTATCTTTGGCAAAAAAAACAGGAAGGATAAAAGAAGATAACATTTCAACCAAAAAGATGTCATTTCTTATCTTAAAACTGCCTACTCTGCCAGGATAGTAGGTAACTCTAAGGTAGTAAAAAGAACACTAGATTCATATAAAAGATTTGAGCTTGTGTCCTTATACTGCCATTTTGAGCCCTTGGGTTATGTTACTTTGTTGAGCTTCGCTTTCAGAAAGTCTCACCCTGAATCATGCAGGCTACAAGTGACCAAAAACATATTAAAGGTTTCAATCCCTAATTCACTCAGTTGTTTTCAGCAAAGGGCTTTGTAAACCTTACACTACTATTTAAATGTGGGCTTTCATTATTACATGCTTAATTCCCCCTAAGTCATTTTACCAATAAAGATTGTTTCTCAATATTCCCAGAGAGGTCAGCCTTGCCTAATATTCTCTTAACAGGATTTCTAGTTTAAACACTACAATTCGTTATTTGAAATGATATAAGGGATGGTTGTAATCAGCGCTTTCACAACTTAAAAGCACAATTCCATTACTTTAAAGGTTGATCCAATTATTCAAGGGTTAAACATAGTTATTCCTTTTTAATTTCAGTTTATGAGATTGAGAAAAAGGAAGGCATTTCTAGTCATACTCAACCTGTTAACAGGAAAAAAAAAGGAATCCATGACATTTCTGGTGTCAAATATCTATTTTAAGTAGTGAGAGCCCAATAGCCTAACAAAAGATGTCTCCAAGTAGTATCTGAATGACCAGCTTTTAGCATGCTGAAAAGAAGATTCTTGAGCTAAAGGTTGGAAGATATGATCTATGCACTGCATACCACAGTTGATAGAGTGCCAGGCCTAGGATCATGAATATGTAAATTCTAATCTAAAACACTTTACTGGTTATATGATCCTTGGCAGGTCATTTTACTTCTGTTTGCCTTAGTTTCCCCATCTGGAAAAGGAAGAATATAGTAGCATTGAATATCAAATGAAATAATTGTAAAGGGTTTAGAATCCTGCCTGGCACATAGTAAATATTATATAAATGTTAGCTATTACTATTGTTATTATTATCTAGCACTGAGATTCTATAATATTGTACAAATGGAGATAGGTTATGCTTTTACTACTAAAAGTAAAATATCTATTCTAATATAGTTTGATTTCCAATTAACCTCAAGAGAGAAGCAACTTTTTCATTACACACACACACACACACACACACACACACACACACACTCACATCATAAGATTTCACATAGATTTAAAGCTCTTAGCAAAGAGCTTGGCCCATAGTAATCACAAATTCTTTTTATTTATTCATTTGTTTAAATGTGTCATCCTTATTATTTTATTATGATTTTCCTTAGGCATTCCTGACAATGCCAGTCCCCCAAATGATTTCCTATTACCTCTAGGATAAAAAATAAGTTTTGCTTATTTTTTAAATTCTTTTTTGCAGCCTGGCCCCTACCTATGTTTTCAGCCTCATTATACATTATTCCCTCTTCCATACTCTCTGATGCAATAAGAATGATTTTCTCTCTACTCCTTACATATAAAATCCCATTCCTCATGTCTATGTCTTTGGGACCTTGCCTCAAACCAAAAAAGCACTCCCTATTTATTTCCTTCACAGATTCCCTCTCTTCTTTCAATATATAGCTAAAACATCATCTTCTACATAAAACTTTTTTAAAATTTCAATTGCTGGCACCTTCATTCTCCTTTTAAATGCTCCCTCCTCTCTTTTTCTCTTTCTGTCTCCATTTCTCTCTGTCTCTCTCTCCCCTTTTCCCTCCCCTTCTTCCTCTCTCCTCCCTCTTCTGTTCCTTTTCCTCTTTCCTTCTTCCTTTCCCCTTCCCTCTCTCCTTTCCTTTTCCTCTCCCTTTCTCCATCTCTCTCTCTCTATATATATAGATATAAACATACTTGTTCATATACATATATTTGTCTATATGTTGTGTCTACATCTCCTCCTATCTTTTGGATATAAATTCCTTGAGAATAGGAATGATTTTATTCTTAGTGTATGTGTCACCAGGACCTAGCATATTGTCTATAGTGGGTGCCTAATTAATGCTTATTGATTGATTATCAGCAGTATTTCATAGTGATTAGAGAGCCAACCTCAATCAGGCAGAATGGGATTTAGACCAATGTTAGTTCTGTGACCCTGGACAAATCACAGAACCTCTCAGTAACCAAGGCAACTTGCTAAGACTAAACATTGAAGAATTATTGTACTACCACGGGGAGTTTTCATAGCAGAACTTCCTTATGTTGATGAAGTTTCCCAATAAAGGAATTATTATAGTAGGAATAGTAGTATGAGTGGTTGTAGTAGTAGTAGTAGTAATAGTAGTAGTTGTTGTAGAAGTAGTAGTAATGGTTATAGTAATAGTTACAGTAATAGCAGGTTTAGAGGCTTACTAGTAGTAAGTAAGTAGTAGTAAGAACAGGAGTGATAGGATGGAATCTATTGTCACAGCTAGATGGGAAATGTCCTTTAGATTTGTTTGTTTGTTTCTGTTTTCCCTGAGGTAATTGGGGTTAAGTGACTGGCCCAGGGTCACACAGCTAGGGAATGTTAAGTGTCTGAGGCCAGATTTGAATTCAGGTCCTCCTGACTTCAGGGCTGGTGCTCGATCCACTGCACCACCTAGCTGCCCCCTCACCTGGATTATTCTAATGGTCTCTTTGCAATCTCTAGTCTTTCTCCTTCAAAATCAATTCTTCATATTCATATTGTTCAATCATTTTTCAGTCATGTGCAACTTTACATGATCCTATTTGGGATATTATTGGCAGAGATACTGGGATGGCTTGCCATTTCCTTTTCCAGCTCATTTTACAGATGAGACAAACAGAGTTAATTAATAAATGTCTGAGGCCTTGAACTCAAGAAGTTGAGTCTTTCTGCCTCTAAGGCAAGTACTATCCACTGCACTACCTAGATGCCCCTCAATAATTTTGCCAGGGAATATATCTGGCCTTATTGCTACTCTACTCAAAAACTTTCACTACCTTACTCTTCCCTAGATGATTACATTCAAAGTCCTCCACAGTTTATCTCCAACCAACTGTGTAGCCTTATTCAATTTAATTCACATATACAAATTAATATCTTGCAATATGCATAGTAATGTCAAAATCCACAGTTCCTATCTTTAAAGCACATCTATCCTGCTGAAATTGAACTACAAAAGGCCTGAAGGACCAAGCTAAGTTATCTGTATGTTATCATATAGGTGAAAGACATCAAATTCATGGCTCATAGGTCTGCAATATACCTTCCAAACTCTCAGAGACAGCCCAAACCAGATTAAAATGTAAATGTAAAATGTTTAACAAAATATGCAAAAATACAATAAAATATAGATACTATTAATTTGTGATTTTTAAAGTCAATATACAGCCAGGAGGAATCCCTTTTACTTTGAGTTTGACATTAATATTAGTAATAGGAAGTCACTGACAGGTTATGAGGAAAGAAGGGAACGGTCAGGAACCTGTGCCTCTGAAAGATTATTTTGACAGCTGAACAAAGGATTCATTGGAGAAGGGAAAGATTGATTGGAGTCAGGGAAACCAATTAAGAGGCTATTGCAATAGTTCAGGTGAGAGGTGGTAAGGACCTCAACTAGGAAGAGCACCAATTGAATGGAAATAAAGGGAAAGATATGATAAATGTTTTGAGATAGAATCAGCAAGCTTTGGGAAATAGATGTGAGGGCTGAGGAAGAAGGAAGAAACATGTTTCTGGATTAGTGGAATGAGGTAACTAGGAAATTATTAACCTCCAAAATGAATGAAAAATCTGATAAACATAGTTTCTGAATAATTAATAATCAGTTTATTAATTGTGCCTAGCAAATAATCAATAAATTGATGTCAGTGGTCCTCTCAGAAACCAAAGATGAACCTTGGAGTCCAGTGAATTCTTAAATATCCTTGGAAGAGTACCCAGGAAGTGTTCCTGACAGGCAGAAATCAACTCACGTTGGTTAACAATTAATGAGAGAATGAATATTATAATGAGAGATGAACTTAACTGTTTCAGCTTCAGGACTATGGTCTTTCCCTCCCCCATTTCTGACTGTATCACCTGGCCAGCTCCAACCATACTTCCATTTACTCTCTAAACATCTTATTGCCAACTACCTTGCCCCCACATATGTACCTTCTACTACCACATAAACTTATAATTATGGAACCATAGTGAAATAAGTATTTTCTTTACTGCTGGAAAGAGTATATATTGATATACTCTCCTGTAGCTCCATTCACCAAAACATCTCTCTTCTGTCACTAATCCTTTATCTATCTCTGTCTCTGTCTCTTTCTGTCACTCTCTGTCTTTGTTTCGGTCTCTCTGTCTCTCTTTTTCTGTTTCTGTGTCTTTTTCTCTCTTTCTGTCTCTCTCTGTTTCTGTCTCTCTCTCTTTGTCTCTCTTTCCTTTCTTCCCTGCCCCTTCTCTTTATATTTATATAGGTACATACATATGAATGTATATATATATATATATAATGTAATTTCTCCTCATTATGATATAGGCTCTTTGAGGATAAAGACTGTCTTTGTTTTTGTATTCTTGTCCCCAGGGATTGGCATAATGTAAAAATTTAACAAATATTTTCATTCGTTTGTTAGGGAGTAGAAAAAGAAATGACTATTTCTTGAAATTTGACAATGATATTGAGGAGAGATATATTATGATAATTTCAGGGGGTGGCAGGATTAAATGAAGGGATTTTTAAGTGTATGAAAGACCTGAATATGTTTGTAGAAAGAGGAAAGTAGCCAAAAGAAAGAAAGAGATTGAAGATTGGGGATGGCAGAATAATCAATGGGGTGAATTCCCAGGAGATAAGTGGATTATATCTAGATATGGAAAGGAACTCAAAGGCCATCTAGTCCAATCACTTTACAGAAGAGGAAAATTGGACCAGGGACTTGCCCAAGGTCACACAGGTTAAAAGCTGAGATTAGATATTGAAAACAAGAGGAATGAAAGCAAGATCTGGGGCTTAAGGAGAGAGGAGATTTGGAACAGCTACTGTCTAGATCTGACAGTGAGTCCATAGTAAGAAAAAAAAAAAAAAAAGGGATTGTTGTGTAGTAGTGAAGGCCTGGTTATGATTTTTGTGTTGTTATTCAGTTGTTTCAGTTACATCTGACTCTGTGCCCCCATTTGGGATTTTCTTGGCAAAGACACTGGAGTGATTTGTCATTTCCTTCTCTAGCTCATTTTACAAATGAGGAAACTGAGGCAAAACAGAGTGAAGTGACAGGATAACACAGCTAGTAAGTGTCTGAACCCAGAAATGAACTCAGGAGGATGATTCTTCCTGACTCCAAGTCAGACACTCTATTTACTTCACCAGTTGTGATTAGATAACATTAATTTCTAGTGGACCTAGCTAGCCAAGTTGTGTGTCTTGCCCTAGCAGCATTCAGCACCTCAGTAATGGTACTGGAGAAGGCAGTTGTTGGGAGTAATAGGAATGGGACAACTGGAAGTAAGGGGTTTCAAAGCTAGAACAATGAAATGGTAAACAAGGTGGGTCAAGACTATGAAGGGAAGAATCTCAATCCAAAATGAGCTTTAGATTAGGAGATAATAGGTTATGGTGAAGTTGAAGAATGGCATCAGAATGAGTGATGCAGAAGTAAACCAGCAGAAGATTGTGAAACAGAAGGGATTTTGATTATTTAAGATCATGAAGATAGAATAGTTTGGGGATAATGGTAAAGCCCAAAGTATGATCTTCTTTGTGGACAGTTTAGTTGGATAGAAATATATTGACCCCTTCCTCTGCCTTGTAATGAGAAACAATGGACAGGGAATCTGACATTGGAAAGGAAAGAAGGAAGGAAGGAAGTGAGGAAGGAAGAAAGGAAGGAAAGGAGAGAGGGAGGGAGGGAAGGAGGGAGGCAAAGAAAGGAAGAAGGAAGGAAGGAAGGAAAGAATTCCCATTCCCATTTTAAGAGCTCTAACAGATCACTATTGCATCTAGGATCAAAAATGGACCTTCTCATTTGGTATTTAAAGTCCTTCACAATCAGGCCCGAGCTACCTTTCTAGGTTCAAATGGCTTTGCCTTCCAGTCTAAGTAACCTACCTGTTTTTCCCCATTTGCAGCATTTGAACTACCACCTACAGGCCAGTATGCAGACTGCCTCTCATCCCTGGAAAGCACTCTTAGAATCCATAATTTTCTTCAGAATTCAGGTCAACAACCAACTTCTACAAAAATTCTTTCCCAATCCCCCCCCTTGATAATGCTACCCTACAAAATTTCACTGTACTTATTTTGTATAGTGTTTATACTTATATGAGTTCATATTGTTTTCCTCAGTCCAATGTAAGTTTCTTGAAGGCAAAAGGTATTTTGTCTTTGAATACATGACGCATAGTGCAGTGAAACAAATGCTTGTTGGATGGATGGAAGGATGGATGGATGGATGGATGGATGGATGGATGGATGCATAAATAGAAAGCAATGACGAGTAGCATGTGGTGATGGAGGACTTGGCAGAAGGCAAATCCATGTCCTCAAACTCTATATGCTGGCCTAACTGGATTTCTGGCTTTTATTCAAACTCATTCTGCTATTGTCTACCCCTGTGCATTAATACTGGTTCATACTCATGTCTATGACTAAAATTATGCCACTTGTACCATTCAATATTCTTTGATTTAAAGCTCAGTGGCCACCTCTTCCACAAAGCCTTCCCTGATTCTCATAAATGAAAATATTCTCTCTTTCCTCAAAAATTGTCCGAGGGCACATAGTGTTTCTTATTTGTCTTATCACAATCTAACCTTACCTGTATACCTACTAAATTCCCCTATGCCTAATAAAAGGTAAGGGACTATCTTTTAAAAACAAACCCTTGCATTCTCTAAGGCATAGAATAAATGAATCTTTGCACATAGTAGGCACATAACAGATGTTTGATGAGTTGAAACGAGCCACCTTGCTCCAATCAGTCATCTGTCTTTGACCTAGTCTTCTTGTGACTTTGGGGTTTTATCGGATATAATGGCAAAAGTCTGCTTTTTTGTTTTTGGTGTGTACGTGTGTGTGTGTGTGTGTGTGTGTGTGTGTGTGTGTGTTAAGACTTGCAAACAATTCTTATTTCTCCATTTCTCATAATTTTCGCATGGTTCCCATCTCTTACTCCTGGAATAGTTCATATTTTGACATGAATTCTAATGCCTACATTCTGAGTATTGGGTAGCCTGTATTCTTTGCATGTGCATGGTTTATTTAGCTCGAAGAAGATAAGACAGTGATTCCCCTTTAGGAGATAATAAATGTTCCTAGAAAACATTTCAGGTGCTTCCATATATCCATGTTCAAACTGATGAGGAAATATAAATCAGCTAATACATATGAGTAGCCAACATTAAATGAAGAGCATCAAGGAATTTTCTGTTCTTGATACTTTTACCTAGAAGTAGAAAGAAGAATTTAATACTCATGTACAATGAAAGGGCTCTGCAATCCCATTTTTGGATAACAGCTCTAAGACTTTGGGGAAGATCCCTCGAACTCTGTTTCTTCATCTTTAAAATGAAGGAGTTGTACTTAGACAGCTTCTGATGTTCCTTTTAGCTTGAGATCTATGAACAGTGACCTCCATTCTCACTCTCTTAAGAAGAAGCTAGGACAGTAGAGTCCACTGGTTCAGAATCCAAATTGGACTCAGTGAGGAAATTTCTTTCCAGATACTTCGGTGACTGTGTTGCCTGGCAACACAACTGATCACAAGTTAAGGGGACAGATACCTATTCAAGCACACTATACTTATCTGCAAATTATCCAGAGTGATTAGGGACAGAGCTGGGATAAAGTTACACAAGTCCCAAACCTCATTTTAGTTCTCATTTTACCTTGTTCCCTTATTAAAATGTAATTAATTAACAGCTACAGGAACAATTTTATTTTTAATCCCTCCTTTCCTGATTGTCCTCAGTAAACTACATTCCCTGATATATGATGCTGAAATAAAGGAAAAAAGAGGAGGTATTCAGATAATCCACAAACTAGATCATTAGTCCCAGCATAGGAGAATTAACTCTGTTGTATACTTTCATTTTCATTCATGGCATATTTATTTAATTATTTTCCTGCTTAATAATGGGATTTTAAAAATTTAAGCTATACCATTAAAAAAAAAAAGACAGCATGGCAGAGTGAATAGAAACCTGCCCTTACAGTCAAGAAGACCTGAATTAAAGTCTTGACTCTGACATATACTGACTGTGAACACACATGCAAGCCACTTAATGTCCGAGCAACTCTCTATACTAGACGTTGCAGAAAAATTGCTGATCTGAATTGGTGGAAGGAGTTTCTACCCCCTGGAGTTCCTTATACTGATGAAATAATAGGCCTGGACCAAATGACATTAAAATGTTAAATACTTCCATCTGTATTCACACCAGTCAGATGTATAGGACACTTATACTAGTATTTTAGACCCATGGTGCTAAAAAGAAATAAAAGATGAAGTTCTTTCTTTGAGCCACATTTATTTTTATGGAAAACTGAAGAGCAAATAATTGGAAATCCAATGATCCCTTTAGGCTTCTGGGTTCCTGGTTAGACAATTTGACTGTCTCAGCTGGACTGAAATGATATTCACCTTCAATGCAATAAAACAAATGCATATTAAGACTGGGCATGCAAGACATATAGGGAAGGTTTAACTGACTCTATCCAACTTATATGCAAATGATCTTCAGGCAAATATTCTGTTTGTGGGGCAATATTAAACTAAGAGGAATAAGCCACAAATGAGATTTTCGGCTGGTAAAAATGGGCATGAGTCAATTCTACCCTAAGGGAAGGCAGTAATTTGATTTTGAAAATTCAAGCAGGAAATGCCAGCATTACAAGAATATTTCATAATATTCACCAAAGGAAGCAGGAACTCAAAAGATGGGGTGAGTCTACCAAGGCTTGGGGTTCACCGATCCTGGGATCTCTTGTAAACAAAACCATTGGGCAGGTATATTATCAGAAAAGAGAACTCTTTTCCCTCTGAAGAGCTAACTGGATTTTTTTAAGGTTCCAATTTCACTTTGATTCTGTGTGTGTTGTTGTTGGCATTCAAAGGCCTTCAGGGTAACAGGTGCATTTCAAATAGATTGAAATAACAAATAAATTGGATCCAGGATTTATAGCATTAGTGATGTCTTTATTCTCTTATTCTTTTGCTGAATGCTTGGCTTATGAACTTCAAGGCTGTGCAGTCACCCATCTATAGAAACAATACTTACAGGGAGGGGGTGTTAACCAAATGTATGAAAGCAGAATGAAGATGAAGATGATGATGATGATGATGATGATGATGATGATGATGATGATGACCTTGATGACAATATCAGCTAGAAAGATCCTAGATGAGGGAGAAAAATTTACAAGGGAGTTAGTGTTTCAAATTATGCCAGATAAGAATGTGGTCTGCAAGTAAGGATGTGTGGGGAGAGTGGTCCAAGATAACTGAAGGCCAGTTTTTTGTTTTTTGTTTTTTGTTTTTGTTGAGGGGATTGAATCCTGATATTTTCAGATTACGCATTCATGTAATATAGGTCAGGGAGAGCCCTGCTTTAAACCATCAGAGAGGTCAAAATAAAATACTTGGGGTGGGATTTGTTGCTTAAGAGAAACCCTTTGTATAGAGAGAAAGAAGAATTTACTTGAATTTCATGCTGCACCTCTTAAGTGTTTTCTAGAATAGTGTGTTTATTTATAAACAAATGAGTAAATTCCCTCAT
This sequence comes from Myrmecobius fasciatus, assembly GCA_023553655.1. Lineage (NCBI taxonomy): Eukaryota > Metazoa > Chordata > Mammalia > Dasyuromorphia > Myrmecobiidae > Myrmecobius > Myrmecobius fasciatus. Next base: position 39,845 of record JAJPUD010000017.1, on the reverse strand, counting down.
AAGCAGAGCTTGAGTTAACGTAGTGCTCTCTTCCCTCCTCAAATTATCTTGTATTTATTTATTGGTGGAGACAAAATGGTGAAGGAGATAGACTGCTGGGTTTTGAGTTGGGAAAAACTGGGATCAAATCTTGCCTCTGAGACTTATTACTACAGGATTTGGTGTAAATCAAAACTTCTTCTTGTCATAATTTTCCAGGTCCTAGTCACCATTCACAGCAAAAATTTTATCTGCATGGATGTAAGGAGTTCCCCAATTTTGAGGAAATCACAGATCTTTTGATGTCCTTGATATATCTCTGCCTAGCACAGTGACCTGTATATATTAGGCATTTTAAAAATGTGTATTGAATTAAGTATTGGATCATGAACTTAAAGCTGAGAGGAACCTTAGAGATAATAATTATGAGAAGTGAGGACCAGAGAGATGAAATGACATGCAAGGATCATATAGCTAGTAAATATTGGAACTATGTCTAAACTTAGACTTACAAATCTTTGCTTAATTCTATAAACTAAATATACACTAGTAAGACAGGAAAAATAAAAATTTCACTTTTGTTACATACCATCTAAGTCTGGATAGGGTCTAAGCCATAGAAAGTCCAAAAGCAGAAAAAAAACCAAATTTTACAAGATATTATCAGAATTTTATGGTACAAGAAGACTGAGACCTCAGATACCCTTCAGAGGTGAGAGAATTAATTGTGGGACCTGATTTTATTTTCATAGGAATCAATTCAGTGGGATTTTCATTTTTCAATTATTCAATAACATCCAATTTTCTGTTCATACCACAGCCAGACAGAAGAAGAGAAATTGCATGTGTCAATCACAAGGTAAGGCAGTCAAAAGGACCTAAATTAACCAGAATTCTATGCTATCTACTGCAAAGAACATAGCTTAAAAAGAACATTGGCAATTTCTGGTAAGATAGTTGAATGAGAAACTATGTCTGAGAACAGCTATCTTTTATTACTTAGTCAGGAAAATGTGCCAAATAGACTTCTGGTAGCCAAAATGGTAGAGAATGTACTAAATCACTATAATTCTACCATATTTACCTCCAAACAAGCATTAAAAAGTGCCCTCACACAAATCCTGGAACAGCAGAACCAGCAAAAAGACAGAGTGAAATAATCATTTAGCCCAAGAAATGAAAATTACCAAGAAAGATCACTCTCACTAAGGTAAAAGGGGGATGCATTCTAAGAAAGGAAGTATCCTAGCAGGTCAGCAGCAAACACCACCTCAGCAAACCAGTGGGAGATCCTGAGCCCCAGTGCAGTGGAACAATCAAAAGCCAGCACCAGGGCCCCTACCTCAGAATAGTCAGGGGAATGGGCAGATTCTGACTCCAAGAATCTTCACGAAGCTAAAATAGCCCCAAGCAAATAGGCAGCCCATGGCCAGACTGCATGTGCTTCAGGGGAATTCCAGAAAGACAGAAGTACCCCATTTGTCTCACACATCAGAAACCAGCACTGGAATCCCAGCTCAGCACCAGGTAAATTACCAGACCTCTTTGACTTCCAGCACTGTCAGTAATCCCCCTCAGCCCTGGACACAAAGGTAGCCCAAGGGCCTCAGGGCAACATCAGTATAACACCCAGCAGACAGCTAGAGCCTGAAGCCCTGGGACAAGAAGCCTGAAACAGTGTTCCCTGCCCTCCAGGAGTGAACACCAAATTTAAGGAAAAAAAAGAGAAAATGGCCAAAAAGATGAGCAAAAAAAAAAAAAAGAAAAAAGAAAAAGAAAAAAAATGCAATAACAAAAAAATAATAATCTGACCATAGAAAGTTACTATGGTGATACGGAAGATCAAGAAACAAACTCAAAAGAGGACTAGAGTATCAAAACACTCATGGGCAAAACCCCAAAGAAAAATGTGAAGTGGGTTCAAGCTCATAGAAGAGCTCAAAAAGGAACTTAGAAATCATATAATAAAGGTAAAAGAAAAATTGGGAAAAGAAATAAGTGATGCAAAGAAATTATGAAAAAAGAGTCAAAAGCATGGAAAAAGAAAACAATTACTTAAAAAAGAAGAATTGACCAAATGGAAAAGGAGATACAAAAACTCACTGAAAAAAAACCCAACTACATAAAAATACAATTGATCAAATGTAAAAGAAAATACAAAAATAGGCTGAAGAAAATACTCTTAAAAGTTAGAAATGGGCAAGTGGAAGCTAATGACTATAAATACAATAAATTAAAAAGAATGAAAAAGAAGAAAATGGAAACTACCTCATCAGAAAAACAACTGACCTGGAAAATAGATTCAGGAGGGACAGTCTCAGAATCAGAGGACTGTCTGAAAGCCACAATCAAAAGGAGGATCTAAACATTATCCATGAAGAAATTATGAAGGAAAACTGCCCTGATATCCTGGAACTAATGGCCAAAATAAGCATTGAAAGAATTTGCTGATCACCTCACTAAAGAGATGCCAAAATAAAAACTTTAAGGAAAATCAGATTCATGTCAAAGGGGTTATTATGTCAAGGAGAAAATAATTCATGTAACCAGAAAGAAAGAAATCAAACATTAGTATTGCAATTAGTATTGCATAGGACTTAGCAGTTATAACATTAAATGATCAGAAGTCACAGAACATGATATTCCAGAAGGCAAAGGAGCTAGATCTACAACCAAGAATCACTCAATCAGTGAAATTAAACATAATACTTCATGGAGAAAAACTGTCATTCAATAAAATAAATGGATTTCAAGTTTTCATAAGAAGACCAAAACTAAATAAACAAAAAAAAAAATTGGTCTACAGTATCAACACCCAAGAGAAATCTGAAAAAAAAAAGGAGGGGAGGGGAAATAAAACGTAAGAGATTTAATATTACTGAACTGTTTAAATCCATACATGAGAAGTTGATACTTGTAATTCTCATGAGGTGGAAATAACAAATGGAAGGGCAGACCACAGGTGGCAGTAGACAGAAGCAAAATCCTGTGAAAGAAGGAAAGGATGAAAATATATAGCATATTGTTCAAGAAGATTAAATTATTCAAGAAGGTCAAATTACATCCATCCATATATAGGAAGATAATACTTTTTAAATCCTGAGAACCAGGTCTTTAGTAGGGCAGTTAGAAGGAGTATACACAGATAGAGGGTAAGGATATGTTGACTTTAATGCATTGATGTATAAAACAATTAAGGGCTAAACAACATGTAATACTGGGAGAAAAGGAAAGGGAGGCAAAATATGATAAAAAATACATCACATGAAGAGGTGCAAAATTCCTATTACAGTAAAAGGGAAAAAGGAAGGAGGAGTGAGAATTGTTTGAAACTTACTTTCATTGGATTTGACTCAAAGAGGAAATACATACACACTTAGTTGAGCATAGAAATTTTTCTTACCCTATAGGGAAGTAGGAGGGAAAAGAAGAATAAAAAAAGGGGGGGGAGGTGTAGTGGATAAAATTATAGCAGAAGAGAGGGCTGAAGTAAGAGAGGAAAGGAGAAAGAAAAGAGAAGGGCTGATAAAAGGGAGGGCAGATTGAAAGAAGCAGTGGTCAGAAGCAAAGCACTGTGAAGAGGGAAAGGATAAAAGGAAAGAAAAATATATTAAAAAGAGGAAAAATAGGATGGAGGGATATACACAGTTAATAATCATAACTGTAAATGTGTTAGGATGAACTCTCCCATAAAAGAGAAGTGAATAGCAGGGTAGATTAAAAACCAGAACCTTCCATATGCTGTTTACAAAAAACATATTTAAGCAGAGAAAAACAATGAATAAAGCTAAAAGATTGGACCAGAATATATTATGCTTCAGTTGAAGTTTAAAAAGGGAGAGTTGGGAGTTGCAGTCCTGACCTTAGAAAAAGCAAAACAAACAGTATCTAATTAAAAGAGATAAAGAAGGAAACTATCTCCTGCTAAAAAGTACCACAGACAATAAACTAATATCAATAGTAAACTTACATACAAGTGATATAGCATCTAAATTCCTTTTTAAAATATTTTAATTGTATTTTATTTTTTCAAATACATGCAAAGATAATTTTCAACATTCTCCTATGCACAACCTCATGTTCCAAATTCTTCTCCTCCTCCTTGTTTTCCCTCCTCAAAACAGCAAGCAATCCAATATAGGAAAAATTAGGTGAGTTACAGAAAGAAATAGAGAGCAAAACTATACTGGTGGAAGACCTAACATCCCCCTCTCAGAACTAGATAAATCTAACCACAAAATAAAGAATTAAATTAAGAAGGTGAATAGAATTTTAGAAAAGTTAGATATGCTAGACCTCTGGAGAAAATTGAATGGGGATAGAAAGTTATATAACTTTTTCTCAAGGTACATTGTAATCACACAAAAATTAATCATGTATTTGGGCATAAAAACCTCACAATCAAATGCAAAAAGGCAGAAATATTCAATGATTACATGTAAAAAGGCCATGGAAACAGAGATTAAAATTTAATTGGAAGGGGCAGCTAGGTGGCACAGTGGATAGAGCACCAGCCCTGAAGTCAGAAAGACCTAAGTTCAAATTTGGCCTCAAACACTTAACACTTACTAGCTGTGTGACCCTGGACAAGTCACTTAACTCCAACTGCCTCAGCAAAAATAATAATAATAATTGGAAATGAAATAATATAATCCTGCAGAATGAGTTGGTTAAACAGCAAATTATAAAAGTAATCAGTAATTTCATCAAAGAAAATGACAATAATGAGGCTACATACCAGTATTTATGGGAAGCAGTCAAAGCAGTATTTAGGGGAATTTTATATATCTAAATACTTATACAAATAAAATTGAGAAAGAGTAGATCAATGAAGTGGGGATGCAATTAAAAAAATGAGAAAAATAAACTAAAAATCCACAATTAAATATTAAATTAGAAATTCTGAAAATTAGAGGTGAGATTAATAAAACTGAAAGAAAACTATTAAATTAGTAAATAAAACTAAGGACTGTTTTTTAATAAATAAACCTTTGTTTAATTTAATTTTTAAAAAATAAAGAAAAAAAATTAGCAGTATCAAAAGTGAAACTAGCAAATTCACCATCAATGGTAAGGAAATAAAGGCAGTAATTAGGAACTATTTGCTCAACTATATGCCAATAAATCTGACAATATAAGTGAAATGGATGAATACTTACAAAAATATAAATTGCTTAGGTTAACAAAAAAGGAAATAAAATGCTTAAATAGCCCCATTTTAGAAAAAAATTAAATAAATCATCAATTAACTCCCTAAGAAAAAAATCTTTAGGGGGTAGATGGATTTGCAAGTGAATTCACCAAATGTTTAAAGAACAATTAATTCTAATACTATATAAATTATATGGAAAAAAATAGGTGGAGTTCTTCCAAATTCTCTTTATAATACAAATGTGGTACTGATACCTAAATCAGGAAAAGTCAAAACAGAGAAAGAAAATTATAGACCAGTTCCCTATTGTGCTATAAGAAATTAGTAAGCAGGTAGATTTCTGGAAAAACTTTTATTAACTGATGCTGAGTGAAGTGAACAGAATCAGAAGACTTTGTATACAGTAACAACAATATCCTATAATGGTCAACTATGGCTTTAGCTCTTCTTAGCAATGTAATGATCTAAGACTAATGATGGAAAATGCTTTCCACATCTAAAGAAAGAACAATGGAGTCTGAATGCAAATCAAAGTATACTATTTCCACTCTTTTGCTTGTTTGTTTTCTTTCTCTTGGTTTTTCCCTCTTGTTCTGAATTCTTCTTTTGCAACATGACTAATGTGGAAATCATTAATATAATTGTACATAGATAACCTATATCAGATTGTTTACTATCCTTGAGAGGAGGGAGAGAAGGGAAAGAAGAAGAAAAAATTTGGAACTCAAAATCTTATAACAGTGCTTATTAAAATGTTAAAAATTATCTTTACCTAGAATTTCAAAAAAACTAAATCCTAGTAAATGTGGGAGAAAGTGGAAAATGCTATCCATATCCAGATAAAGAACTGGTGGATTGTGAATGTAGATCAAAGCATACTTCTATTACTTTATTTTAATGGTTTTTTTATTTGTTTCTTTTTCACAATTGTTACTACTGTGGAAACAAATTTTACATGATACAATATATATAATCTATATAAATTTGCCTACAATTTTAGGAAGAAGAGAGGGAAGGGAAGGAAGGAGAAAAATTTGCAGCTCAGAATCTTGTAAAATGAACACTACAAATTGTCCTGACATGTAATTTACATGCAATTATTTAAAATTTAAAAATATGCCGAGTAGAGTAAATAAAAACCTACATGCATAATACACAAATATACATATATACATGCATACACATTTACACCTATGTAGACATGAATCTAAAACTATCTAAATATGGCTGAGATATAATGTAGATTTCTCTCTTGATTGAATCTTTAAGTTTGTCTTTGAGATCTATTATTACTAACCAAACTATTTTTTTCTAATAAATTCCATGCTTTATCCTTATTATAATGTTTCTGGATATCTCTTATCTCCTATCTTTGCAAATTCTTCTACTTTAATTCTACTCCTAACCTCCCCCTACCCATACATTCTTTGTTTATCCTCTCTCCCCACCCTTTCCTTCCCTTTTTATCTCATCCCCATTAATATACTCAATTTGTCTCTGCCAAAAATCTTATACATCCTTTGATTCCTCACCTTATTTTATTCACTCTCCCTTTATTTCTTTATAGATTGGGAGGCATGTCCTTCACACACATATGTATGTATGTATGTATGTATGTATATATATATATGTATATATATATGTTTCCCTATTAAACCTATTACCATTGAGAGTAGATTTTCAGAACTACCAGCCCTCCTCTCCTTTATAATGTCTCTATGTCAGTTCTTCTTCTGTACCTCATTTGTATAGCATAATTACTATTTTTACCTTTTTCTAGACAGCTTTGCTTTTAAAAGTCAGATCACACTTGGCTCTACCCCAGTCTTTCTTTTTAACTACCCAATTACTGATGTCAATTTTAAACATCATGGTTTATATTTCCATGTAAAAAACATAAACAAGTTGTCCTTGTTGAGTTCCCTGATGTTAATTTTTGATGTTGTCTCTTATATGTTAAGTTTTCTTTAGAGTTCAGGTTTGGTTGAAACGAATTCCTGAAAAACTGTGAGTTTATTGTAATGTCCTTTTTGTTGTTGTTGCTGTTCAATATTATGATTAGTTTTGCTAGATGTGATATTTTTAGCTGCAGTTCTAGTTCTTTTGATTGTCATTATATATCATTCCAGACCTGCAGTCTTTTATTGTAACTGCTGATAAATCCTGTACAATTCTAATTGTAGCTCCAGAATATTTTAACATGTTGTTTGTTTGTTTTGTAAAATTTCCTCTTTGATCTGGTGGTTTCAAAATTTAGCAATAGTATTTCTATGTATTTTTTATCTCTTTGAAGTGGTGAGCATTGGGTTTTTTTTCTATTTTTTCTTTCCCCTCATGTTCTATGTCCCCAGGACAATTTTCTTTGATTATTTCTTACATCATTGTGTCAAGGTTCACTTTTTAGTCATAGCTTTTAGGTACTCCAACTATTCTTATGGTTTATCTTATCTTTTTAATCTTTATCTTTCTTTCTTTCTTTCTTTTTTTTTTTTTTTGCTGAGGCAATTGGGGTTAAGTGACTTGCCCAGGGTCACACAGCTAGGAAGTGTTAAGTGTCTGAGATCAAATTTGAACTCAGGTCCTCCTGACTTCAGGGCTGGTGCTCTATCCACTGTGCCACCTAGTTGCTCCCCAATTCTAATTTCCAAAGAATTATTTCTTATTTTTTTAATTTTTAATTTTTTTATTAAACTTTTTATTTGCAAAACATATGCATGGGCAATATTTCAGTATTGACCCTTGCAAAGCTTTCTGTTACAAATTTTTCCTTCCTTCCTCTTACCCCTTTCCCTAGACGGCAGGAAATATAATACATATTGAATTATTTTCTTATGTCTTCAAGACTCTTTATCTCCTCTTCCAAAAAGTTGGTTAACTTTTTTTTCATAATCTTGTTTTTCTTGGATGGTTCTTATTTTATTTTATTTTATTAGTTTTTCTTCAATCTCATTGATTTTTAAAGTCTTTTTTGAGTCCTTCTATAAACTCTTTATGGGCAGGCAGTCATTTAACATTATTCTTTGGTGTAAGGGAAGCTTTTTTTTACTTCACTGTTCTCTGAAGATGAACACCAGTCTTCTATATTCCCATAGTAAGTTTCCATGGTTGGGTTTTTTCATCTTTTCCTGCTCATTTTTTAATAAGAATTATTAGTGTAAACAACTCTAATCCTGGGTGGGAGAGATGATATCAGTGGCTTCACTTCACCTCTCCCCTCTGACCTAGAACCTCAAATCAAAAGTTCCATCCTCCTGCAAGTGCCCTATTAGGGTTCCTGCCCATTGCTTCTGCACTCACTGAGTTCCTTCTAGCCAAGAATGCCTCTCTGCATCACAGTTGCTTTATCAGCAAAGGCTCCCTCCATCTTTCCAGATTTAGACTCTGCCCCACCATGACTCCCAATGCTGTCCAGGAAATAAAACTTCCAATGGTTCAGGATGAATATCCCTGAACACAGCTAGCCCCAGGGATGCCCATTTGCTGTTTCTGCAAAGCTAGCCTTGATGTGTTTATACTTCAACCCCCTCAAGTTCTTAAGTTTATCTTCAGGTCTTCTTAGGTTATTCTCAGAAGACCCCTGTTCTACCTCAGGTCTTATTTATTTTTCATTTGTCTATGTTTGTGCTGGGGTACAATTTTGTTTTCTTTGGGAGAAATCTGGAGAATTTAGAATTGATCTTCCTATAATCCTCCCCCTCTCTCTCATCTCAGTCTATTTTGTTGGATCTTTTTCAGGTTATGCCTCCTCATCATGAATATACCCCCCTTTTCTCTTTTGCCCTTTCCTCCATCTTAGGGATCTCATTAATTATCATGGTTTCAATTATTAACTTTGTGCAAATGACTCTCAGATCTATTTATCCAGCTCTAATTTCTCTCTCAACCTCTAGTCTCACATTTTCACCTATCTTCTCAAGATTTATGTCTTGTATACAACTCAACATGTCCAATACTGCCTTCTTTATATCTGTCCCCAAATTCTTCCATTCTGCTTACCTTCCATATTATTGTTGAAGATACACTCAAAAATCTAGCCTCTTTTTTTCCACCCACCATTTCCAGTCATCTTTCAAGTCCTGTCATTTGTACCCCTTTAGCATTTTTGACACTGCCACCAACCTGATTCAAATCCTCATCACCTCACACCTAAACTAGTATTTCCCTTCTCTAGTGCCTCATTCACTCAACTGTCAGAACTTCCTAAAGTACAGAGTTGACCATCTTTACCCTACCGCTCCATTCAAGAATCAAATTCTATTCTATTAAAGGATCAGATATAAAATCCCTTCTTTGGCATTTAAAGTCCATTTTTTCCCCTACCAATCCAATCTTTCTACATCTTATTCCTGTCTCTGCATACCAGAGCATATGATCCAGTTATAATCTTTCTGTCCTTGTATCTCCTGATACTGGACATCTTTTCCTGTTTGACTCCAGCCCTGGAAATCTCTCCCACACAATCACTATCACCTGGCTTCCATGATTTCCTTTAAATATCAATTAAAGTCTTACTTTCTATAAGATGCCTTTCCCAGTCTTCCTTTGTCTTAGCGTATTCACTTGAGGGGGCATTGTGGAAAGAGCTCTGGGATTGGAAGCAGGAGGATCTAGATCCAAAAATGGCTTCAGACACTTACTAACTATATGACCCTGGACAAGGCACTTAACATCTGTCTGCTTCAGTTTCTTCATGTGAAAATAGGGATCATAATAGGTTGTTGGCAATATCAAATCAAATAACATTTGTAAAATACTTAGCACAATTATGATTGGATCCAATTTGCCAATGAAAGAAAATAGATGAAAAAAAACCCAGAACTTCCAATTGTTTTATGCACAACACAAATATTTTAAACAAAATACATATATAATTAAACTGAGAGGTGATTTAAGAAAGAATGTTTATAAAATTTCCCCTGTTCCTCCAGATTTAAATTGAGCCACTTGAAAAATTTCTGTTCCTGAACCCTGGGATAGAGGTCAGTTGCATTTCTGTTCCCTGACATAGGGGCACACATAGTCAAGATTGATAACCTCTGATCATATAGATGGGAAGAAAAAGGAGAGAGATTTCTTCCTTTCCATGACACCTAATTCAATCCCATCAGAAGAGAAAATTACCAAACAGATAAATTTAAAGTCACATAGCATAAGATTACATGTAAATGAAATATATTCTATGTATATGGAGTAAGGCTAGAAGAAGGAATGGGGTAGCTTACTAGTACTAAAAGAATTTTGGGGGATGCAAAGAAAGGAAGAAATGTAATTTATTTTACCACAAGGAAATTATCTAAGATATATATATATATATATATATGTATATATATGTATATATACATATATATCTTATATATATATAATTATAATTATCTAAGATACATATACATACACACACACACACATATATATATATCAAGGGTAAAAAATAAAAGACTTTATTTTCTCAAAACCTGTATCTAAATTTCTCTCTTTAGCAGACTCTCCTTCCATCATTCTTTTTCACCAACCAATATTTTTTTTCTATTTGGTTATTCATCCTTTTCAATAACTCTCGTTTCCCTTCACTTCTGTTGCAGCTTTAATGTGTTTCTGATTCTCTTTGAGCATAAAGTCCTCTTTTTTTTTTTTTTTTTTTTTTTTTGGCTTTTTGCTGAGGCAATTGGGGTTAAGTGACTTGCCCAGGGTCACAGAGCTAGGAAGTGTTAAGTGTCTGAGAACAGATTGGAACTCAGGTCCTCCTGACTTCAGGGCCGGTGCTCTATCCACTGTACCACCTAGCTGCCCCAAGTCCTCCTTTTCTAAATGACTTTTTCCCTCCAAAAGTCCTTAGCAAAGTTTTCAATTCTTCTCCTCCCATTTAATGTAAGTTCTTCTTTCAACCCATAATCATCACAGTTTGCAAAACTATATACATTCACAAAGTAAGCCTATTATGAAAGAATACTCACCAACAATTGATTACTTGCTGGAATCAGATTTCCATTTTTTATCAAGTCCAATTTGTGTGATTCTGAAGAAAGAAATCACATCTCTACCTACATAAATTTAGAGGCTGTACTTTGCAGCCTTAGTGTCCCCAACTGCAGGCAGAATTTGGGAAGCATATTGAAACCAACCTGAGTGCTGAGATAAATGATATCATATGTCTGGCAGGCTCTTGGGGGTCTCCTGCAGAGAAGCACTCAGCATTTCCACTAACAGCTGCTACCTCCCCAGGGAGATACGGGGGCTGGCCTGGACATCCTAAAGCAAAAAGAAAGCTGCAGCTGGAAGGTAGCTAAACTCCTTTAAGTCACAGTTGTCCAGAGCTCATTCAGATCTTTGGCCACTCTTCCATCACTTGATTATGACTTTGTCTTCCTGAGAATAAGTTGGCAAGGGGAACTGTGGGGTGTGGGGAAAACTGAATGCCCACCAGCCCATCTTACACTTTGTAGATACTTTCTGAATCCACATATCCTTCTTTATTGATTAGATGAGAGGTTATAAAAGGATTAAGGCCGGATCTGTTATTTTGTCTATATAGAGGACTTGCAGATGAGTAAACTACCTCTATCAATGCAGATTGGCACTTTCTTTGCAATTTGTGGCCTTAGAGAATTGCCTAGATCACTCTGAAATTAAGTGGTTTGTGCAGGGCTATAACGTCAGTCAAATGTCAGGGGCAAATCTTGAATATAGATCATTGGGCTGTACCTACTATAAATAAGTCTCTATCTGTACCCTTAAGGAGCTGCTAATCCAATATTCCAAAATCTCAATGATGTAGCAACAGATTCCAGCAAATGGAAAATCTCTGCATTTACCTAGTTCCTTTTCTTTTCTTCTTTGTCTGTGTGGAGGTGGGGAGGGAAGGGGAAAGGGGAGGAGTAGGGGTGATACTATAGGTCTTATTGCTTGGGTAGACAATTACTCTGCCAGCTATTACTATTAAAAATTGAGACATAATCATCTTATAGGCTTCCCTAATTCCATCCTCAATCATTGCCAAAATAAGGCAAGTGGGACTTCTCTCAGGCTGTATGCTCCTTTTTTACAACATCTCTTTTTCTTCCAAGCCAACAGCAATGTGCACTTTAACTGGATTTCACTCCTATAAACACGTTTGGAAATGATCCATAGTGTGATGGATCATAGGGTCTATATGCCTCAGAGATGACAGAGTTTACACAAGTTGATGCCAAAGTAAGAGAATTGTAGAGCCATGGCTTAAAAGCAAAAAAGAGACCTTGGTAACATAGAGTTCATCCTCTTCATTTTACAGATAAGGAAACTGAAGATCTGAGGCACAAACTAACTTGACCAAGTTCACACAGATAATGAGTAACAGAGCTAAGAAGTGATTCTAGGTCTCTTCCAAATTCAGAGCTCTTTTCACTACATCAGTCACTTAGGCACAGGGGCTTGCAAACATAAAATAATGGGCTCTTTCTCTTCCTATGGACACTCACTCTTTCCCAAACAACTTCTCGCCTCTGTGTCTACACTTGTGTGGATCTTTTCCTTTCATTTTTCTGAATCCAAAGTTATTGGATTAGAGCTTCAGCATTAAATTGGCTACCTCATATTGTTGGTACAGTAACTTTTATTGTTAGCCATATTTTAGGAATATATTCCAGTTCTCAAACTATAATAAATTGAATTAAGTTCTACAAATATTTATTAAGCACCAAGTATGAACATGTCACTGAGTTGGGTGCTAGGGAAAGAAAGACAAATAATGAAAAAAAAATCCTTCAGGAGTGTAATTCTACTGGGCAGATAAAAAATATACACAGAGATCTAAATACATAAAAGACAGTAAAATGATTTTCAGAGTCAGAGAATGTTAACAATATGGGGAGATCAGGAAGCACTTCCTGTTGGAGGTGGCTTCTAAACTGTTCATGAATTCAAGAAGCAAAAAAAATAAAAATTAAAAAAAAAAGAATTCAAGAAGCATACTGTCTTAGGCTGCTCAGTAACTGGGTTTCCGGTAGTAACCGTGATGACAGTATTCCTAAGCTTTTTGACCATAGATGTCTGTGTGTATATGTGTATGTTTGTGTAGATAGATGGATGTTTATATAGATATACATTTGTGTGTGTGTGATCCTCCTACATATATATATATATATATATATGTACACACATACATATATGGATGGATAGAAGGATATATTAATGTGTATCCACTTATGCAATCCACTTATGACACCAAAGTCTACCAAGACCTTCCTTCCTATTTGAATAGTAAAGAGATACTAGAATGAACTTAGGCTCCTTGGCCCCTGCTTCCAACTACTGTCCTGAAATGTTTTCCCTCTTTATCTCTGCCTTCTATCCTCCCAGACTTTCTTTAAATCCTAGCTAAAATCTCATCTTCTCTAGGAAGACTTTTCAAAATTCTCTTAATTTTAGAATTTTCCCTTTTTTAATCATTTCCTATTTATGATGAATAAGGACTGTATATATTTGTTTGTTTATTGTCTCCCTTATTAATTTTTGAGCTCTTTGAGGGCAGGAACTATCATTTGTCTCTTTTTGTTTCCCCAGAAATTAGCACAGTGCCTAGCACATAGTGGGGGCATTATTGATGTTTGTTAATTATTTGACTGACTGAAAACAATGTACAAAATGAATTATAGAATGACTCAATAGTTCTTTTCCTAAAAGCATTTCTGTTTGTGAAGGATTACTGAGAATGATAACATTAAGTAAACATTATTGACATGCCCAGTCCTAAGACTGAAAGTGGAATCATATATGTTATTGTTGTTCAGTTGTGTTCTACTCTTCATAACCCCATTTGGGATTTTCTTGGCAAAGATACTAGAATGACTTTCTACTTCCTTCTGCAGCTCATTTTAGAGATGAGGAAACTGAGGCAATCATGGTCAAATTACTTGCCCAGGGTCATACAGCTAGTATGATGCCAGATCTGAACTTGGATCTTCCTGATTCCAGGCTCAGTGATCTATGCAGTATACCATATAGTTGAGTCTTACCTGTGGATCAACAAATCAAGTCAACAAGTATTTACTACTAGAACAAACAAGCTAGAATTATGGATACAAAGAAAGAGAAAAACAAGCAACAAAACAACAATCCTATTATCAAAGAGTTCACAGTGTAATAGGCAGACAATTTGCATGCAACTATGTACTAACAAGAAATATAAAAGAAAGATCAAAAATAATATCAAAAAGTAGAAAATTAGGTTAATATATACTCAGAGTCACTCCTGTAGAACTACAAGGGATCTTGGAGGTCATTTAATCCAACCTCCTCATTTTAAAGATGAAATAGACCTAGAAAGATTTAGTGATTTGTCTCAGGTCATCTAGGTAATAGGTGGCAGAACTGATATATGGCTCTTAGCCAGAGAACTCTTAAACAAAAGGAGGGGGAAAAGATGGAACCAAAGTAAAAATGATGGCTATAGCCTCGAGTGGGAGGTGACTGAAAACCACCTTCCCTCCACCTGCATTCTAAACTTCTCAAACAGTGCCAGGTTCTGGCTCTACAGCACTAAAGACAACTTGAACCATTTTTTCATCAGGCTTGTGTCACATGCTGAGTTGTGAGAAATTACAACACTCATCTGAAAAAGAGCTTTCTCCTACCCTAAGCCCCTCATTCCCTTGCCCTCCCCAACTTGTAGCATTCCCATCATGGGAGGATGCTGAATGGGAACCTCAAAGATGGGAGTCAGAGGCAGTAGGAGAGAGCATATTGTGGGATCATGGGAAGGGAAGGGCAAGACAGGGCAAAGCTAGAGGGAAGATGGTGGGTGCAGTTGAGATGCTCCCAGTTGATGGCAGCCGAGGTGGGCTCCTCTGCTGTCATGTGATGATGGATAGCTCAAACCGTGCAGGACTTTTTGGTCTGGAGTTTTGTGAAATTGTCAATCAGAAAGGCTTCAAGAGCTTGGGGAGGAAGAGCAGCTCTCAGCAAATGAGATCAGGGTTTTCTCTGAATAAGAAATTGCTGTCAGAGAGAGATGAATCTAGACTGGCTTGTTTAACTGTCTGATCCACTTAAAATCCCAGTGAGGCTGGGTGAGCTGGAGAGAGAGGGGCATGGTGTCACACAGGATGATGTCTGAGTCAGACAAGCAATGATTTGGGAGGACAGCAGCTATTATTCTTCAGTGAAATGATTTTATACCTTTTTATAAGAAAACTTTTACCTCCTTTACAAAACTCATTTTCAGTTACTTCTGACAATTGATCAGTACACACACAAAGAGCTAAGGGGAAGGGAATTAGCAAGCCCCACAGGGGAAAACTTGTCTTGCTTATTTTTCTGTTTTGTGATGGTTTCATTCTATATGACTCCCCTTTGTCAGTTGTATTGCATAACATTCTGAGATAAATGTCCTAAAGTTCTACCTCCCAGGAATATCCGCCCCCCCCCCCGCCCAGGACCTTCCTCACAATAAATCACCATTGGTTTCATAGACAAGTCCAAAGTTAGTGGATGAGGCAAGAGAAACTGGTATTTATCAGTTGGCTATAATATGTATGGCATAGTAAATAAATCACTACACTGGAATAAGGAAGCCTACGGTTTAACTCTCACCTTGGTCAGCCGTGAGATTTTGGGTGAATCTCTTTACTGCTATTTTCCCATTTGTATAATAATATTTGTACTAGGATCTTGGGATCTTAGGGTGTTGGATTTAGAGCAAGAAGGGATCTTAAAATATAATCAGTTGGATAAAGTGAAATGAAGATAGTAGAATAGAGGCAGCAACTCAGTTGAATTTGTCTAACACTCCCTACCTTAAAAAAAAAGCTTTAAAATAATGTCTCAAATAAAATCGTGGAGTGGCAGAGCCATCAAAATGTCAGAGGGAGATATTCTTCCTGTCTAAGATAACTTAAGAGGTTGGCAGGAGAGGTCTGTGACACTAGAGTAGAAGGCTGACCAGAGCACACACAGTAGTGACAGCAACAGTGGCAGTTAATAGCAGTAGCTTTGGGAATTCTCAGCCCAGAGACATTAATAGTCAGTGTTTCAGGGTGGAGTGGAGTGCTTGTGATTGATCAAAAGGGAGCAAGGGTCCTGGTAAAAGTTTCAAGCCAAAGAAGAGCACCAGCACTTATAGCTGCAGGAGAATAGGGGTCCTAATCAAGTTCCAGGTCCAAGAGAAATGCCAGTGCTTGGGGCTGCAGGGATATCAGGGTGCCTTCCTGGGTAAAAACCAGAGAAAAGTCCAAGAGAACAATGATCACACTTCTCCCCTCCTGAGACCATCTGGGAAGCCCCCCAAACTCACAGATCCCAGAACCATCTTTGAAAACAGCTGCATGAAAAGGATAAAATTTGGGACAGTGTTTTCCCAACCCCAGAGGAGCAGAGTCCAACTTTAACATATATTCAAAAGTCAAGAAATATACTGGGAAAATGAGGAAATGGGAGAAAAGCTTAACCATAAAAATTACTACAGTGTTAAGGAAGAACAAGACACAAACTCAGAAAACAATGTGAAAATAGCTACTATCAAAGCCTTAAACATAAATACTAACTGAACACAAGCACAACAAGAATTCCTGGAAGAGTTAAGAAAAGAGAAGGGAGTAATGGAGGAAATTTTGGTAAAAAGAAATGAGAGGAATGCAAGAAAATTATGGAAACAGGATTAAAAGACACAATAGACACAAAAAATACTAAAGGAAATACATTAAAAACCAAAATTGGCCTAATAATAAAAGAAGCACAAAAATTCACTAAAGAAAAGAAATTCTTAAAACAGAATAAAAGAGGTACAAAATCTCACTGAAGAAAATAGTTTCATGAAAATTAAAATTGGGCAATTAGAAGCCACTGACTGAAATATTAAGAAACAATAAAGTCAAAGGAAAGAAAAATAAAAAAAAATGTGAAATATCTAATTGGATAAACAACTGATCTAGAAAATAGATCAGGGAGAGACAATTTAAGAATTATTAAACTATCTGAAGGCCATGATCTAAAAAAGAGCCTTGAGATCATTTTCAACAAAAAGGAAAACTGCTCTGATATCTTAGATCCAACGTACAAAATAAAAATTAGAAGAATCCACCAATTGCCTTCTGAAAGAAATTCCAAAATGAAAACTTCTACAAATATTATATCAAAATTCTGGAGCTTCTAAGTCAAAGAGAAAATATTGTAAGCAGTCAGAAAGAAATAACTGAAATATCATAGAGCTACAGTCAGGTCACACAAGATTTAGTAGCTTCCACATTAAAGGAGTGGAGGGTTTAGAATACAATATGGTAGAATGGAAAAGAGCTATCATTCCAACCAAGAATAACCTGTCCAGGAAAACTAAGCATACTACTGCAGAGAGGAAAATGAACATTTAGTGAAAAAAGAAGACTTTCTAGCAGTTCTGATGAAAAGACCCCAACTGAACAGAAATATTGTTATTTAAACAGAAGACTCAAGAAAAGTATAAAAAAGTAAACATGAAAGAGTAATCAAAGAACTCAATAAAGTAAAACTATTGGCATTCCTATATGTGAAGATTATATATATATATACATATATATGTATAAACTCCTAAAAACCTTATCATTAACAGGACTGTTTGAAGGAATTTATATAGCTAGAGAGCATTAGTATCAGTCAATTATGTTGGGAAGATCTAAAAAATAAAAGCGTGAGAAAGAAGGATGCACTGAGAAAGGAGGGAAGGAAGAGATAGAATGGAGAAATTTTCACACATAAAAGAAGCATTAAGAATGCTTTTTATTTTTTAATTTTTTTGCTGAGGCAATTGGGGTTAAATGACTTGCCCAGGGTCACACAGCTGTTACGTGTCTGAGACCAGATTTGAACTCAGGTCCTCCTGACTTCAGGGCTGGTGCTCTATCCACTGCGCCACCTAGCTGCCCCAGAATGCTTTTTTAAAATAGGGGAAAATGGGGAGGTGATGGGCAATGCTGAAACCTCATTTTCATCAGAATCTATTTAAAGGTATATATTTAAAGTAATATATACCCATTCAGTTGAGTATGGAAATCTATCTAAACATGAAACTAGGGGAAAGGAACATGAGATATGGGGGAGATGACAAAAGGGAGGGTAGACTAAGGAAAGTGATAGTTAGAAGCAAAACAGACTTTAGAGGAACAGGATAAAGAGAAAAACACACACATATTGAATAAATGTGTGTGTGTGTGCATGTGTGTGTGTATGAGAGAGAGAGAGAGAGAGAGAGAGAGAGAGAAAGAGAGAGAAAGAGAGAGAGAGATTGAGAGAGAGAGAGAGAGAGAGAGAGAGAGAGACAGAGAGAGAGAGAGAGAAAGAGAGAGAGAGAGAGAGATGAGAATGATGAAAATGGAGGGAAATCCTCAATTAGAAATCATAGAATGTGAATGGAATAAATTCACCCATATAACAGAAGCAGAGAGCAAAATTGATTAGAAACCAGAATCCAACCCTTGAAATAGAAAGATACATACAGAGTTAAAATAAATGATTAGAGAAGAATTGATTATAGTTCAGCTGAAATTAAAAAAAAAATTTCAGACAAAGTAAAAGCAAAAACAGAACTGATTAAAAGAGATAATCAGGGAAACTACATTTTGCTAAAAGTTAAAATCAATGAGTACTAAATAATGAAGTTACAATAGATAAGTAATAAATAACAAAGTAATAAAAACATATATAGCAAATTTCATTGTTAAAGAGGCCATTTCTCAGACACATTGGGAATTGAGTCAAATTTACAAAAAAAGAGCCATTCCCCAATTTGCAAATGATCAAATGATATAAATAGGCAGTTTTTGGATGAAGAAATCAAAGCTGTCTATAAGCATATGAAAAATGCTCTAAATAATTATTAATTAGATAAATGCAAATTAAAACAACTCTAGGGTACCACCTCATACCTGTCAGAAATGGCAAATGCTAGAGGGGTTAAGGGAAAATAGTTATACTAATAAACTGTTAATGGAATTATAAACTAATCTAATCCTTGGAGAACAATTTGGAACCATTACACAAATAGTTATAAAACTGTACATACCCTTTGTTTCATCAATAATACTAGTAGGTCTGTACCCCTAAGTGATCAAAGAAAAAAGGAAAAAAGGATCTATAGACATAAAAATATTTATAGTAGCTCTTTTTGTGGCGATTAAAAATTAGAAATTGAGGAGATGCTAATCAATTGGGGAATAGTTAAACAAGTTGTGGCATATGATTGTAAAGGAATAGTATACTATAAAAAACGATAAGGGGATAGTTTCAGAAAAAAATGGGAGGACACATGAATAGATGCAAAGTGAAGTGAGAACTGGAAGATTATTATGCACAGTAACAGTAATGTTGGAATTATAGTATGCAAATTAAATATTTACTGATAATAAATCATAAAGAAATTTATTTTGCCATATAATTTTATATGATAATACATAATATAATATGTAATCTAATAATACATAACATATAATAAAACAATATATTTACATTGCCACTTATTAAAAGCAAATTTACATACTAATGAGATGGATGTACTTATTTCTTTTTACACAAAGAATTAAATATTAGTGGAATATTTGATACCTTTTACTGTTGCCAAATTTTTTGTGGCCCCCACATTTTGTTACATGACCTTATACGGGGTTGTGACCCATAGTTAAGAATCTTTGCTCTAGTCCAACCCCTTTATTTTATAGATGAAAAAACTGAGGCACAAAGAAGTTAAGTGACTTGCCTGACCCTGGTTAAATAATATGGATTAAATTTAGGATTTGAATACTGTGACTCCAAGTTCAGCTCTTTTTATACTGTGATTGGTAACTGAAAAATCTGGCTCTCCTTCAGAGCAACATTTCTTTTGATTCTGTTCTGCTCAAAACATATCTTAAAAAACTACTGATATCTAATCACCAGTCCTATACTATAGGTTTGGGGACAGAAAAAGAGAATGTAATTTCATTCATATAGGGAACTTCAAGGTACAGATAATCCATCTACCAGAGAAAATGGGAATTTTCTTTGAAATTTAGGTCTACAGGGGCAGCTAGGTGGCGCAGTGGATAGAGCACCAGCTCTGAAGTCAGGAGGACCTGAGTTCAAATCTGATCTCAGACATTCCCTAGCTGTGTGACCCTGGGCAAGTCACTTAAACTCAATTGTCTCAGCAAAAAGCAAAAAAAAAAAAAAAAGACAAGAAATTTAGGTCTACAAGAGTTGCTTAGGGCAGTGAAGGGGTGCCTTGTTCAAGATAACACAGCAAGGGAGGGTCAAAGGTATGGTTTAAATTCAAGTCTTCCTAGGTCTAAGATAACTATATATTGTATCCTGCTTCTTTCTGCAGATAGCCCAGAAAAAAGGGAAAAATACCTCCTATCATGTCTTCCTTTGATATACTTCCCTGCATCTTTCCCATCCCTCTATATCTTGTCATTCCAAGACTTTATACATAAGGAAGGGTGCCTTCTCAGTAACTGAGCTGAGGGAGGCAGCCAGCCTCCGGCCACTAAGCTCAGAGTGCCAGGATAAAGATGCTAGTACAGTACCACTAAGTCATTTCATGGCCAGTGACGATGACTTGTTTTCCAAATCTCCCCGTTTTGAAGTTGGCTACAATTCAGGCTGCAGCTCTCTTCTGGACACATAATATGTCTCTTTGCACTTGTCCCTGAAGTTCAAAGTTGCTTGAATTGTCACAATGATAAGTCAAAGGCCCGTGAGTGCTCACAAAGCACTCGGAAATCCAGGCTTATAAATATTTTTGCTCAAGTGTGACAAACCCTTCTCTGTGAGGAGGGAAGTGAGCCAGCCAAAGTCAGTGCTCTGCCTCTGCCTAGGCTCATGCCCTGCATCTGCTAATTTTAGGTGCAGATTAGGAGTATCCATAACTACAATGGTGCTCCCCATCCTACCCTGCTAGACAACTCCAAGGAGGCACCATCCATCAGGAGAGGCTAATAGCAGGGTTTCAGAAAAACATGAAAACTGGGGAGGGGATGGTGGGCAAATGAAGCCTTGGGTCATGTCACCTCTCAGCCTTGTCTCTAGGGATAAGGTGTGAGGCTGGGACATGTTCAGGATCAAAGCCGAGGGAGATCTAGGAGCCAATGATGGATACGGTGTGTATTTTTTCTGTTTGTTTTTTACCTTTTTTTTTTTTCCAATCATTTCTGTTCTTTTTTACTCATCCTCCAATTTAAAAGAAAAATGGAAAAAAAGCAAAATCCTTGCAACAAACATATATAGTCAAGCAAAATAAGTTCTGGCATTGTTCAAGGCTCCCCAAATTGAAGCTTCATTTTGCATCTTATATGTATCATCACTATGTCAGGAGGTAGCAGAGAACATTACCAGTGGATGAAGATACTATAAATGCAGTTAGTGGTAGATTTCTTGGCTGTCTTGTGAGTAAGTCTGGCTTCAGTTCACAGAGTGACTTAATTAAGGCTGGGTCTAATTAGCCTTTTGGTTATAGAGTTAGGGCATTAAAGAAGCCCTAGGTTTGACCTCTTGCGAATCAGTTAGTCAAAATATGGCTAGAGACTATAACCCTAACATTTTTCAGCCTGACAAATAAAGGCCTTTAAATGCATGGGAGACAAGAGAAGGATGTGGAAAGCTCTGCACAAACCCATCCTTCAGGCTGAAAATAAATCAAATCCTCAAAGCTCACACCTTTCTACTGGATCAGGAGCATCATTGTCCACACAAAGAACTCAACAGCAGCAAGCACTAGTTCCCCAGGTCAGGATTTTCCTGCCTGGACTATCTTTTCTTTGCTCCTGCTGTTGCCCATGACACTATTACAGACTCATGATAAAGTCCTCAGGGGACTTAAAGCTGAAACGTGCTATATACAGTTTGCTGCTGGTACATTTTTTATTATATTTCCATAGGGATCAGGATGATGAGGCAACTAGTTCATCGAGAAAGCTTGCTTCTAAGAAATACTAACAAGAAAAAACACATGACATCCTCTGGCTCCCTGCTTTGGCAAAGGCTCCCTGGAATATATTTCCTCCTCACCTCCCCTTCTTCCAATCCCTATGTTTTTTTTCAGCTCAAGAACTACATCTTAGAAGAATATTTTTCTCCCTAATTTCCTCTGAACCCTAGTTGCTATGGCAGTCTCCCAATTCCCCATCTAACTTTTTATTTACTTTGTATATACCCTTTCAAACTAAGACTCTTGGTCCCATACTTTACTGACAATATTGAGGTCACTGGCCGAGAACTTCCACATTTCCCTTTCTCCTCCTCTCACATCACTCAGGTATCTTCCTCCACAATATCCTCCTTTTCCTGTCTAACAAAAAAAAAAACCAGCACCTTTGGCCTTACCAAGCCAAACTCCTTCCGCATTCATATTGGACTCCATTCCTCTCTGTCCTCTCCATCAAACTGATGGCTCTATCATCTCACTCTCTCACCAATCATCAATCTCTCCCTGTCTACTGGCTGCTTTTCTCTGCTGCCTACAAACATATTGATCCTTAAAAACAAACAAACAAACAAACAAAACCCTCACTTGATATCAATATTGCCACTAGCAACTGTGCTATATTTCTACTCCATTTTGTAGCTAAACTCCTTGAGTGACCTTTCTGCAAATAGTGCTTTAAATTCCCTTTCTGGCATTCTATCTTTCTAAACTCCCTGCATTCTGGCTTTTGATCTCATTTTTTTTTAACTGAAAATACTTCCTCCAAAGTCACCAATGATCTTTTATTTGTCAAGTCTAGTGGCCTTTTCTTAATCCTCATCCTTCTTGAACTCTCTGCAACCTTTCACATTATTGATCACCCTCTTTTCTGGATATTCTATTCTCTCAATGTTTTTCATTCACTGCTCTGTCCCAGCTGTCCTCCTTTCTGTTTGACCACTGATTCTCAGTTTCCTTTGCTGGATTTTTACTTGAGTCCCACTTAGTTATTTAAGTTCTGTCTTTGAAAGGTCTGATTTTGGCTCTCTTCTCCCTCTACATTAAATTATTTGGTGATCTTATGGCTTCTAGGTGTTCAATGATCATCTCTATGAAGATGATTTTCAGATCTACTAGTCCAGGCCTAAGTTCTCTCCCGACTACTTGTCTGTCATAGGCACTTTGAATAGATAGACATCTTAAACTGACCTGGACATATCTAAACTCATGGTCTTTCCTTCCAAACTTACCTATTACTGTACTGATGCTATCATCATTTCAAATACCCAGACTTTCTAACTTGTTGTATTCAACTTTTCACTCACACTTACTCCACATATCCAATCTTCTGTCAGGTCTTATCATTTCCACCTTCACAATACCTCTCCTATATATTTACTTTTTTTCAACCTGTGTATACTTTTGTCTCCTGAGCTTCCCTGCTCCAAGTATCATTTCATCTCAGTCCACTCTCTAACCTGCTACCAAAATAAAGCAAAAGCTTTATCTATGTTACCCTTTATTCCATAAACTCCATGGGTCCCCTATTATTTTCAGAATCAATTAAAAATAATGTTGAACTCTTTATAACATGGTCCCTTTCTGCCTTTCTAGCCCCGGGATGGAGATTCCATTTTTAAAATATTCTATAGCTTCACAGAATAATTTGTTTGATATTTATTTCTTTAAAAGATGGATAAACCCAGAAAGAGGACTATCTGGTCTGAAAGTGGATCACAACATAGTATTTTCACCTTATCTGTTGTTGTTTGTTTGTTGTTTTCTTTCTCATTTTTTCCCTCCTTTTTGATCTGATTTTTTGTACAGCATAATAAATGCGGAAATACATATATAAGAATTGTACATATTTAACATATATTGGATTATTTAATGTCTACGAAGGGTATGAGGGAAAGGAACAGAAAACTTTGGAGCACAAGGTTTTTCAAGGGTGAATGTTGAAAACTATCTTTGAATATATTTTGAAAATAAAAAGTTATTAAAAAAAGATGGCTAGGATGGGGGAAGGGCATTCTAATCAATTGATGCCTACTCTTAAGCTTCAATCATATTTTCCTGATAGAAAAAATATATTTTACAATGAGCAATTTAAACAAACACCTGGATTTCATTGATGATGTCTATGCAAATATGTCTTTCATTAATAAATTAGCAGGTCAGCTAGATGGTACAGTGGATAGATCACCAGCCCTGAAGTCAGGAGGACCTGAGTTCAAATTTGACCTCAGACACTTAACCTTCCCTAGCTGTGTGACCCTGGGCAAGTCACTTAACCCCAATTGTGTCAGCAAAATAAATAAATAAGCTAAGATTTGCTCCTTATTTACTAAGTTCACCTTGATTATAAAAAAGTATGAATTAGAAATGAGTACAAGTTTTCAAAACAACCATCACTTTTATATTAGTCCAATATGAAACAGATTTTATTTTCAGGTTTTTGTTCAATGTTCTTAGCTAAAGGTCATTTGTGCCATGCTCCAGAATAACTGAACATCTTAATTCTCTTGGCTTAGAGTAGCCATAAATGTAACACTGCTTATTATACCTAGTGTATTTTTAACATTTTCAAGTTAAAACATAGCTCTCATTCTTTTTTTTTTAAGTTTTAGAACGGCTAAAATGATCTTTTTTTTTTTTTTTAAACAGTGGGTAAATCTGAACAACTCTCTCTTCCCCACTGTAAAGGAGATGGCTTTGTGCTCAGTGGCTTCCTGTGAAAGAATAATAAATGTGTTCGGAAGCTTGGTGTGATTTATTAAAGTGCATTGTATTGCATTGGTTTTACAAGAAGATTAATTATTAATAAAGAAGCCTATTACCTCAGTATTTGAGGACTTTAACCCACCTAAGAAAAATGGTTTATGTTCCCACGGAAATAGGCATAGATTCTCGGCTGGCACTAGGCCCCACTAGGCACACTTCAATTTCTTACCCAATGAGGGAAATTTACTACATAAGTGGAATCCAAATGGAACCTTGACATCTCTTCAACACAGTGTTTAGGGAAACACCATTTTTCTCCCCCTAGGCTTTTTCTAAACAACTCTCTCTTCTGCTGCTGGACAGTAATTCTATCTTCATTGTTAGTGCTAGAGTGAAATAATTCTCATGTCCCCCTAAAGTATCTACCATTTACTTCTTCAAAGGAACAAGGTCTTCCATTTCTCTGAACTGAGGCCTGATGAGAGTGGATAGAACACAAACTGCTCTAGTAGCTAAATAGTACATTGGATCTGGGATCTCATTAAAGTGGGCATTTCTCCTGCCCCCAATCCCACCCACCACCACCACCACAATAATGCAGATATCAATTTTTATCTATCCTGGATGACTCTCATTTGTGTCTTCCCATAAGTTCTCCATAAGCATCCCCCTAATATTGCAAGGGTGTTCCTGCTGATATCATGGATATCTGGATTAGTGAATGTCTCAGCTATTCCACTATATCTACATAAGGTCCCCCCCCCTTATTTCACTATACCTCTCAACTATCTTGCTACAATTTGTACCCTTTGTCCACCTCTACCCCAACCCTTGATTTCCAGTTCTGAAATCATTAACAAACACCTACCCAGATCCTCCTTTTGCTGCCTATAAAGATAGAATAATGGGAGCCACATCTCAGATGGGCCACAAATTGGCAGCTATATGTATATTAGATTGCTAGCTACCTGAATTATACTAGCATCATTGTAGAAAGATTCTGTCAATTTCTTCTTCTTTGGCTCCACTTTCCATCCCTATACTTTTCTAAACCAAAATAAAAGTTACTACTCTCCTATGAGTCTTATTCCTTATTAGAATGTAAGCTCCTTGAGGGTTTTTCAACAGTTAACACGCTGTTATGAATATAGTAAGAACTCAATAAATGCTTTTGCATTCATTCATTCCATTATTTATCCTAGCTTGACTTATGATAGCTCTAATTTCTTTTTTTATCATGTATTTCTTTGACAACTGTCATAAATTTCTTCAGACCATTTTTCTGGTATAATAAGCCACTTGTTTATGAACTGCAAGGTCTCTATTAGTCTCAGGATTCTATTTACCTTTTGACAATATACATTTGACATCCCTAAATTCTTTAATTTGTCAGTCTTTACTATGAACAAAATTTTAAACATATTCAGAAGAGAGTTTCTTATGAGATTTTAGGTCAGACACTCAGAGACACTAATCACTATAATTCTCAGAGAACTTTAAGAAATAGTGTTTTTTGTTAGGCATCTTTTGTCTCTTTTTGTGAATCTACAGTTTCCCTTTATATCCAAGTTAGGAGTCCTTTGCCTAGGGTCCTTGAACATATTAAAATATTTTGATGACTACATTTAAACATAATTGGTTTCCTTGGCAATCTTATGTATTGTATTTTATTCATTTAAAAATATCCCTCTGAGAAAGGTTGCTAGGGTCTGGGCACTTGGGGAGGAGTGAAGTTGAATAAGAAGTATGTTGAAGAGGGTATAGTGAAGAGGAAATAAAACTCTAGTCTTCACAACCCTTGGGTATTGGGATGGGGAGGAAGGATACATGGAGTACAGTAGGAGACCTGGGCCCATTCTAACGTCCCTCCTTCTGTAGATGATATAAAGGGAGTCTGTTGCTTCCACTAATGCCTTGAGATCCTCCAACCTTCCTTGGTCCTTGTTTGTTCACTAATGGGGCTACCTATATAATTAAGCCATAATGAGGATATAACGAGACCTATTAGCAACAGGCTTGTACCCAATTGATTTCTTTGTTTTGCAAATGTGTTCGGTAATGACCCGTTTTTACATTAAATGAAATTATCACAAGATTCCAGCTCTGTCTCTGTTGACACTGCAATTCCTGAGAGGGAGGATGAGTCTTTGATGAAGTTCAGCTAATTGTGAGGAAGATACTGGACTCACTCTTTGTTATCTACAGACTGATGGGAAAACACAAGGGAAGACTTCCTGCAAACTTTTCAGTAGGAACTTGAGCTTGTGACTTAGGGAATTTTTTTGCCTATGTCTACAATAGATACATAAACATAATTTTACTATATACAGACATGTGTGCATACACACACACACACACACACACACACACACACATATGGAGAGGGGGGGAGAGGGAGAGAGAGAAAGAGAGAGAGAGAGAGAGACTGGGGCAGCTAGGTGGCGCAGTGGATAGAGACCAGCCCTGAAGTCTGAGTTGAAATCTGGCCTCAGACACTTAACATTCCCTAGCTGTGTGACCTTGGGCAAGTCACTTAACCCCAATTGCCTCAGCAAAAGAGAGAGAGAGAGAGAGAGAGAGAGAGAGAGAGAGAGAGAGAGAGAGAGAGAGAGAGAGAAGGAGGGAGGGAGGAAGAGTTAGATTGATTTTTCTCTAGCCATCCTCTATGTCTGGAATGCTCTTTCTTCTGCTCTGATTATTAAACTATTAAAGTACCAACTAAAATCCCATATTTTACTATAAGCTTTTCCCATGGCTTCTTAATTCTGATATCTTCTGTTCTTAATTATTTCCAACTTATCCTATATTTCACTTGCTTTATATATATTTTGCATGTTATTTTCCCCATTAGAATGCAAACTTCTTGAGGGCAGGGATTATTTTCACTTTTTGCATACCCAATGCTTAACACAGTGTCTAACTTATATGAGGCACTTAATAAATATTTACTGATTTGTTGATGAGTATATGTGTGAAGACATATGTAAGTATGTGTGTAAGATATATGTATATCATATACATGTTTCTTACTCATATAGAAATATATATACCTACATACTTATGCATATATATAAAATCTCTCCTATCCATATATATAGTTGTGTGTGTGTGTGTGTGTGTGTGTGTGATAGAAACTGACTTAAAGGCTAACTCTCTATGCACTACCCTAAGATGCTTCTCATTTATTAAGATGATAAAGAATTGTTATTTCATTAGTATATAATAAACTTCCATTGAGGAAATTCCTCCTACCAAAAGAATTAAGGACCTTCTCTGCAATCTACTTTGAGACATGCCTTGAGCAACAAAAGGTTAAATGCCTTGCCAGAGATCAGACGACCAATTTAGATTTAAGGAAGTCTTGGGAACCCAGGTGTACAAGCTATCCACACTTTATGCCTCACCACCCCTCTATAGTATGAGATAATTGAGGTAGAAAACAGGAACAGACTGATACGACATCTGTATAAATTCATAGATAGCATTGCCAGAGAATCAGTCACTAATGGAAACAAAAAGATTTAGAGATAACTCCCAATACTAAGGTTGAAAGTATATCCTTGAAATATATGTCTTTCTGCATTGGTTAGCAGCCTAACACAATACAACACTGAGCTATACTGATTGAGCAGGTCAGCTCAATGTTCTTAATTTAAGGGTTTTGTTTATTTGTTTTTTTCTTAGATTTACTGCCACCAGAATGTTTATTAAATGGCAATGCAGATCCCCCACCCCAGCTTTAGAACAGACACGTATCTCTAAGTCAAACCATTTAATTTTTTTTTTAAATTTATTTATTTACTTTTTAATACACATTGCTTTATGAATTATGTTGGGAAAGAAAATCAAAACAAAAGGAAAATCCATGGGAGATTAAAAAAAACAGAAAAAAGAAGTGAACATAGCAGGTATTGATTTACATTCAATTTCCATAGTTCTTTTTCTGGCTGCAGATGGCATTTTCTGTCCAAAGTCTATTGGCATTGCTCTGAATCAGTGAACCACCCAGAAGAACAAAGTCTTTCATAGGTGATCATTGCATGTATTGTGCTGTTATTGTGCGCAATGTATTCCTGGTTCTGCTTGTTTCAATCAACATCAGTTTGTGTAAATCTTTCCAGACCTTTCTAAAATCAGCTTGTTCATCTTTTTTTTTTTTATAGAACAATAATATTCCATTTCTTTCATGTACCACACCTTATTTAGCCATTCCCTAAATGATCATCATCTACTTATTTTCCAATTCTTTGTTATGACAAAAAGAGTTACTACAAACATATTTGCATATGTGGGTTCTTTCATCTCCTTTTATGATTTCCTTGGGATACAGACCTAATAGTGGCACTGCTGGGTCAAAGGATATGTACAGTTTTGTAGTTCTTTGGGCAGAGTTCTCGATTCAAGTCATCTACTTCTTAAGTGCTTGGAAAATTCTTTTTTTTAACCTAAAAACTGAAATCAACAGTAAAAGGGAAAAATGTTGCAGCCTCAAAAATCTCAGTCCTTAAAGCTAAAGAGGTTCAATCTCTTTTTGCTTCCTTGATGTTTTTAAGAGTTAATCTATTTGGATCAGTATATTTAGGACCAAGAAGTCAGCTTTTTGGATGCTGAGCCTACTTGGGACTGTTCAATTACCTTGAACAATATTAGAGCTAATCAGGAGAGCTCATCCCACAGTAGCATACTAAGTTTATCTTTCAGTCCCCATCTTTTTTGCTCTCAAATTTTCATATGCATTGGATTCTTTGATCCTGGATTTCAGAGTAAGACTTTATATCATTAATTTTCTAACCAATCCTATTTTAGTTATTTAATTTCCTGTTGTGATGCATTTGATGAAAACTAGACATAGTAAGGTGATTTTGAGAAAGTCATCTAACTTTTATGAGACTGTTTCCTTATATATAAAGTGAAATGACAGGAATACATAAATTTGAGGGGACCTTCCAGTTCTTGTCTTGATTGCTGTGATCTTTCTGGTAAAGAGATTAGGGACTATCCCTATAGAATGTTGCATACATTGCTAGACACACCACTGTTTTGCTTATTACAATTTATTTATTTATTTATTTGCTTTTCTTTCTTTTTTTTTTTTTTTTTGCTGAGGCAATTGGGGTTAAGTGACTTGCACAGGGTCACACAGCTAGGAAGTATTACAATTTATTATTACAAGGAAGGGTTTATGCTGGTGAACAATTACACATTAAAGTGACTTATTTAAATATTTTAAAAGGCATTTTTTTCTTTTTAAGAATCAAGGGAGTCCAATCATCCTTACACTGGGTCTTTTATCCTATATGAAATTAAATTGTTTGAATTGAATTCAATCAAATTGAATTGCTTTTGATTGGAATGAATTGAATCACATTGGAAATGAAGGAAAATAAATATAATGAAAGAATAGACCATTACATAAGGTAGAATATTTCCTAGGCATTGACCCAGATTCACATCTAGGTCCAAAAATGCCAGTTTTAGGACTCTTTACCCTGTGAATTGCTTCCTCCACTCTTCTCCAGGGCCAAAATTGGTCATTATGATTACTCAGCATTCAATTATCTGAATTCTTAATTCACAAGGAGTTAAAATATTTGCTGGGATGCTTAAAAAGCAGTGTCCCTTGGTATCTTCCATGAAAAAAAAATATAAATCACACTCTATAATGTCATCTCTCTTATCTGCTTCCTTATTAGCAACACCCTCCAAAGAGAGAACTAGGTTTCACCTCAGTATTTCCCTAAGGCCTTTTGTCCCAGCTTGACCTACTCCTAGGTCAACAACAACAACGACAACAAGAACACTGCTACTACTAATAATAATATTGAGAAAATGTGGACAGAATATCGGGAAGATTTAGCTTCAAGTCTGGTCTCTAAGATAATCTTGTGTGACCAAGGGCAAAGTTATTTAATTTCTCAGTACTTTAGTTCAGGGCTTCTTAAACTTTTTCTACTCACAACATCTTTTCCTTTGCAAAATTTCTATGTGATCCCAGGTATAGAAAAGTAATACAAATAGAACATTTACTGCTAATAAATCATAATTTCACAACCTCCACATTCTGTTTTGCAACCCCATATAGGGTCAAAAACCACAATTTAAGAAGCTGGGCTATATGTACCTCTCAAAGACTAAATGGAAAGGAAGGTGCCAACCTGCATTGGAAAAGGGGTTTTCCTCATGCAGAGACCTCTCCATAGCTATAATATCACAGGTCCTGTTCCTATCCCCAACAATATCTCACATTTATATAACTGAGAATAAGCAGTGTATAGTAGAAGGACATGGGGTCAGGAGTGACCAAAGTTTCAATTTTAGTCTCTGACATTTATTAGCATAGAGGAAAGAGAATTGTCTCCAGAGTCAAGATTTCTATTTGTGTGACCTTGGACAAAATTTTTTTTTAACTTCCCTTAGTTTCCTAATGTGTAAAATGAGATTCTTGATTATGATGTTCTTTGTATTATCTTCCAGCTCTAGATTTCTGCTATGGACAAGGATATAGCTTCTCTCAGTGTTAGTTCCTTATTGGAGAAACTGTAAGAAAGTTTTGGGTATGGAGAAAATTCTATCTGGACATAGAAAACTGTCACAATAGTTAAGTGCAGATATACAGGGAATGGAGTTTGCTCATTCATTTAGAGATTTCTTATCACCATGAAAAGTTCCCCCAAGAAATGATGTTATAATTCTGGAGAAGGCAAAGGACTTGGTTTAGTAACCAACATGGTAAATGTTACAGAATGATCATTGTAGGTTAGAAGTCTCACCCTGCTCCCCAACCGCATCATCAGTGTCCCAATTCAAAACTCCAGTCTACTGACCCTACCTTTTGCATGCTTACCTGTAGAATGGAGTCATTAATACTTCTGTTTGCCTCCCGGTATTATAGGGATTAAATTGGCTCATACATGTGAAATAAAATACATGTATATATTGGCTATTATTATGGCACCCCAGGATTCACAAAGTATTTCATTTAGAATCTTATAATGCAATATCAATATCATTAACTCCATTCTACAAAAGTGATCCCCATCCCTTCTTTCATTATCAGGATACCAAAAGCCCATGTTCCAGAAATTCTGTAGTCCAAAAGTTGGATTTTTCCATTGCTGTTCATTTCACCAGTTTCCACTTCATGTACAAAATTTTCAATATCCTGCAGTTTTAGTGGGACTATTAAAAACCTGTCAGAGAAGTGCTGGTAATGGCAAAAACATTTCTCAGGGGCCGTCAATTTCCCCAAATATCCATCAGGGCTACCAGGCCCAACAAGGAAATCCTCATTTGGAAAATGTCAATTCTTATTATGAAGGTACTGAAAATACTTGCTAAATATGTTTGTCTGTGAGGTAAGCTTGGCAGAGAACAGGAGGTATGGCAGGCAGCTCCCAGTTCCAAAGAAAACACTCGCATTAAAACTCTTCCTTTCTGAAAGGCTATATTTATTAATTAAGACTTAGTTATAGAAAGCAAACAGAGGAGGAGATGGGAGGACAGCAGCACAGAGGTGAGGCACTTCCCTTGTCAGAACAAATTCTGATTTCTGTTTTAATTCGACAGCATGTTAGCTTTGGTTCAACTGTTCTTCCATTTTCATCCTGTGAAATATACTGGGTCTCAGAATAAGATTGTCTTTTTGGGTGGTCTATAAAATCTTGTGTTATAGAGTCAGCCTGCATCCTGTTGTGTAGCATCTAATATGGCTGTGGGCCAAGTATTATATTATTATATTATTGTTGAGTTGTTTTTCACTAGTGTGCAACTCTTTGTGACCTTATTTGGGGTTTTCTTGACAAAAATTAGTATTTCCGGTATTTAGTGGTTTGTCATTTTCTTCTCCAACTCATTTTGTAGATGAGGAAACTGAGGCAAACAGGATTAAGTGACTGCCTAAAGTCTTACATAGTCAATTTTGTCAGATAAGACCTGACTGCTAATAGACAAATGAGTTCATATGTATCTCTAAGAACAGGTAGGATATGAATAGGCATAGAAGTAGTGAGTAGTCAGTATAGATATAGAAAAGGGAGGGCCCTCAGAGACCAGGGAATGTGTTCATAGTATTTTACTGATGAGGCCATTAAAGCCTGGGGAAATTAAGTGACTTGTCCAAGATTACATGGAGAGCAATCATAAGAAGCAGGATTTGAAACCAGTTCCTCTGATTCTAAAATAAGAATTAGTCCTTATGAGAGTGAGGCAGTTCAGTGAGTAGAGTGCTAGACTTAGAGCTTGGAAAAACTCAATTCAAATTAGGTCTCAGACACAGTAACTGTATGACTCTGGACAAGTTATTTCACCTGTGTGTTTCAGCTTCTTTTTAAAATAGAGATAATAATAGCACCTACCTCCCAGAGTTTGGGAGAATAACAGATAATATTTGCAAAGAACTTTACAAATCTCAAAGTGATACATAAATGCTAGCTATCATTATCATTATCATTGTTGTTATTATTACTGTACCAGAACAGTTTGAGAAAAGATAGGGGAAGGAAAAAGATATATAAGATAAGTTTGGGTGATAGTATACAACAAGTCTGTTTGAAAACTGAATTCAAATTAAAAACTAAGAAAATCCCTATACTCATGGAGTATATTTTTTTTTAATGGGAAGACAACTGTGGCTTGCCTTTCACATCACAGAGCTAAGGGATATGTTGCCTCCATGATCTATACAATCCATGTTAACTTTGTTGGCCCTCACTTTGTACCAGAGAAGTCTGAATTATTGTGATGTTAAAAGATAAAATGTGGATATTATACAATGCTATACATCTATTTTATATATTTCTGAGTTTCTGCTGGCCTTTGCATGTTGTCTGCAGCTTCCACAAAACTCCCTCAAAATTTCTGTTTGATTTTTATGCCAAATTGTGATATATGGAAACTATGATGGGAAAAGTCATGATGGGGAAGGAATTACAGTAATATAGAGAACTTGTAGCTGGGGAAGAGAGTTATAACCTGGGAAGTCACAAGTATGGTGAGTGGAACAATTTGAACAATCTAATGATACACCCTTTGCAGAGATAGTGACTTGAGTATAGTTCTCAGAACAAGGATTTCCTCCACAGGAAAATGCAGATTGTTATGCTGATTCCTATCTACTTTAGGATTGTCCAGACATTCAAATGAAATGATGCACGTAATATGTATTATAACTAATAAGTGCTAAACAAATGTGGAGTTATTAATATTATTGCTATTCATCACAATCAAACCATATAAAGCAGTATATCCTAGCTTTACCACTTACTAGCTGAGTGTCTTTGGGGAAGGACTTAATATCTCTGAGTCTCAGTTTCATCATTTAGAAGTTCTGTAAGAGAAGCAGAATGGCATCATAGATAAACAATGGACCTTGAAGCCAAGAAACATTTGAGGAATTCAAGACTATGGACAAGTCACAGACTTTCAATGCCCTAAGGTCACTCTTTAAGACTGCTATGGAGTCAGTCCCAGCCTTCTCTGTCAAAGAGAGTTACCTATATTAAAGAAATGACAGTTCTAGATTGTATTTCTTAAGATGAGAAGGTTGGACTAGAAATACTACATATCTGTTAGTTAATAGGGTTAGTTTTGTCAAGATTAAACCTAAAATTCTCAAGGTATCTCATCTGTCTTTTCCAATAATAGGAGGAGAAAGGATTTAATTCTTTCTCTCCATTATCACTCTTGATATTTCCAGGAAAAAAAACCAAAAATAATAGCTCCACAATTCTTGACTATTCCCTATCCCTTCCTGGTTTGGTCTCTTGTCTAGAGAGAAAAATAATCTCATTAAAGTGGTATTGTGGTCATCTTGTGAGGATGATTTGGGCAGCTCTTAAGACTCCCATTTTGGCCTCTAAGCTAGAGCAAGTTCCTTTGGTTATTAATAGAAACATTAAACTGCAATGTCAAAAACTAGAACCCCTCTCACATCTCTCTCTTTTACATGTTCGCAAACACCTCTTCTCTTCCTCCACTATCTTCCCTTTTTACCCATTCTCCCTTAATGTCTTTCTGACCTCTACTATCTGTTCTCCCCAAATTCTCTGTCCCTTCCTCCTCCTCCTCTTCTTCCTTCCCCTTCTCCCCCTCCTCTCCCTTCTTTTCCTTTTCCTTCTCCTCCTCTTCCTCCTCCTGCTCCTCTTTCTTCTTCTTCTTCTTCTTCTTCTTCTTCTTCTTCTTCTTCTTCTTTTTCCTTCTCCTCCTCCTTTCTTGTTCTGTTTCCTTCTCTTCTCTTCTCTTCTCTTCTCTTCTCTTCTCTTCTCTTCTCTCTCTCTCTCTCTCTCTCTCTCTCTCTCTCTCTCTTTTCTCTCTTCACAGCTCAAATGGCATAATTTAGAGGTATTTATTTTAGGCTTACTTTTGATCAGAAGCTCAAAGGGCAAAGTTTGGACTGGAAATAAAATTGAGTGCACGAAGTAAGAGCAGGCAAATCTTGCAAGGGAAGCTGTAAGCAGCTTACAAGCAACTTTGGAGAGCAGCTCATTATACCCCTGCTTTGAGTGAGCCAAAGGATCAGGTTTAATCCAGGAGGAAGCCCCGCAAAGGTCTCTTCTTCATGCAATCACAGCTTCCAAACAAACCTAGTCTTGGATTGTTTCTTCACAACACAGAAGGGAAAAAATCCATACATAGGGCAAATCCTTTGGGAAATGATGCTGTGGGCTAGGAATGCTATTCTATTTCTGCCCCATTTCATCTACTAATACATAGCTGCAACGAGTCCATAACTTCCACAGCCAGTTAAATTGAACACTCTTATTTTTAATAACGGCATGCAATAATTTCGGCATCCGAGCTACTGTAGTTCAACTTCGTCAGCAGAAACCTGCTCTGCTAGATAAATTCACCAGATGGTTTGTCTCTATGATCTGCAGATTGCTTTAGCTATTATTTCAGTTTATAAATCTCAACTGTTTTGCGACCATCAGATCCGTATTTTTTGCCTAGTTAGCCTCTGAACCTTGTTCCCATAAGTAACGAAAACTGGGCTCACCCAACACCCCCAAACCGTCATCACTTGCCTGCCTATGTTCTATTGTGTGAGTCACTACCCTAATGATAGCTAAGTATATTACTGCCTAGGAAATTAACTCACACACTGTGAATAATCACAGAAAAGAAATTTGTTTTCCTACAAGGTTGTTTTCCAGCTGTTTTAATGCAGACAATTTTACCCTGAAACACAAATTGAAAAAAAAAAAAGAGGGAGACTTAAAAATCTGCATAATTTGAAAGTGCTTAATGTAAATTAGATAGATCAGCCTAATTTTATTTCAGTACTTTTTAATTGCATTTATAATTAGTAAAATACATTAATGTGCTACACAGAAGGTCAGGAGTTCTGGTAAAGGAATCTAATTAAAATGCTCTACTGCATTTATGTCACACATGCGCCTGGTAACCTTGGGGCCTTCCTGTAGGAACAGAGGCACTGTGGTACTTGGGCTATTTATAACTTATTTGTATCTTCATCAAAACTGTAGCATCATATGAGAGGGTAACCCTTCATGAAGAATGTCTAGCCCACTAAGAGTCAAACGATCATTGCTGAGTCTCTCATATGCTCTGTTCCATTCTCTAATAAATAAAATGGACTGAGTTTTCCTTTATTCATTAGGGGACTTTCTACCTCATCTCTCTTTCCTGCAACTAGAATGTGGATCATACTGATAAGAGGAGGAGGGACAAAGGAAGCCGGCACACATGGCATTCATCACACTCTCCTTCTCTCACTACTTAAGCCACTTCTAGAAGTCAAGAATTAGACTTCCAGAAAGAATCAGCTGACAATAATTATGGATTCTAATGCTACCACTTAGAGATTGTGTTGTATTCTTCACTCCATTGAAATAATAGGAGCACAGATCCTTAAAGACTTTACCCTTGACAGCTTTTCCCTGGCCGAGGCCAAGTTGGCACCTCTGATATGATCCTTGACAAGATGAGGAAGCAGGTCTCTTGCAATCCACAGCTCACTGCCACAACAAGCAATGCTCAGAATAGGTTTTCAATACCCTTAAAGGCTACATGATGATCTTCAATAATAACCATCTAGACCCACTGTTTTCCAAAATAAATTTAATGTGGGTGAAAGAAAAATGCTCCATTGCCTCAAACCCCTCAATTGAACTTAAACACATTGAGTGAAGCTTTCCTTCTGAAAACTGTCCTTCTCAATCTTATGTCTCCTAGTTAACCTAGAAGTCAATTTTTCCATTATTGGCCCTCATCATGGGTCAGGGCAATAATGAGTGACTATCTGTTAGTGTGAATGCTTATTGTATTTTCACTTCATTCCAATAAAATTTAAATGGCCTATTAATTTTCCTAATAAATTTAGGTATAGCCTCTGACTGCAATCTGGCTTTGATTAGCTAACAAAATATTTGAAGACCAGCCAAGCTGGCTACTTTGAAATGTTTCATGCAAATAGCACTTAACTGGATTTAAGACTCCTCTGCATTGGATTATACCTCAGTTCAGTGGTGATGAGGGGGAAGAGTGTGTTTCATAATTGGTCTTCTGTTACCCAAAGGGGATATGAATACACCCAAGGGAAGCATATGAATCAAGCTTTCAAAGCCAAGTTAGTCTGCTAACAGGAAAAAGTTATACTAACATATAGAAAAGATATCCTTAGTGGAAAGATGAAATCAAGGAATTAGTTATCCAGCGTTAGGTGAAGCTTTGGTGATATTTTTAGAGGCCATTTATCACTAAACCCAAGGCATTATAGCTTAACCAAAGAAGGCTTTTCCCTTAGAAGTATATACAAAAGGGCAACTAAGTGTCAGAGTACACTGGTTCTAGAGTCAGGAAAACTTCAGTTTGAATCCAGACTCA
Source organism: Myrmecobius fasciatus (assembly GCA_023553655.1). NCBI lineage: Eukaryota > Metazoa > Chordata > Mammalia > Dasyuromorphia > Myrmecobiidae > Myrmecobius > Myrmecobius fasciatus. The sequence goes on along the minus strand of JAJPUD010000017.1, from coordinate 2,268 downwards.
AACATTTGTCATTTTACTAGCTGTATGACCCTTAGCAAGTCACTTAACCCTAATTGCCCCCTCACACAATTCCAAATAAAAAGAATATGCAGAAAGAGATATCATAGAAATCATTTGGGAGGCAGGACAAGGGAAGTTTGGGCAGATTCCATTAGACTATGAAGAGAATCAAATGATCTATTTTTCAAAAAATTGGACTCAATTTTCCTTTGTTTATTGGGCTTTCAGCTTTCATGTTGCCATCTCTTAGCTAGGTCAAGTTGTCAAACTGTTTGGGAACATAAGAGAAGAGAATCAGAGTTAGATTAGATTTGCCAGAAAGGCCAGAGGATCCTAAAAACATAGATGAGGGAAACACCATAGTATGTATTTTGTTGTGGCATCCCTTTCTCAATGTAATGAAAAGAACTGTAAATTTGGATTGAAAGACACCAGGTTCAAATGCCAGCCAGAAGTCAGTCTCATTAGAGCTCAGTTTCCTTAACTTTCCTATAAAATAAGGGGATTGGATCAGATAATCCCTTAGGTCACTTCTAACTTGAAACTTATGATCATGTCATCATAAAACTCAGGATGGACACTGGAAACTTAAGAGACACCTATGACATGGAAAAAGATTTCCCTGGACTTGCAATAAGAAGATCTGGAGTTCTGTCTTCTTGGCCATAAATTGTACTTGTATGTCCATGGGCAAGCTGCTTTTACTTTTCTGGACTTCACTGTCCTAATCAGAAAAATGGGGAGAATAATACTTTACTAATCACCTGATAGCATTATTCAGAAGAAAGCTTCAATATGCTCTATAAATAGGAGCTCTTATTATTTTCCACACATAATGTCTTGAGTATTTAGTTGTATTGTGACAGGTTGTTAAACAGGCTGGTGATGTAGTAGATAAAATGCTGGACTTGGAAATGAAATCCTTCTTCAGATATTTATTAGATGTATGATCCTAAGCAAGTCACTTAATTCTGTTTTGCCTTAGTTTCTCATCTGTAAAATGAGGGAAATTATAGTATTTACCTCACAGGGTAGTTCAAATGAGATAAAGCAAATAAGATAAAAACTGTAAAGTGCTATTTAAAAAAAAGTGCTCTTATTGTTACTGTTGCTGTTTGTTGTTTTATTGTTATATTTAACTCTAGTTTATAGGATCAGCCCATAGCAAACAAGTGTAAGACCTAACTGACTTCACATTGAGCGCTCTTTACATACATTCTATGTATGAGAAACATAGCAATGTTTCTCAATGCAAATTGTTATGGTGGTCTATAAATAGTGAGCCAGCATCCCAAAGGAGGGATCTTAGACTGAAGAATACTACTCCTGACATTAATTACCTATGTGACCCTGAATAAATCTCATGATCTCCATGAGCCCCAGTTTTTTTATCTACAAAAAAAGAATACAATAATTTCTTTAGTACTTGCCTACTTCGGAGGATTACTGGGAAGCAGCAAAGTGGCACAGTGGATGGAGCACTGGAGTTAGGAAGACCTGAGTTCAAAGGCTGCCTCAGAACTTACTAGCCATGTTACTCTGAGCAAGTTACTTGCTCAAAAACTGCCTCAGTTTCCTCAACTATAAAGTGGGGACTATAACAGCAGGATTGTAGTGAAGATCAAAGAGATAATATTTGTAAAATGCTTAACACAGTGCCTAGAATCTAGTAGGTGCTATATAAGTGCTTATTTTCTTTTCCCTTCCCTTCTCCCCACTGTGAGGTTCAAATGAAATAATGTATGCTGACTACCTTATAAATGACAACTACATATTGATCATAAAAATGGAGAGGTCTTAAGTCAGGTGAGCATATGTATCTGGGCTCACATATTGTTACATGTGTTATCTTTCAGAGTTTCCATCTTCCTAAATAACAATGTAACAGGCATGTGAGTGTCCAATACATGAGAAATTCCACTAGCTTTCTACTAGATTTAATATTGGTTTAACAGTCAGAAGTTAATTAAATGTTAATGTTCAGTCACTTGAAATTAAACATTAGAAATCTTAGCTTTATTTGTAAGTTTCTTAAGCCATCATTAAGGTGTTCTGCTTTGTTAGTCTTCCTGCTGAGTTCGCTCTCTGTTCTGGTTGGTTCTTCCCACGGAAAGACTCATTGCATTTACCACATGATAGGACACATAGTACTTAGATTCCTCAATAGCAATGCTCCTCAACTAAGAAGTCATAAAGAGATTTAAAGAATAAAAGGGGGGGGATGGAGGAAAATCAGGCCACATACATACATACATACACACACACACA